>CM046881.1:388212213-388686316 GCA_025667525.1 Glebionis coronaria
CTCCTATGTCAACAGCTTCACGCAAAAGACTTGCTGTTATACCCCAAGCTTGTGGAATACAAACATTAGTTAATAGTACTAAAGCTTCTATTTAGCAGAGAGGTTAAGCTTACTACTGATGGAGATTGGGTAGGAAGTTGCAAAGAATCTGCTTCATTCGCCGCGGGGCTGAGCGAGAGGGGCGCAGAAAAGAAGTACCTCAAATGGTGGAAATAAAAGAAGATACCCAAAATAAAGAAGTGCGCGCCTTGCGGGGTGCTACAAAAAGGGTCATGCATCCACAATTACTAGTTCAAAATTTGCACAAATTTTGACTTTTAAAAAGGGGAGGAAGTTACATCTCCCAGAGTCTGGTGGATGATGCTATTGTCGAACTAATTAGACCCGAAGAGGAAAAAGGAATGTCCAAAAACATGGAACATTCAACATCTCTTTACGAGGGATGTCGAACATAGCCCTACAAAATACACCCATTGTGAATTGGATGTGTCTTTCAGATTAGGGTTGCCAAAGTGGCGGATATAATCCTGCAAAATATACCCATTGTGAGTTGGATGTGTCTTTCAGATTTAGGGTTGCCTAAGTGGCGGATATAACCCTACAAAATACACCCATTGTGAGTTGGATGTGTCTTTCAGATTTAGGGTTGCCTAAGTGGTGGATATAATCCTATAAAATACACCCATTGTGAGTTGGATGTGTCTTTCAGATTTAGGGTTGCCTAAGTGACAGATATAACCCTACAAAATACACCCATTGTGACTTGGATGTATCTTTCAGATTTAGGGTTGCCTAAGTGGCGGATATAATCCTATAAAATACACCTAATGTGAGTTGGATGTGTCTTTCAGATTTAGGGTTGCCTAAGTGGCAGATATAATCCTACAAAATACACCTATTGTGAGTTGGATGTGTCTTTTAGATTTAGGGTTTCCTAAAGTGGCAGATATAATCCTACAAAAATACACCCATTGTGAGTTGGATGTGTCTTTCAGGTTTACGGTTGCCTAAGTGGCTGATATAACCCTACAAAATACACCCGTTGTGAGTTGGATGTGTCTTTCAGGTTTAGGCGGGGAGAAACAGGTTAAAGAAATGGGGCATCCTTTGACCAAGTATCCCCTGGCTGTTTGGTGCTAGAAATGACACTAAGTCTAGTGTTGATTATATCGGGTTACCGTCCCTTAGTATAATCAAGGTTTCATCTCCCTAAGGTATACGAACCAGTTTTTGATCACATAGGATAACTGCATGATACTTGCTAGTCAATTTATGCCAATGATGACATCAAAGCTACCAAGACTTACTGGAATCTGATTGATGTAAAACGGGTGATTGGAAAGGTTTAAGGAACAACCTCTAATGATGGTGTTAACCGTCACAACTTTTCCGTCGACAATTCTACAGCATAATAGGGGTTTAGAACTAATGAAGTGATTTTCGATACCTTACTAAATTTAGTAAATATAATGCTTTGGTCTGCCCATGTGTCAAACAAGATAGATGCATATCGTTGGTTTAGAAATAGCGTACCAGGGACGACGTTGGAGTCTGGATTAGCTTGGGCATTGCCGGCCATGTACACTTGCGAAGAAGTTCCCTTGTTGTCCTTCTTCTGGTTGGCCAACTTGGGACAGTCAGGTCTCACATGCCTAGGGGTTCCACACTCGTAACATACCACCGCTTTCTTTGGTCCACTACTGCTTCCACCTGTGGGGTTTCGGTTTCCCTACTGCCCACTTCCACTCCCACGCGCATTGGACTTGCCCTTGTTGTTGTTTCCGGGATTGGTATTGGGTCGACCCGGGGTAGCAACATTTGCTTGACAATCACGAGCAAAATGGCCTTGTTGGCCGCACTTGTAGCATCCTTGGCATTGTCCTCTAGCGACATGATGATAGTTGCACTTTGGACACTTAGGCTTGGACCCTGAGTAATTCTTGGTGTGGGTTGTGGGAGTAGTGTCATCAGCTTGCCTAACGTTTTGCCTTTTGGAAGGCTGCTGGTGCTGGCTACGAGAGCTTTCATCTGATTTTCTCTTGTTGTCCGTTTGCCTTTCGGACAGATTGCGGGCTCGTTTGTTGATCAGCTCAGTCGCAAATTCCATAGCACCTTCAACGGTAGTGGGTCGTGAAGCTAGCACACTGTCATGGATGTTTTCAGGGAGTCCACTGACATACTTCTCAATCTTGTCGCTCCTTTGAGGGAACATTCTGGTGCACATCAAGCTTAACTCTTGAAATCTTTGGTTGTACCAAAGGACATCGTTGTTCTTACACTTTAGATCCCACAGCTCTATCTCCAACTTCTTCATTTCTCCTCTAGGACAGTACTTCTCAGTCATCCTCTCTTTGAGGTTGGCCCAAGTGAGAGTGTAAGCAGTGTCATATCCAAGGGTAGCGACCACAGAGTTCCACCAGGTGAGGGCGCTCTCAAGTAGTGTGCATGTGGAAAACTTAACTCTGTTCTCGTCAGCACAACCGCTGATGCGGAAAACTGTCTCTAGTCTTTCAAACCAATGCATCAATTCAACAACTCCTTTTCCTCGGTAGTATGAGGGTTTTCACTTTAAGAAGTCGGGTTAAGAGCAACCCCTGTTGGTGTTGTTTCAAACCAATTCATGCACTGATTTCATAACAAATTTGGATAACCTGTCAAGATCTCATAATATAATACATTGCACAGCAAATATAATAAAGAAAGTGATTACATGCTATTTCCATAAGAAATTTAACATCCATCTAGCATAACAAAATCAAAGTCATAGGCCTGTCGGGCCTTGTCCAAGGTAATGATACACATAGTCTTTAAAACATTACATCCCAAAGTTACATGTCCAAAGAAAAGAAAGGATAAGTACAAGATTACATCACCAAAAGCTGAAAAAGAAATAAAATTACAAAAGTCCTATACCATGTCAGCTAGGGTGCAACCCATAGGCTGATCATGATGTACAAGAAACCTAGTACATCTATCCTACTCCTACCTAGATGTTCTGCTAGATGAGGCTGGGGCTGATGCGGCTGATGAAGCTGCAGGTGCTCTCCTGGTGTTCCACAGAGTCCGAACTGTCGCTTTGGCCTCCTTGAGCATGTGGAATGCTGTCAGCAGCTGAGTCCTGAGTCTGTCGACGGCCCCACGAAGATAGATCATCTCTGCAGTAACTCCATCATGACGGACGATGGAGAGGTCGAAGAAAATGGACAAGGACTGCTCCTGAGCAGATAGAGCAGCATGGGTCTGGTGCTGGAGACTCTCCATGGTCTGAATACGCTGGTGGAGACGATAGTTCTCCTCCCAAAGCCACTGCAATGCCTCGTCAGTCTTGGCCTGGACGCCTCGGGCTGCCTGTGCCTCTCCCCTCATGGTATGAGCGAGGGAGTCGATGCGCTCATCAACAGGTTGCGAAGGTCGGATATCTCCCTCTCCTGGCGTGCGGCCAGTGCGGCGATTTGGGCCTGGACACAGTCGGCACGTCCCACTCCAGAGCCTTCCCCGATCTCAAAAGTAGAGTCGGGTACGGACTCGGGAAAATGGCCCGATGGTAAAGATGCAGGTGTAGAAGAGGATAGGTCTGGAGACACCTGGTCCTCCTCCATAGAGGTGGAGACCAGTATGACTGATGCTGGAGCAGAAAAAGGGTCCTCTGGAAGCACAGCTTCGATGGTCTGATCATCCTCCGAGTCAGAGGCTGATAACCATCCGCACTGCACGGATCGTGGAGACGAACGGGTGGCTAGTGTAGGTGCTACTACTGGTAGAAAAGTCGGAGGTGCAGTAGGCGAAGTCATGATGCTCTGAAAATAATATTATTTTAAATTTGAAGTAAGTATATGCTTACAAACAAAAAAAATATTATTCCTAGCTACATGTTCAATGAAGTATATCCCTTTTAAACAATTATCGTAATGTTTTTAAGGTTATATATATATATATATATATATATATATATATATATATATATATATATATATATATATATATATATATATATATATATATACATATATATATATATATATATATATATATATATATATATATTAATACTTATATATATATATAGTCAGTTAACCACTATACTTAACAAATCAGTATACTCTTAGTTCAAATAGCACATAATGCCCTAAGATCTATATGCTTAGCTAATACGGTCCCAAAAAAAATCCTAAAAGATTTTGTAAAGTTATACTCCAGTTTTAAATAAAAGAAAAATCACTTTATTTTTATTTTATTTAAAATTTATCTGGTTCTCTATAACTAATGCTCTGATACCATTCTCTGTGACACCCCAGGCAGGGTCAAAATATGCGGAAAATCAACAGAGATGTCACAAGGGTGGATCGATAGCATATAGTCCATAGAGCATAAGATAAAGAGTTATTCATATCAGATTACATGTTTATTAAACAAATAAATAAAAGTTGTCTTTAACATGTCATAAGTACATTGTTCATTTTCCCCAAATGGAACCCTTGACGATTCCTACGATGAAGATTACATAGATGCTTGAGTCCATGCACATATCTCGTTCTAACTTCATTTCCCTGAGATAAACATGCTTAGAGGGTCAACATAAAGTTGGTGAATTTACAGGTTTTAACATTTATTAGTTTGGACATACATTAATCATAGAAGTAATAATGCACAAAGCATTCTTACTAAAAATTAGATTACATTTGCTATTACTCGAAACTGAAGCTTAACCTTCCATAGTCCTCAACAGATGAGGACGTAGTGTCTTACAAAAAGACACCCAAACCCAGTTCTAACATGGTAAACATCTGTTGTCCCGGCCAAGGCACAATGAGCATGACTCACCCAGATGGGGATGGTCAATCCCTAATAGATCTATTTATAACATTCGGGCGATTTACAACAATTTAACAGGTTCTATAATAGTCAATCATAGTCAAGTTTATACAATTCAGTTATGTCATTTTTAAAATAGTTGCATGTTTTCTCCCCCGTAGAGGAAAAGTTTATCAATAGTTTATATGGGGCTGTAAACTCACCTGGGAGTTGGCAATAGCTGTATAACACGAAAATCCAAATAATGCTCACGCCAAAAGTTATGCCTAATCAAATAGTACAGTCTTAATAGATAGTACAAAGAACATATGTGTATGATTATACAAATTTTTAGTCAATTCATTTATGCTACGGCATTTATCTAAATAACCGTAGTTCAAGTATTAAAAATATCCGTTTAAAATTATCTATATAAGTTTCATTTCTAGGTAAACATAAAATGTTTAAATTTTAATATCAGTTTGTATTCGTAATACATGTATTAATAATAACCATTCAACTTACAATTAGGTTTCTTATTTAAGTAGACATAAAATGTCCTACTTAAAATATTAGTTCACATTCGCAGTTCATGTATTATAATCATCCATTTAAACTTACTATTAAATTTCATAATTAAGTAAACATACAACGTTCTACTTAAAATATTAGTTTATGTTCGTAGTTCATGTATTATAATCATCCATTTAAACTTACTATTAAGTTTTATATTTTAAGTAAACGTAAGGTGTTCTACTTAAATATTAGTATTCAATTTATTTGACGTTCATATACTTTTATTTCCTAAAAGTATATAAGTTTATGTACTAGTGATACATATCCATATTGTTTATACAATTTATCTCATAAATAAAAAATATAAATATTTTATCTTTGAAAAATAAAATATAATATTTTATTTAATTTAAAAGTTCCCATAAATTATTTAACATTTATAAAATAATTTATAAATTATAAGTTTAAGAATTTATATTATAAATTCTTATAGTTTAGGGTTTGTTTTAGTTTTACTAAGTCTAAAAATAGGATTAAGGTTAGGATTTGTTAAAGTTTCGGAACATGGCAAAACTAGTCCCTCCATATTTTTAAACAAAGTAAACTTTCGGTTTGTTACACATTTGGTACCTTGGGCTTGTTTAAGTCTCGGCTTATGGCAGATTTATTCCCCCTACTTAAGTCTAGGTTTTGTAACTTTCATAAAATAACCTAAACAGCCCCTAGGGATTCCTTAAGTTTTAGATTATTATCAAAATGGTCCCTAGGGTTTTAAAATGACAAAATAATTTTTAGAAACTTCCCAAAATGGTCCCTAGGGTTTAATATGCCACGGATGGTATTTATTAAACCCTATACTTTTGGATAATTACATTTTCATTCCTTGTGTTTACTAATTTATCAAAACAAGTTTCATAAGTCACGGTTTTAGTCCTTAAGTTTCATAAATTGTCATTTTACTCCAAAAGTTTCTATAAGTTACATTTTATTATAAAAACTTTTATTTAACATTCAAAACATTATATGGGCTCATTAAATGGGCTAAACATCTAATGGGCCAATTAGTGGGCCTAAATACATTTTTAAGTTTACTAACTTGTTAAATGGGCCTTTAACACATTTATTGGACTTAAATACATTTTAAGTCCATTAATCATTTTAAATGGGTTCAAGTATAAACTTAAGTCCATTAGGTCACTAAGATTTAGTAAATGGGCTTATTGAGTCCTTTAATTCTTGGACTAACATTGCATGGGCTTAAATAGTCCATTAACTCTACTTTACATTTTATGTAAGTATTAATCTAGGATTTTCTTATAAGCTTATTTTTAGCTTATCTATATTTAGTTTTAAATCTTAACAAAAGAATAAAACATATAGTTTATTTTATGTGATGTACCAAATGAGATCTAGATGTGTTACAAGGTTGCATGCAAGTCATAAGCCCTAATATGAGCTTATAACTCACGGCTATAACTAATTATAGCTTATTAAGATGAGTCAAATCTTATTTTACGGTTGCATGTACTTATAAGTGTCCCCAAAATAGATCTAGCTATGCACAAATTAAGAAATCAAGTCACAAGTCCATACATATATACATATAGCCCACAACTATGATTTTATATCTTGGTATTTTCAAGATGAACATTTTAGCTAGTTTTAAGTCTTGTAAATATTTACAACAATACAACATGATTATCTAGGTTACATGTATGTTCCCAAGGTTTCCATCATTCCAAGAAAACTGTATATAACCCACGGCTATATTGTTTTCTCCCAAGGTTCCCATAAGATTTTATAAGCTAGTTTTATGTTCAACACGTTTAAGTTAACTCTTATCATAGATCTATGGTTTATATAAGTTTGCATGTACATTTAAAACTCATTCAAGGTCTTATATAACCCACGACGACACATGTTCACATAAATCATTTTAGTGATTTTTAGTATTCCATTTAACATGTAATATGACATATTCCATCATTAAAACTTAGTAGACACATCATAAGTTCATCATTCATTTTAGCCGTGACCTTTAAGGTCATGGTCTTCATGATTTTGATGTTACACAAGTTTATTTTATGAGATCTATGATTATTAGTTAACCAAAATCCCATAAAACAAGATTTGTAACCCATGCTACATTTAGATTCATAAAATGTTTCATATGATTTTTAATCAAGTTTAAAACACAGAATACAAGCCATAGGTTTCTTATTAAAAAGATTTTTAACCATGACTATGGTGTTCATAATTATGCCGTGACCTATAATGGCCATGGCTTTACCAAATCTTGATTTTAACAAGTTATTTACTTGTGTTTATAGATGTATGATGATGCATGCATGAAGAAATGAAAGAGCATGAGGAGTATACCTTTCTTGCTTAAAAGTACCAAGGATGATATAGAGGAACAAGGAGATTAGAGATCTAATCTAGTTGATGAAGAAACCCTAAATGTAAACCAAGCCGTGGCCTTAAAGATTCGGCTAGGGCTTGTTCTAGTGATTCCAATGATGATGATGATACTAAATGATTAGTGATTTGTGACAATCCGTCAATTTATGGTTGATATTTTATTCTCAAATATTATTTAAAAATATTATTTTAATATTATATTATGAACTCACTTATTTTTGGGAAGTAATTTAGATTTACGTCTTGAAGTAGCATCGACTACGTGTAAACCGGAGGATTCAACGTTACGTGCTTACGTTTACATACACCGTTTTGGTGACAGTCTGACATTTCAGAAAATAAATTTATCCGTGAATATTATTTAGGAATTTTAAATTTGTGTTGGTTCATAAACTCATAAATTTACAAGAAGAGATTAGGACTTACGATTATAATTTAACGTCCTTTACGACTAAACCGGAAACCTTAGGATTACGTATTTACGTTTTCGAACTCCGTTTTTGATGAGACAAATTTTATTAGATTCGTTTTGTGCCGTTGATTCATAATTTATAAAAACGATTTTCGTAAAACGACCCGAGGGCACGCAAATCGAGAAAACTAGAATCGAGGAATACCCGTAAATTAGCGGGATGGGACAAAACAAGTTTATCCCACCCCACTAAAAGGGATGGCCAAAAGAGGACACCACATCTCTTTATGTGGCACCCTTATAACTATTAAGCTTACACATGTAAGCCTAAGCTTAACATGTAAGCTACACCTTTCACCAAACCAACAAAACCACTTTATTTTACCATTTGCATTCATAAACACATGCAAACCATTCTCTCATCCTTCCTCTCTCTCTATATATTTCGTCCCATATACCCCTAAAACATCCATTTTGATCAAATTCAACCACAAAATCTCATGTTATTTCTACATATGATGATGTCCTTTTGAAGATATGAAGATTGGAGGTGATTCCAACTTGTAGAAAGAAGTTTTCTTGGAGTTCTAGGGCTGAGATTGGAGCTTAGATCAATGGGTTCATGCATGGCTAAATCTAGGGTGGATCTATGAATATGAAGGTTCAACAAGGATGGTCTAATTGGTGTAATCATCTCTTTGATTCTTCACTAAGATTAAAGGTCTCCATCATTTGGTTGGTATAGAGATTGTTTCTTCCTATCCTCTTGTTATTTTGAATATGTAATCTTGTATTTTCTTCATTTATGTATATGTATATGATGATATACGATGATAAAAATATTGTGTGGGGATTTGATGTTGATAATCATGGGTAAAAAGATGAAAAACAATATGTAAAAAGGTTAAAATCATGCATAAAAATGATGGCTTTATAAAACAGTAAAGAACCATGTCATGAACTGATAAAATGGCATAGATTAATGGATATACAGTAAGTAATATGTCTTGTACACATGTGAGAGTTGGCCATGCAATGGAATCATTAGGATGAGTAAGATATGATCAAAACAAGTTTAGAGTACAAATCTGAGTTCACTGTTTTGGACGATTTTTAGAAAATACTTAGAGACTGATTCAACAGTAGCTATAGCAGAGTTAAATGGAACACATATCATGTAGTTTATGTCATAAAAATTTGAGCTTCTATCTCCATATAGAACTCTAGATATGGCAGTTTTGGTGAACATGAAAATAAAAATAAGATTTTGGGAAATTAAAGTATAATAGTATTATATAAGCACTCAAATAAAAATAGTATAAAATGTGAATTAAAACCCACTAACTTATATAATACATTTATATAAATATGTATAAGGATAAATAAATGGACATTTTATAAAAATGGTAGTTTGATAAGTTTTATAAGTTATAAAACTATAAACATGATTTTTACGACTTTTTCGGCTATTACCGTAAAATTAACGTTTTTGTTAAATAAAACTTATACGGTTGGGCCCGTCTAATGTAAACTTTTATATACTCATATACTGATATATAAACATATATAACAAGTAAAAACCGATAAAACCCGAACTATATACCATACGGACATTAACGGGCTAAGTTAACGTTATTGGACTAATAATACAACAAAATGGACTAAAGCACTTATAAACTTATTTATTGGGCTTAACCCATTTGGGCCCAACATGTAAAATGTAAATACTGATAATACAAGTATAAAATGGACTAATACAAGTTAAAGAACTTATAATAAGTTTATTGGACTTAAAATATGTAAATAGGTAAAACTAGTAAACTAGTATAAAAGTTATCGACACATAAACACAAAAATGAGTGAAGGAGAATATATAAACCCGCTTGATCATCACTTGTGGACTTTGCTGCACACAAGGTTTGGGTCTGACAACGTTTGACTTTCTAACAACGTTGACTTTCTTCCTGTCAGCGCTGAAATTGTTCCTGTCAGCGCTGGCTTTGGGAGCGTTGACACACTTGTATGCCAAATGTGAAAAGCTACCACAAGTGTAACAGGCTTTCTTAGACACAACCTTAGGTCTAGAAGAGAAGAAACCTGTTCCATGATTGCTAACTTGGCTCTTGGGTGACCTATTATTCCTATACATCTCTGCATATTTAATGGTAGGTCTTCTAACAGTGTTTGAGCCTAGGTCAACAACTTTACCAATGATAGGGTGAGTAACCTTAATGGGTGGTGATTCATTGGGACTTTCACATAGCAAACCTCCCTTTACAAATAAAGTAGGGTTAGCTTTCTTCCACTCATTTAGGTCAGTCAATTTTTATTGATACTCTTCCACTAGAGTGACAACTCTTGGTAGAGGAATGAATTCCTCCTCTTGGAGCTCTGGTAAACCAGTCCAAGATAAGTCCCTTCGTTGGACACCATAGAAGTCACCAGCTGGTGGTGGAACCAGAGAGTAATCATTCATCCCAATCCCAGTCATGCCCTTAGGATCTCTTTGCTTAGCTACACAGTCTCCTAGGGTTTGGGTGGCTCTATCAAATCTTTGAATTTTGAGGTCAACATTATCTTTATTCTTAATAGCCTCATCTAACTTAGCCTGTAATTCACTATTAACCTTTTTCATGATGTTTCTAACATCCATACTACCCTCTAGCTCATGTTTTAAGATATTGATCTTATCTTTTAAGTCAAATTCCATTTTCTTGTATTCAGAAACGGTTTTCTCAGTTTCAGTAAGAGCTAGTTGGTAATTAGACAATTTACACCTTTCAGTACTCATATCATCTTTTAGTTTTAACACCTCTTTGTTAAGTCTTTCAGTGTTTAACCTACAACCTTTGCTACAAAAAGCATCATCATATACCTCATTATCAGATGAAGAGGAGGAGTGTGCCATGAGAGCATATTCAACATGCGCTTCTTCTTCAATATCAGCAACCAAAGCTTTATCCTCTTCAACATTCTTAGCCAGATAGCTCCAATCCCATCCTGTACCATCAATTCCTTGAACTGCAACCATGGCTTTGGAATCCTGAGCTTTAACAACCTGACTTGAGGGTTTACCAGCATCAGATCTTCTAGGAGATCTGCATTCCCTCATGAAGTGCCCCATACGATGACAGTTGTAGCATTCAACTTTGGATTTATCAAATCCAGCTGTGTCTTTAGCATTGAAGGTCATCTTCTTTTTAAACCTTTTGTTCCACCTATTTGCTCTTATACTAGCCAGAGCCATGTTCCACTTGATGTCCATCTCTTCCAAGTGCTCATCACTTATCTGCTCAAGGTCCTCATATGTAATAACTGAACCATTGGGCAAAGAAGCAATGTAAGCACAAACAGTATCCAAATCCAACCCAGCAGGTTTAACTCTTGGGGAGTCATTCTTGAATGTGTCAGCGTCTGAAAAGGAGACGTTGACAGGACTTGTTCCAGCTCTGACATATGATGATCCAGTAACTGGATGCATATAAGAGTCCTTCTGATTGAATTGACCTTCACTATGAGAGAAGAAGGCCATGTTGCTGGTGGTAGATTTGCTTCCATGCTCTGAAAGAGTTTCATCTTCCAACAATCTTAGTTTGTTGTAGATGTCATCAAACGAGGAGCTCTTGTAAGTATTGTTGGCAAGAATAGATCTTGCCTCAATCTTCCATGCCTCACCAAGACTTTTAAGAAAAGGTAGCATTGGTGTCAACATCACCAACTTGTGTCCCCATGAAGGATAACTTGCTTGTGATGTCAAGCAATCTGCTTCTCACACTACTCAGTTTCTCATTGGGTTGAGCTTTGAAGACATCATAATCATGCAGAAGTTGCTTTTTCTTTTCTTCCACCATATGCAACTTCAAGTGCTTCTCAAAGATCCTTAGCAGATTCATAGCCTCTATATTTGTGCTGGTTTTCTTGTCCTAAAGAGACTTTCAGAATATTTTAGGCTTTCATGTCAACCCTTTTCTTTGCAATATCATCAGCAGCTACAACTCTACCATCTCCAGGTTTTTCTTTCTTATCCTCTTCAGGGCATCCTTCAACAGCTGTTCTTTGACTAATGGCATCAAAAATCTTTTGAGCCTTATTGAATGTGTTTCCATATTAAATAATCTCCCAGAGTGTGTAGTCATAGATCCCCAGATATTGTTCAAAGTTAAACTTCCATAAGTCAAAGTTGGTTGCATCAAGCATGGGAATCTTGATGTTTGGTAAGGCTGAGGAAGAGGAGGTTATTGCGTCAGACATGATGTTGTTAGGGTTGCTGAGAAAATTAGGGTTTTGGGGTTTTTAGGGTTCTGGTGTTCTTAAAGATCAAAAGTTCCTCAACAAGCTCTGATACCACTTGTTGATCCCAAACTTAGATCGATTAGCTTTATGTATACGAGATTAGATCAAGTAATACACGTAGAGAAACCTTTGTATATGCTTTATGAATCTAAGTGTTATGCGGAATTTAACACTTAAACAAGAACACACAAGATGTAAACAAACTTTCACTTTGATTATGAATATCGAACTTGCTTACAATGAAAGATGTTTACAAACGAAAACTTATATATAACTTATAACCTAAAGGCCTTCTTTTATAGATACAAGAAGCCTTGTACAATAATCTACGTATCAACTATTCTAGGTAAAGATAAATATAGAAAATACATTGTCGTTCTTATCTTTATTAGAAGTATTCTAGAATATAATAAACGTGTAGATTATATCTTCCATCAGTGCTTGTCTTCAATGTGTCAACGCTTGACTTTAACTTGTCAACGCTTGAGCTGTCAGCGCTTGCTTTGTTCTTGTCAACCCTTGAATTGTTCTTGTCAGCGCTCAAGTGATCTGGCAGAAACTCAAAATCAAAGAAAACATGAAGACATTTGTTCAAGCGTTGTCAAGAGTAAATCAGACGTTGACAAGAGTAACTTAAGCGTTGACAGAAGTCAAACGCAGTCAACAAAGTCAAACGCTGATGGATGTTGAAGATTTGATGAAGAATTCTATTTAAAGAATATATTGGATATATTCTAAATAATATATTCAGTATATATCTATAGAAATAGAATATTTAGATGTTTATTTGATATTATCTCTTGTAGATTCTGTTCCTTCCACTATAAAAGGAACAAGGGTCTTAGGTTTTATTCATATAATTCATTCACAATGTAAACCTAAAGTGTGTGTCGACTAGGTGTGGGATTCAATGTACACACACCTAGTGATTGTTTGTTATTAATATAATGAACTATCCAATTGTGTTTTAATTCATGTTCTTGTGCTCTAAACACCTTGTTAATGTGTCATGTTCTAATTCCGCTTTGATTGTATAATCATATGAACGTGATGCATTCCTAGTAGCTTAAAAGATCCGGAAACCAAGGTTTCCACAATTGGCATCAGAGCCTCGTGGCTCGTGATGCTAGGACCAACAAGGTGTTCGTGTATGGTGAAAAGAAGAAAAATCCGTCTAGGGTTTTTCTGGACGTTTTTGTGTGCGCAGCAGTATTCAGAAGGTCATAACTTTTGATTGAACCGTTGGATCGTCACGAAATTTTATATGTGTGTTCTACATACATAGATCTAAACATCTACTGGAGGGATTGTTGAGTTTTATCCCCAGGCAAAAGTTATTAGGCGTCAAAGTCAGCAGTGAGTGAATGCAGTTTTCTGTGGACAGCCATGTTCAAAACACGATCTCTCCTTCGTTAACCGTTGGATCTTCGTGATTTTTGGACTGTAGATTCTTGACACTTGTGTCTAGAATCTCACCGAAGGGATTTTCGATCTGAGTCTTAATGAAAAAGTTATTTGAGATCGAAGTTGGCTGCAGACAAGGATTTACAAGTTTCTAGTTTACATAAAATCATGAAACTAGGGTTTCCACAAACCCTAGAATTGATTCTATAACAGAAAACAAGGCATTATGTGATGATTTGGAAGTGATAAAGTATTAGGGTTTCATCCAAAACCCTAGATCGAAGCTGTATATTTGTTTTTAGGGATTGCATAAACCCTAAATTCGTCATATTGAAACATAGCAAGCAGCATATCGTACTTTATAGACAGTCAAGAGGGATGAACGTAATATATAAAGACACATCGTTGATCTATTTGCTTCTACCAAGAGAAGACATATGGGCATCACGTTATGGGTAGTAAGCAGACAGAAAAAGGATGTATGTCTCCAAGATTAAGAGTGACTGCTGGTCCAAATAGTAAGTTTTCAATATTCGATTGGTCACGTAAGATTGTTTATTAAGAAAGGAAAGAAAAACAGGTGACGTCACATTCAGCGTTTGTGTTCACAAGATTCTATGCATTTGATTGGTATTCAAGTTAGTGTTCACACGGTGAAGACTTTTTAATTGGTTGGGAATCTTCGTGTTCACACGATCAAAGAAGTATAGTACACATGGTTACTATGGACTTGCATCCACACGATCAAGTACAAGCAAGTGACGTTACTTTGTGTTCACACGGTTCTACAGACCTGATTGGACGAAATCATATAATTTGTTTCGTGGGCCAAGGCTTAATTCATTCACGAAGGAAATATTGATGTTACTGTTTGTTTGAAGAGAAAGTTAGCCGCTGACGAAGTTTTAGTTCAACGCTGATGTTTGTTAGTTTGACGCTGACAAAAGTTTTTGATTAAGACGCTGACAGGTTTTCGCGTAGACGCTGACGTTTGGAATTTTGACGCTGACAGAATAAGTCAACGCTGACAGAGTTGACAGTGTCGTCCGAGATATGGTTTTTCAAACGCTGTTAGGTATTGTCCGATATGTGACAATACACATTCCAGATATATTGGATAGAGAAGGATCTTGGACAACACAAGGTTTGCTGCTGTTTGAGAAAATTGGTATGTTTTGAGCACACAAAAAGGAGTAATTACACACGAAGGTACATGGAATCTCCGTTTTAATCTAGAATATCATGTTGATATTTATGGCTCGGATATTTTTCAAAGGAATTAATGATCTTAAAGCGAGTTAACAACTATTCGTGAGAATTTGATGGATATTTTAAACTATGTAATCGGGATAGCCTTGTGAAAGAGTTATCCATTAGGATACTTTTACATATGGTATGAAGATGTGATTTCATTAAAATCTTCATGAAGAGATGATGGCTTAAGGGGAAGAATTCTTATGGCAAGTTTGGTGATTGAAGAAGATTTTCGCGAGTTTGTGTTCTATCATATCTTAAAGTTGTGCACTCCCAGTCATAGACTTTAAAGATAACTTGTTCATGCTTTAAATGTTTGGTGACGAAGACTTGTCATAACACTTGAAGGAGTTACATTATCGTGCTCAGTGTCTCACAAAGGATGAGAATATTGACAAGGGATCGAGGTCTACTTATATCTCCCAATAAGTTCTTAGTCACATGGATAGTACAAGACATGGAACACAAGGCTGGGTTATTCTTCTTCTACATCAAAAATATTATATTAATTGTTCTTCAAGATTATTACACAAAGCTACATTTGGAGAATCGTCAAAGATTGCATACATTGTTTACTTCCTTGTTGATGTGACAAAAAGGGGAAGAAATACATGCTACACTTGAGGGGAAGCAACTTGAAGATCATGTACAACTTACAAGAGATACACATAGAGTTTTGCCACTATCAACTAGGGGAAGATTGTTGGGTCAAAAAGTTGACGTGGCAGAAACTCAAAATCAAAGAAAACATGAAGACATTTGTTCAAGCGTTGTCAAGAGTAAATCAGACGTTGACAAGAGTAAATTAAGCGTTGACAGAAGTCAAACGCAGTCAACAAAGTCAAACGCTGATGGATGTTGAAGATTTGATGGAGAATTCTATTTACAGAATATATTGGATATATTCTAAATAATATATTCAGTATATATCTATAGAAATAGAATATTTAGATGTTTATTTGATATTATCTCTTGTAGATTCTGTTCCTTCTTGTTGGGAATAAATTAAGGCCAGATCACTTGAGCGCTGACAAGAACAATTCAAGCGTTGACAAGAACAAAGCAAGCGCTGACAGCTCAAGCGTTGACAAGTTAAAGTCAAGCGTTGACACATTGAAGACAAGCACTGATGGAAGATATAATCTACACGTTTATTATATTCTAGAATACTTCTAGTAAAGATAAGAACGATGATGACGTATAGTCCCCAGCCGGGTCATGAACCCGGTCCAAGGGTACTACCCGTATCCGGCCCATTACATATGGGTGGGATAAATGTCAGTTAGGCTTATGGGCTTGAATGAACAGTAACCGCACACACGTGTGCGGCCCACGGCCCGGTACGGCCGACACGGCCGACATAGGGTTAGACAGAATGATATTCTGTCTAGGAATATCTTTACCCCAATAAGAGAGGATATTCACTACCAGAATTAGAAGATAACAATCATTCTAATTCTGATGCTTATCTCTTCCTTGGGGCTGAAGGATCAGTGAAAGCCCACTAGGGTTTCACTGCCTATAAAAGGAACCCCTAAGGGTTCCACGAAGGTATCACAACTCTCTCTAAACTCACATATAACCCTAAATCGATTACTTACTCTCACGCCGGAGTCTAATCGTGGGAAACCCTCCCACGATAAGCTTAACGCGTGTTGTTTAGTGTGCAGGATCCCAACCAGACGATTCACTTGGTGCAGGAGCCGGTACCCAGCCAACCCGAATTAAGCCTAATTCGGGTCTAGCAAGGATCAACCAACTTTTGCATCAACAAGTTGGCGCCATCCGTGGGACCCTAACACTAAGCTAGAACAAAACCTCAGCTCGATCTTTTCAATGACAAAGGGGCATCCGCCAGTTAACCCCAGGAACGTGAATCCTGGGAATCGGAAGTCCCCAGGGGAAGGGATTCTTATTCCCAACCAATCACCTAGCCGCCTCGCAGGCGGGCCAGGTAACCGTAGCGGTCTTCAGTCCGCAGGGGTGACGAGCACGATCTCGGTGACACCCCCGCCCACTTCAACCCTGGACAACCCTGATCCTGGAAGTGCCCCAGACCCTCCTAACAAGGAGCCACGTAGACCCTTAATGGAGGAAGAAGTGGAAGCTCAACCACTCAGCGAGGATGAGCTCACTCGAGTTCTCACTCAAAATTTTGAAAGGATCGTCCCAGGGATCGCATCAAGATTGAGCCTGGGGAGGAACCTCCAAGCCCGACTCAACTTTGGCGACAGTGGACCATCCACCCCTTCCCGAAATCGGAGAAAAAGGACTCAGCCTCGGGAGCAGGGAACCTTTGAGGAAGACCCTCAACCCCGGAATGTGTTTGAACGCATAGGGGATCGCATTATGCAAGAATTAACGCAGTCCCAAGATGGAGAAAGGCCGGATGGCTCCCCCGAGCGGCCAGATCGAGAGCTGACCAGAACCACACGTCGCCTAAGTGTGTGGGATAGGATGAACACAGGGAGGGAGGCTCCTGGTTCATCTCAGAAAAGTGGTCCCTATTCAAAAGGTCGGGCACCACCGCCGTCCCCAGATCCATCCGGGGAAGACTCGGATGACCATCCACCCAAGCGCCGCCGGCCTAGGCGCACGCCTCCGCCACCAAATAATGATGAGTATTATGGTGGCCCCTACTACCGGGATACGGAAGCAGAGGACCTCTCGCGTCCATGGTGTGAACCATGGGATGACCCTAGGCTCACACGGCCATGGGCGGATCCCAGGGAAGATCCGTTTACCCTCCGCATACGGAATTATTCTGAGGACACCAAACGTCGCATGCCGGCATGTATCAAGACGTATGATGGGTCCGGCGATCCGGTCGATCACCTCAAAATATTCGATACTCAGGCTAAAATTGAACGATGGCCCATGCCTATATGGTGCCAAATGTTTAATTCGACCTTAATTGGAAACGCTCGTGACTGGTTCGAGGCACTTCCCCCACGCAGCATTGATAGTTTCACGGAACTACGCACTGCGTTTGAGAACAATTATACTCAAAGGAAGAAGTATAATAGGGATCCGGTCTCATTGGCAACTGTCAAGCAACGGCCGGGGGAGTCCACAGAAGCCTTCACTGAGCGCTTCAATGACGAGTGCACGCGCACGAGAACCATGCCAGAGCTCCTGAAAATCTCTGACTACATGCATGCCATAACAGACAGAGAACTGATCAGGCGTCTCAACGACAAACGTCCAGAGAGATATGATGACCTCATGGAAAGGGTCAGAAATTTCATAGAGGGAGAGACAGCTGTCGCCGCAGCCTACCCATCCCGAGGAAATGGGTACCGCTCAAATGACCAATCCCGGAGACAGTCGGGCGGTCAAGGCAACCAGAACAATAACAAGGGCTCGGACTATAAGAGCCAAAGCAAAGGTGGACGGTCGGACGACAAGTTCACCCCCCTAAAGGTGTCCTACCGGGAGATCTTGCTGACTGAAGGGGCGAATTTTCCAAGACCTCCCCCAATGACCACACCCCCGGAACGTCGGCAGGGAAGTCGCTTCTGCGAGTTCCATAATGACAAAGGGCACGGCACGGAGGAGTGTATCCAGCTGAAGAAGCATATTGAGTCGCTAATCAAATCAGGCAAACTCAAGCACCTAGTTAAGGATTGGAAAGACGGAAAGGACAACAACAAGAAGTATGATAAGAAGGACACCCAAAAGGACAAGCCTTCTACCATATACATGATCCAATCCAGGCAGCGCCGCACGAGACAGAAAATTGGCCAAAAATTTTTCACGCGGCAAGGAAATCTCATTCCCTCTCATTACAGCAAGTGACGTGGTTGATGCGCCTCTCACTATTGAGATAAGCATTGGAACACACAATGTTCGTCGCATGTATGTGGATGGAGGGTCGTCAGGAGAGGTGTTGTATGAACACTGCTTTGTGCAGTTATGCCCAGAGATAAGAAGCCAATTAGTACCGGCCACGTCGCCGCTTACTGGTTTTAGTGGAGATACTATCTGGCCAATAGGGCAGTTGCGTTTGCTTGTCACCATTGGGAATGAGGAACATTCTACTACAACGTGGATGAACTTCATGGTGATACGTTCACACTCCCCTTATAATGGGATTATAGGCAGACCAGGCATTTTGGCTATCCGGGCAGTACCCTCTACGGCACACGGAATGATTAAGTTCCCCGTTGATGGGGGAATCGTTACTATTTATAACACAGTCGTGCCGACATCCGAGTGTCACACTGTGACAACACCGGCACCACCTGTACCACCCAAGGATGGAGCACCACCACCCAATTGGAAGGTGGCCATTCACCCTGACTACCCGGAACAGGAGGTATCCATAGGAGGGACGCTCTCAGATAGCGGCAAAAGGGCCATGTGTGCACTTTTAAGTGCAAACCTGGACATATTCGCATGGGAACCAAAACATATGACGGGTGTGCCACGTACGATAGCAGAGCATAAACTTCAGATCCGCCAAGGGTACCAACCCATCAAGCAAAAGAAGCGCGGCCAGGCGCCCGAGAGAAGTCAGGTTATACTGGAGGAAGTGCGGAAACTGGTGGACGCAGGCATTATGCGCGAGGTATACTACCACGAGTGGTTATCCAATCCAGTCATGGTCAAGAAACATGACGGAAGTTGGCGCATGTGCGTGGATTTCACGGACCTGAACAAGGCCTGCCCACAGGACTGTTACCCGCTACCAGAAATCGACTGGAAAGTAGAATCCTTGTGTGGATATCCTTTCAAATGCTTCTTGGATGCATATAAAGGGTATCACCAAATCCAGATGGCGGAGGAGGATGAAGAAAAAACGGCGTTCCACACAAGCCAGGGCGTATATTGCTATACGAAAATGCCGTTTGGATTAAAGAACGCCGGCGCTACGTATCAGCGGTTGGTGGATAAAGCTTTCGAATCACAAATAGGACGCAACTTGGAAGTGTATGTTGATGACTTGGTGATAAAAAGCCACACGGAGGAGGCACTCCTCCGGGATGTCCAGGAGACATTCGACACGCTGAGAAGGATTAATATGAAGTTAAATCCAAAGAAATGTACGTTTGGTGCAACAGAAGGAATGTTCTTGGGATATTTGATTGACCCAAACGGCATCAAACCTTGTCCAGAGAAGACGGACGCAGTGATACGGCTACCGTCCCCGCAGACACGGAAGGAGGTGCAGTCCCTGAATGGGAAGTTAGCCGGACTAAATAGATTTCTATCCAAATCCGCAGAGAAGTCATTGCCCTTATTTAAGACACTCAAGAAGTGTATTAGAAAGGGAGACTTCCGTTGGACGAAGGAAGCTGAGGAAGCCTTTGGCCAACTCAAGCAGCATCTCGCATCTCTCCCCATGTTGGTAGCTCCCCGCCCAAAGGAGGAACTTGTTATGTATCTCTCGGCTACTCATGGCGCAATAAGCGCGGTACTGATGACGGATAGAGACACAATACAGACCCCGGTCTACTTTATAAGTAGAACATTACAAGGAGCGGAGCTGAATTATTCCCCCATGGAAAAATTGGTGCTAGCACTAGTATTTGCTACAAAGCGGCTGCGCCGGTACTTTCAGGCGCACCCGATTGTCGTGATTACGGATCAGCCAATCAAGCAGGTTATATCTAGACCAGACGTGGCAGGGAGACTAGAAAAGTGGAGCATCCTACTGGGAGGGCATAATATATCTTACAGACCAAGGACGGCTGTTAAAGGCCAGATCTTGGCAGATTTCCTGATCGAAAAGCCGGATGAGGAAGAACCAATCATTAAGCAAGAGGAGGTCCCAGCGGAACCTTGGGTGCTATTCACGGACGGATCCTCATGCACAGACGGGTCCGGGGCAGGCCTCATCCTCACAAATCCAGAAGGGATGGAATTCACGTACGCCCTCCGTTTCGAGTTCACGGCCACCAATAACGAAGCGGAATATGAAGCATTAATTGCGGGTTTAAAAATCGCCGCTAGAATGGGAGTCCGCAACCTTGAGGCCTACGTGGACTCACGGCTTGTCGCGAACCATATTCTAGGTGGATATGTGGCTAAGGAGGACAACATGGTCAGGTATTTGGAAAAAGTCAAGACGTTAATCGCCACTTTCAGTAAGTTTTCCATCAAGCAGGTGCCAAGGGGCGAGAACAAGAAAGCGGACGCCCTCAGTAAAATCGCATCCACAAGCTTCGCCCACTTGTCTAAACAGGTCTTGGTGGAAATACTCAAGGAAAAGTCTATCACGGAAGGGGAAGTGACTGCTATAGTTGAAGAGGAGGGACCTACGTGGATGACCCCAATCATCAACTATCTGACTAGTGAAACCCTTCCAGACGAGGAAAAAGCAGCAAGGCGTGTTAAAAGGAAGTCACAACATTTCGAACTCCGGGAAGGCATCCTTTACAAACGCTCTTTCTTGCAGCCGTGGCTGCGGTGTGTTGGACCACGCCAGGCGGCCTACGTGATCAGTGACATACACGAAGGGTTGTGCGGCATGCATGCAGGCCCACGATCCGTGGTAGCCCGAGCCTTACGAACAGGATACTATTGGCCCACTATGCACAGAGACGCACGCGACATGATCCGCAGGTGCAATGATTGCCAAGTGCATAGGCCAGTACCGCGGCACCCGCAGCAGGAGCTTACACCTATCACATCCCCATGGCCATTTTACAAGTGGGGAATTGACATTGCAGGACCATTTCCTGTAGCTGCGGGAGGGGTTAAATTCTTGATTGTTGCAATGGATTACTTTACACGATGGATAGAAGCCAAGGCAGTAAAATCTATCACGGGTAAGCAGGTCAAGAAGTTTGTGTGGGAACACATCGTATGCCGTTTCGGTCTACCAGGAGAAATTATATCGGACAACGGCAAGCAGTTCACGGACAACCCATTTAAAGACTGGTGCGCATCGTTGAACATCAAGCGGCGCTTCGCATCTGTTAAACATCCACAAACGAACGACCTTGTTGAACGAGCAAATAGGAGCTTGGGAAATGGAATCAAGGCGCGGCTGGATGAGCGGCAGGGCAAATGGGTTGATGAGTTGTCACACGTGCTATGGGCACATAGAACCATGATAAAAACAGCCAACGGAGATACTCCGTTTGCATTGGCTTACGGCACTGAAGCCGTTATACCAGCAGAAATAGGGATGCCTACCATCCGCACAGCGGAGGTTAATGCCGTCACAAATGATGAACAACTGCGAATCAACCTGGATCTGTTGGAAGAAAAAAGGGAAGTAGCAGCCATCAATGAAGCTAAGTCCAAGGCTAAGATGAAGGCTTATTACGACACCAAGGTCAAGGGTGTTTCTTTTCGACCGGGAGACTACGTCTATCGTGCTAACGAAGCAAGTCGAGTGGAAAATACAGGAAAACTGGGCCCTAAATGGGAAGGACCGTATGAAGTCATTGAAACCTTGGGACGAGGCGCGTACAAGTTACGCGACATGGATGGCCGCGACCTAGAGCGCACATGGAACATCGCCAATCTAAAAAGGTGCTATCTTTGAAAGCTACGGCTCCCGCATGGATACTTCGCTATAGGCGGTCTCAATAAAGACCATGCGGGTTATTTGTCTTACTTGTTTTTCTTATGTTTGTTTTAGTTTCCCTTATGGACCTTTTTTAAGGACTTGTCGTCATTATTCAAACAAAAATGTAAATGTTCTAATAAAATGCCGTGGTGCCTAGCTAGCTCCACGGCCTGTTTCGTGCAAATTATTGTCCTCCTTGTTAGATTCTTTGTTAGCCGTGTGAATTTTACTTGTGTTATAATATGCCATGTTTCTTTCATATGCATTCTCTCGAAATACCGTACATGTACCATACGCCTCCAGGTGGGGTAAGAGGATTAAGTGAACCTACTAATTTAACTTGCCGCGTAAGAGGGATGCAACCCCAGCCGCACGGATCACGTATCCTTACTAGACACCTTACTCACAAGACGTTGGGGTAAGTTTCATATGCTATAGCCATACCGTGCTCCGCATAGTAAAGACGCACGTCGCACGTCTAGTAAATTATAGACTTGTATGTATTTTCTTTGTGAGTAAGACGTGGTATCATGCAGTATCGAACTAGAATATTTCGAACACAAGCACAAATACACAAGTTTCCAAACAAATCAAAATTGCCATGGTTACCCACGGACTTATATACAAAACATAAAAATTGTTAGCCGTGTACATACACGGACGAATCGAAGCAATACATATTCATAGATTACAAAACAAGTGTTTGATTGTGGACAAAGGAGCATCCTAAATTGAGGGTAGAAACCTACCCATCTCTGCTTGTTCTACAACCAGACGCGGCAACCATTCATCACGCTCTCCCCGCTTCTGGGCTTGGGCCGCGGTCCTTTCCAACACCACGTCTAGGGGTTCCTCGTCAAGTACGACCCTGGTTACGTCCTCATATACAGGAAGGGTTAGAGGAAAGGAAGCAGTGGAAGGCGTGCTAGGACTAAGCTTCTCCATGATTTCAGTGTTCGGGGCATCTTTGGTGGCCTCTAGCTCATCAAGGAATGGGTAATGCAGATCTTGCATCGCGGCCATGGAGGCAGTCATCTTGCTGGCAGCTTCGGGCTTAAAGAAGGTATGACGGGCGATGTCCCCACCTTTGGTGATCAGTTCAGCAGCCTCAACCATTCCTTCGTGCCGTCCATGGTCGATACCATCAGATACAAGGTTGGAAAATTGTTGTACAAAGGATGGGGCCTCCAGCACCTTCGTCACGGCCAGGCGTGCTCCATGCCCAACCATCCACCTACGGCCAGCAATGGCTGTTAGCAGTTGGGGGCACAGTACATTGTCACGCTCAGCGGTCAGGGCGTCAATCACCAATTCTTTTTGGGCAACTGCCTCTTTCAGCTCTTGGGTGATGGCCCTTTCCTCAGCAAGGTCTGTCTGCATTTTTTCCATGTTTTGGACGGCCAAATGCGCGTCCTCTAGCTTCTGGTTCAGAACATCTACTTGGCTGGCGTAAGAATGGGCAGAAGCTTCGGCCGTGGTTACCTATAGTAGAAGAAGTGTTAGTACATTCATTGTTTGGTATATATGGGTGGTGCGACACGGATATGTACCTTGGTGTTTGCAGCATCTAGTTGAGACTCAAGGTGGGCTACTTGCTGATCGTGTTCACTCGCACGGGCCGATTGTGTCTTGATGGTTGCCTCAGCATTCGCTAGTTTGGATTGGAGGTCAGCAATCATGGCTTCATTATCTTCAATCATTTTTTCTCTCCGTCCAACTTTCCTCTTGAGAGAGTCCACATGCCCAAGCGCAGCTTCAAACCTGACCCTCATCGAGGTTCCCATCGCCATCTGATGCAATAGCGTCCCATTATACTCATCTGCCAAATCCGCATGACTGAGCGAGTTTACCTCTTGCACCAGGCTTGGTGGTATGCAGTTATTGAGGTACTCCCGGCACTCGTCAGCACTCCTCAATCGCGACGCCGTGGTAATAGTCCAAATAGGGTTGAAAGGTTGAGGAGCGCCGGATGAAGGGAAGTCTTGGGAAACCAGAGGTGAACCATCTTCAAAAACAGGGCCGGACTTTGTGGGGGCCGCGGGGTTTTCTTCGACAGCTTTTCCTTTCTCCTTATCCACTTGGGTGTCAGAAGGAGGCGCGGCACCAGCTTGGTTGTCCCTGCGACATGAGTATTACGAAATATATTGAGTATGGCTTAAAAAAAAAAGAAGAAGAGAGGACGCGGAAATTCTTGCATATTTAGATGGTTTCTTACATATTGCTTCTTGCTCCTTCGGAGGCGGTTGGGGCAATTTGTGTGACGGGATCGACATGAGCGGCCCGGTTAGCCTCGGAACCCTGTGTGGCACTCCCAACAGATTGATACATGGGGTGATCCTCTCGAAGCCTCTTGGCGGGAGCATTGTGTTCACCAATCTCCACTGATGCAGTCCCTCTCGCACGGTTTCCTCTTTTCCGGGTGCGCCTGGTGAGGGGCTGCGTTGTGAGTTCAGCAACTTCCTCTTCGGCTTCCTCCTCTTCGTCCAAGTTGACATGTTGTTGCACTTCATCATCATCATCATCGCCCATCAGTCGGCGGATGCTGGAGTCGGTTTGTTCAATGTTGTCTCCCTGTTGTTCTCTATGAAGTGAGGAGGGCCCGGCACCTCCTTGGTTCATCTGGTTACCATCATCATGGTCTCCATGTTCTTCGTCAGAATGGGGATCAGGCACGGCTTCCAAGGCAACCGTCACTGGTCGGGTGTGCTCGAGGAGGGGTTGTTCATTTTCATGAAGAGGACGGAGACCTTCCGGCACAAGCCTTGGATCGCCCTGGCGCAACAGTCCAAAAAAGTTCATCTCTGTCCAGCACAAAACAATAGATGTTAGTTATTATACAAACACATGTATACATTCTTATTGACGTACGGATGATTAGCCTACCTTCGCCCTGCCTTCTCCAAAAAACGGGATACCTATTGGAGGGACCAAAGTAATTGCGGCTAATTCCTAACAAGCATAAGAATGATTCCGGTAGGTTCCTGTGGAATCCAGTCCTATTTAGGTCTAACTCTTGAGAGTGAAGGGGATTGTATGTACTCGTGTGCGGCTTGGGGTCGTGCGGGAGTCTGGTCCTAATGACGTAATCACCCGGCCATACCACTGCGTCAATGAAAAAGTAATGATCATACCAATTTTTCAGTGAATCCATTGGTTTGTTGTGTGATTGTGGGCTGTTGGAGGCTCGTTTTTTGAAAGATACCCAACCGTTCACTAAGTTGGGGGTGTAAAACAACCTAAATAACTCTACAGTTGGGGGGATTCTCCTAGCACGGCAAAGAATCTCGAATTGGCTAATTTTACAGGCGCCTATGCAGTGGAGTTGACTAATGTGTACATTGTAATATCCTAACAAATCTACGAGAAAGTGGGTGAAAGGGATGCGGTAATTAGCCGCGTCAAACAGGCGAGTATAGAGGCCTATCTTACCCGCTGGAGCCTCAGTTATGAGGTCTCCGACGCCAGGAAGTGAGGGGTGTAGGTTGGAAGGGATGAAGTAATTTGTACAAAAATGGTTTAACTGGTCTTGGGTCATGACATTCAGCACGGATCCGATGGTAGGGCTGTTTCTATTAGCCATTACTAAAAAAGAGTGTAAGGACGTGGTATTCTAACCTGCGTGTGAAGGGATCCGTGCGTACTTGGTTCAAGATGAGAGGAAAGCTTTAATGGCAGAAATGGAGGTTATGAACTGTGTGTTTCACACAGCCGTAGGGGTGGCTTATTTATAGGGTTACCTTGAGGGTCACAACCTGTTGGATATGTGACACGTGTTGGCCACTATTCTTAATCGTGTGGCTAGGGGGCAAGTGGCAAGTGAAACGTCAGATGGGACCCACGGGTCATATCTGACCCACACGTTTGCACTGCTCAATGTTCTGACTGTCTGCACTTTTGTCAGTCAAACAAGTCAGATGAACAGTTGTTCATGTCGGGTTATGCGGCTCTAACGTAAGACTTGACATTTAATGATATATTTAATTTGTCTCGGCTACTATGTATCGAGTGTCATTGTCCTTTGTTATGAGTTCCTTGGTACGTCCGGGAGCATCTTTGTAGTCTAGAGGTTCCACCTACGGTTGTAACAACTAGACTGGGGGGACATGATGACGTATAGTCCCCAGCCGGGTCATGAACCCGGCCCAAGGGTACTACCCGTATCCGGCCCATTACATATGGGTGGGATAAATGTCAGTTAGGCTTATGGGCTTGAATGAACAGTAACCGCACACACGTGTGCGGCCCACGGCCCGGTACGGCCGACACGGCCGACATAGGGTTAGACAGAATGATATTCTGTCTAGGAATATCTTTACCCCAATAAGAGAGGATATTCACTACCAGAATTAGAAGATAACAATCATTCTAATTCTGGTGCTTATCTCTTCCTTGGGGCTGAAGGATCAGTGAAAGCCCACTAGGGTTTCACTGCCTATAAAAGGAACCCCCAAGGGTTCCACGAAGGTATCACAACTCTCTCTAAACTCACATATAACCCTAAATCGATTACTTACTCTCACGCCGGAGTCTAATCGTGGGAAACCCTCCCACGATAAGCTTAACGCGTGTTGTTTAGTGTGCAGGATCCCAACCAGACGATTCACTTGGTGCAGGAGCCGGTACCCAGCCAACCCGAATTAAGCCTAATTCGGGTCTAGCAAGGATCAACCAACTTTTGCATCAACAAACGACAATGTATTTTCTATATTTATCTTTACCTAGAATAGTTGATACGTAGATTATTGTACAAGGCTTCTTGTATCTATAAAAGAAGGCCTTTAGGTTATAAGTTATATATAAGTTTTCGTTTGTAAACATCTTTCATTGTAAGCAAGTTCGATATTCATAATCAAAGTGAAAGTTTGTTTACATCTTGTGCGTTCTTGTTTAAGTGTTAAATTCCGCATAACACTTAGATTCATAAAGCATATACAAAGGTTTCTCTACGTGTATTACTTGATCTAATCTCGTATACATAAAGCTAATCGATCTAAGTTTGGGATCAACAAGTGGTATCAGAGCCTGGTTGAGGAACTTTTGATCTTTAAGAACACCAGAACCCTAAAAACCCCAAAATCCTAATTTTCTCACCGAAGGGATTTTCGATCTGAGCCTTAATGAAAAAGTTATTTGAGATCGAAGTTGGCTGCAGACAAGGATTTACAAGTTTCTAGTTTACATAAAATCATGAAACTAGGGTTTCCACAAACCCTAGAATTGTTTCTATAACAGAAAACAAGGCATTATGTGATGATTTGGAAGTGATAAAGTATTAGGGTTTCATCCAAAACCCTAGATCGAAGCTGTATATTTGTTTTTAGGGATTGCATAAACCCTAAATTCGTCATATTGAAACATAGCAAGCAGCAGATCGTACTTTATAGACAGTCAAGAGGGATGAACGTAATATATAAAGACACATCGTTGATCTATTTGCTTCTACCAAGAGAAGACATATGGGCATCACGTTATGGGTAGTAAGCAGACAGAAAAAGGATGTATGTCTCCAAGATTAAGAGTGACTGCTGGTCCAAATAGTAAGTTTTCAATATTCGATTGGTCACGTAAGATTGTTTATTAAGAAAGGAAAGAAAAACAGGTGACGTCACATTCAGCGTTTGTGTTCACAAGATTCTATGCATTTGATTGGTATTCAAGTTAGTGTTCACACGGTGAAGACTTTTTAATTGGTTGGGAATCTTCGTGTTCACACGATCAAAGAAGTATAGTACACATGGTTACTATGGACTTGCATCCACACGATCAAGTACAAGCAAGTGACGTTACTTTGTGTTCACACGGTTCTACAGACCTGATTGGACGAAATCATATAATTTGTTTCGTGGGCCAAGGCTTAATTCATTCACGAAGGAAATATTGATGTTACTGTTTGTTTGAAGAGAAAGTTAGCCGCTGACGAAGTTTTAGTTCAACGCTGATGTTTGTTAGTTTGACGCTGACAAAAGTTTTTGATTAAGGCGCTGACAGGTTTTCGCGTAGACGCTGACGTTTGGAATTTTGACACTGACAGAATAAGTCAACGCTGACAGAGTTGACAGTGTCGTCCGAGATATGGTTTTTCAAACGCTGTTAGGTATTGTCCGATATGTGACAATACACATTCCAGATATATTGGATAGAGAAGGATCTTGGACAACACAAGGTTTGCTGCTGTTTGAGAAAATTGGTATGTTTTGAGCACATAAAAAGGAGTAATTACACACGAAGGTACATGGAATCTCCGTTTTAATCTAGAATATCATGTTGATATTTATGGCTCGGATATTTTTCAAAGGAATTAATGATCTTAAAGCGAGTTAACAACTATTCGTGAGAATTTGATGGATATTTTAAACTATGTAATCGGGATAGCCTTGTGAAAGAGTTATCCATTAGGATACTTTTACATATGGTATGAAGATGTGATTTCATTAAAATCTTCATGAAGAGATGATGGCTTAAGGGGAAGAATTCTTATGGTAAGTTTGGTGATTGAAGAAGATTTTCGCGAGTTTGTGTTCTATCATATCTTAAAGTTGTGCACTCCCAGTCATAGACTTTAAAGATAACTTGTTCATGCTTTAAATGTTTGGTGACGAAGACTTGTCATAACACTTGAAGGAGTTACATTATCGTGCTCAGTGTCTCACAAAGGATGAGAATATTGACAAGGGATCGAGGTCTACTTATATCTCCCAATAAGTTCTTAGTCACATGGATAGTACAAGACATGGAACACAAGGTTGGGTTATTCTTCTTCTACATCAAAAATATTATATTAATTGTTCTTCAAGATTATTACACAAAGCTACATTTGGAGAATCGTCAAAGATTGCATACATTGTTTACTTCCTTGTTGATGTGACAAAAAGGGGAAGAAATACATGCTACACTTGAGGGGAAGCAACTTGAAGATCATGTACAACTTACAAGAGATACACATAGAGTTTTGCCACTATCAACTAGGGGAAGATTGTTGGGTCAAAAAGTTGACGTGGCAGAAACTCAAAATCAAAGAAAACATGAAGACATTTGTTCAAGCGTTGTCAAGAGTAAATCAGACGTTGACAAGAGTAAATTAAGCGTTGACAGAAGTCAAACGCAGTCAACAAAGTCAAACGCTGATGGATGTTGAAGATTTGATGGAGAATTCTATTTACAGAATATATTGGATATATTCTAAATAATATATTCAGTATATATCTATAGAAATAGAATATTTAGATGTTTATTTGATATTATCTCTTGTAGATTCTGTTCCTTCTTGTTGGGAATAAATTAAGGCCAGATCACTTGAGCGCTGACAAGAACAATTCAAGCGTTGACAAGAACAAAGCAAGCGCTGACAGCTCAAGCGTTGACAAGTTAAAGTCAAGCGTTGACACATTGAAGACAAGCACTGATGGAAGATATAATCTACACGTTTATTATATTCTAGAATACTTCTAGTAAAGATAAGAACGACAATGTATTTTCTATATTTATCTTTACCTAGAATAGTTGATACGTAGATTATTGTACAAGGCTTCTTGTATCTATAAAAGAAGGCCTTTAGGTTATAAGTTATATATAAGTTTTCGTTTGTAAACATCTTTCATTGTAAGCAAGTTCGATATTCATAATCAAAGTGAAAGTTTGTTTACATCTTGTGTGTTCTTGTTTAAGTGTTAAATTCCGCATAACACTTAGATTCATAAAGCATATACAAAGGTTTCTCTACGTGTATTACTTGATCTAATCTCGTATACATAAAGCTAATCGATCTAAGTTTGGGATCAACAAGTGGTATCAGAGCCTGGTTGAGGAACTTTTGATCTTTAAGAACACCAGAACCCTAAAAACCCCAAAATCCTAATTTTCTCAGCAACCCTAACAACATCATGTCTGACGCAATAACCTCCTCCTCCTCAGCCTTACCAAACATCAAGATTCCCATGCTTGATGCAACCAACTTTGACTTATGGAAGTTCAACTTTAAACAATATCTGGGGATCTATGACTATACACTCTGGGAGATTATTGAATATGGAAACACATTCAATAAGGCTCAAAAGATTCTTGATGCCATTAGTCAAAGAACAGCTGTTGAAGGATGCCCTGAAGAGGATAAGAAAGAAAAACCTGGAGATGGTAGAGCTGTAGCTGCTGATGATATTGCAAAGAAAAGGGTTGACATGAAAGCCCTAAATATTCTGAAAGTCTCTTTGGGACAAGAAAACCAGCACAAATATAGAGGCTATGAATCTGCTAAGGATCTTTGGGAAGCACTTGAAGTTGCATATGGTGGCAATGCAGACACTAAGGAAGAAAAGAAAAAGCAACTTCTGCATGATTATGCTGTCTTCAAAGCTCAACCCAATGAGAAACTGAGTAGTGTGAGAAGCAGATTGCTTGACATCACAAGCAAGTTATCCTTCATGGGGACACAAGTTGGTGATGTTGACACCAATGCTACCTTTCTTAAAAGTCTTGGTGAGGCATGGAAGATTGAGGCAAGATCTATTCTTGCCAACAATACTTACAAGAGCTCCTCGTTTGATGACATCTACAACAAACTAAGACTATTGGAAGATGAAACTCTTTCAGAGCATGGAAGCAAATCTACCACCAGAAACATGGCCTTCTTCTCTCATAGTGAAGGTCAATTCAATCAGAAGGACTCTTATATGCATCCAGTTACTGGATCATCATATGTCAGCGCTGGAACAAGTCTTGTCAACGTCTCCTTTTCAGACGCTGACACATTCAAGAATGACTCCCCAAGAGTTAAACCTGCTAGGTTGGATTTGGATACTGTTTGTGCTTACATTGCTTCTTTGCCCAATGGTTCAGTGATTACATATGAGGACCTTGAGCAGATAAGTGATGAGCACTTGGAAGAGATGGACATCAAGTGGAACATGGCTCTTGCTAGTATAAGAGCAAATAGGTGGAACAGAAGGTTTAAAAAGAAGATGACCTTCAATGCTAAAGACACAGCTGGATTTGATAAATCCAAAGTTGAATGCTACAACTGTCATCGTATGGGTCACTTCATGAGGGAATGCAGATCTCCTAGAAGATCTGATGCTGGTAAACCCTCAAGTCAGGTTGTTAAAGCTCAGGATTCCAAAGCCATGGTTGCAGTTCAAGGAATTGATGGTACAGGATGGGATTGGAGCTATCTGGCTAAGAATGTTGAAGAGGATAAAGCTTTGGTTGCTGATATTGAAGAAGAAGAGCATGTTGAATATGCTCTCATGGCACACTCCTCCTCTTCATCTGATAATGAGGTATATGATGATGCTTTTTGTAGCAAAGGTTGTAGGTTAAACACTGAAAGACTTAACAAAGAGGTGTTAAAACTAAAAGATGATATGAGTACTGAAAGGTGTAAATTGTCTAATTACCAACTAGCTCTTACTGAAACTGAGAAAACCGTTTCTGAATACAAGAAAATGGAATTTGACTTAAAAGATAAGATCAATATCTTAAAACATGAGCTAGAGGGTAGTATAGATGTTAGAAACATCATGAAAAAGGTTAATAGTGAATTACAGGCTAAGTTAGATGAGGCCATTAAGAATAACGATAATGTTGACCTCAAAATTCAAAGATTTGATAGAGCCACCCAAACCCTAGGAGACTATGTAGCTAAGCAAAGAGATCCTAAGGACATGACTGGGATTGGGATGAATGATTACTCTCTGGTTCCACCACCAGCTGGTGACTTCTATGGTGTCCAACGAAGGGACTTATCTTGGACTAGTTTACCAGAGCTCCAAGAGGAGGAATTCATTCCTCCACCAAGAGTTGTCACTCCAGTGGAAGAGTATCAACAAAAATTGACTGACCTAAATGAGTGGAAGAAAGCTAACCCTACTTTATTTGTTAACGGAGGTTTGCTAAGTGAAAGTCCCAATGAATCACCACCCATTAAGGTTACTCACCCAATCACTGGTAAAGCTGTTGACCTAGGCTCAAACACTGTTAGAAGACCTACCATTAAATATGTAGAGATGTATAGGAATAATAGGTCACCCAAGAGCCAAGTTAGCAATCATGGAACAGGTTTCTTCTCTTCTAGACCTAAGGTTGTGTCTAAGAAAGCCTGTTACACTTGTGGTAGCTTTTCACATTTGGCATACAAGTGTGTCAACGCTCCCAAAGCCAGCACTGACAGGAACAATTTCAGCGCTGACAGGAAGAAAGTCAACGTTGTTAGAAAGTCAAACGTTGTCAGACCCAAACCTTGTGTGCAGCAAAGTCCACAAGTGATTAGACCTGCCCCATTCTTTTCTAGAAGGTCTAACACTCATGGACAAAGACCATTTCAAAAGACAAACACCTGGTTAAATAGGCAATGGGTTCCTGTAGCAAACCTAGGTTCAACGCTGACAAGGGTAATTTCAGCGTTGACAGGACAAATTCTAACCCTGACAGAAACGTGACCAGACCTAAATATTTGCAGCCACAAGGTAAGGGGTCTAAAGCTTCTTCAAGCTTAACATGGAGACCCAAGAAAGATCAAAACCCTAATGATAATGGGATTTCAATGACTTGCAATAGATTTAATTACATTTCAAAGGTCATTACAAAACCTATTGGGGTTAACTGGGTATTTCATCCTAAAAAGGATGAGAATGGGGTTGTTGTGAGAACTAAGTCTGTTCTTATTGAACAACCAGATGAATCCAAGTCTTTTGAGACTTGGGTTCCCAAAGAAAACTAATTTGTTTTCTTTATGTGCAGGGCATTCAAAGACAGATCAATGATTATGGATATTGGGATAGTGGATGCTCAAGGCACATGACAGGGAAGGAAGACTATCTGACGAATTTCACCCCTATTAAAGATGGTGATAAGGTGTACTTTAGAGGTGGATATGGAACTATCACTGGCAAAGGAACCCTTCTCACCAATAATCTGCGTTTTGAGAATGTCTTCCTGGTAAAAGAACTTGATTACAATCTGTTTAGTGTATCACAAGTATGTGATAACAAAAATAAAGTTCTTTTTACTGATACTGAGTGTTTGGTGTTAAGCAAGGATTTTAAGATCCCTGATGAGAAATATATTGAGTATAGAACACCTAGGCATAAGGACATATATAATGTGAATTTAAATGGGATTAAAATGAATACAAATATGTCTTGTTTTTATGCTAAGGCCTCAGTAGATGAGAGTAATTTGTGGCACAGGAGACTAGGGCACATAAATTTTAAAAATATAAATAGACTTGTGAGGCATGGTTTAGTTGATGGTTTGCCTAAGAAGGCCTTCCACAATGACCACTCTTGTGTTGTATGTCTTAAAGGCAAGCAGCACAAGGTCTCATTCAAGTCCAAACAGGTGCATACTAGTTCCAGACCTCTTTATATGCTTCACATGGACCTCTTTGGTCCAACAAATATAGAAAGTTTAAATGGTAAGTCATATTGCTTTGTTGTCACAGATGACTTCTCTAGATTTACTTGGACATTCTTTCTAGCTATGAAGAGTGACAAAGCTGACGTTCTTATTAATTTTATCACTCAGATTGAGAAAAGGTCTGGCAATGAGGTTAAAATGCTTAGGAGTGATAATGGTGGAGAATTTAGGAACAAGAAGCTAGATGATTTCTGTGCCAGGAAAGGAATTACTAGGCAATTTAGTATTGCTAGAACCCCACAACAAAATGGGGTTGCTGAGAGGAAAAATAAAACCCTAATTGAAGCAGCCAGAACAATGTTGGCTGATGCTCACTTTCCAATAGCCTTTTGGGCTGAGGCTGTTAATACAGCATGTTATGTGCAAAATAGAGCATTGGTTAACAAAATTCAGAACAAAACACCTTATGAGTTACTTTGGGGAAGAAAACCTAATATTGGTTTTCTCAGACCTTTTGGATGTCATGTAGTAGTATTGGATACTAATGATGCCTTAGGGAAATTTAGTGCAAAAGGTGATGAGGGCTATTTCATGGGGTATTCAGTCCAGAGCAAGGGTTATAGGGTTTATCTTAAAGAGGACAAACATATAGTTGAGAGAGTACATGTTAGGTTCTTAGAGAATAAACCTAGTGATCCTAAAAGTAGTCCTAATTGGTTGTTTGATTTGGAACCCTTATCTAGAACTTTAAATTATATGCCTGTCACTAATCCAGACATTGTGAAGGTAACTTCAAGTGTTGTGGAGGAACAAGTTGTTAATGTTTCAGGTACACAGGTTCATGAGAAGGTTGGATCACAAGCAGAAAAGGCATCTCCTACATTAGAATATGTCACAATTCCCATTTGGACAAATGCTTTTGCTGCTGCTGCTGCTAGACAAGATAATGGTGGTTTCCAAATACCACCAGATACAAACATGCATAGTTCTTCAGGCGCTGACAAAGGCAAATCTAGCGCTGACAAGACCAATTCAGACGTTGATGGCTCAGACGTTGACAACAACATTTCAAGCGTTGTTAGCCCAGACACTGACAACCAAGATTCAGACGTTGACAACACTTATGGGCATCTTTTCTCTTCCAGTTTTGAACAAGGTGGACCTTTCAATATACTTGAAAAAGTTCACATTGATCAAAGAGAGTCTGATGAAGAAGATATTGGCAACATGGAGCGTGAGGTTGAGGACACCAGACTTTTTGAAGGAGGGGTTCTCACTTCCACAATGAAGAATCACCCCACATCTCAGATCATTGGTGATATTATGACTCTAGTTCAGACTAGAAGATCTCATCAAGGTCTTGGTGGGTTTATTTCCAATATACACAAGAAGGTTGATACCCCTCTTGTGCAAGCATGTTTGTTTGCATGTTCTCTGTCACAAGAAGAACCCAAGAAAATATTTGATGCTCTCAAAGAACCAAGTTGGGTGGAAGCAATGCAAGATGAGCTTCACCAATTTGCAATTCAGGATGTTTGGGAGCTGGTTGATTGTCCTAGATATGTCAGACCTATAGGGATAAGATGGGTTCTCAGGAACAAAAGAGATGAAAGAGGTATCGTGGTCAGAAACAAGGCAAGGTTAGTGGCTCAAGGTTATACACAAGAGGAGGGGATAGACTATGAGGAGGTCTTTGCACCAGTTGCAAGGATTGAAGCTATTAGGATTTTTCTAGCCTATGCCTCTTGCATGGGTTTCACAGTCTATCAAATGGATGTCAAGAGTGATTTTCTCTATGGCACCATTGTTGAGGAAGTATATGTAATGCAACCTCCTGGTTTTGAGGATCCAGAGCATCCAGATAAAGTGTATAGAGTCAAAAAGGCTATGTATGGCCTTCATCAAGCCCCTAGAGCATGGTATGGTACTTTGTCTACCTATTTGGTGGACAATGGATTCAAGAGGGGCACCATAGATCAGACACTGTTTACAAAGAAGAAAGGCAAGGATGTGTTGCTTGTGCAGGTCTATGTTGATGATATCATTTTTGGGTCTACTGATCCAAAGATGAGTGAAGATTTCTCCAAGCTTATGACAGACAAATTCAAGATGAGTGCTATGGGGGAGATGAACTTCTTTCTTGGTTTACAAGTTCAGCAGAAAGAAGATCGTATCTTCATCTCCCAGGACAAATATGTTGCTGAGATCTTGAAGAAGTTTGGCTTTTCTCCACATGAAAAGACGGCTACTACTCCTATGGATAGAGAACACCCTTGGGGAAAGATTGGAGATGGGAAAGATGTTGATGTTAGGCATTATAGATCCATGATTGGATCCTTGATGTATCTTACTGCTTCCAGACCTGACATTATGTTTGCTGTGTGTGCTTGTGCACGCCATCAAGTGACTCCCAAAGAATGCCACCTTTATGCTGTGAAGAGAATCTTTAGGTACCTAAGATGTTATCCTGGTCTTGGTTTGTGGTACCCAAAGGATTCACCATTGGAGTTGATTGCATATTCAGACAGTGATTATGGAGGTGATAAAGTTGATAGGAAATCCACAACTGGTGGATGTCAGTTTCTTGGGAGCAGGTTAATATCTTGGCAATGCAAGAAACAAACAGTGGTGGCTAATTATACAACTGAAGCAGAGTATGTGGCTGCAGCTGCATGTTGTGGCCAAGTTTTGTGGATTCAGAACCAGCTGTTGGACTATGGGTATAATTTCATGCATACTAAGATATTTGTTGATAATAATAGTACTTTATGCATCATTAAGAATCCTGTCCATCATTCTAAAACTAAACACATAGAAATTAGACACCATTTTATAAGAGATTGCTTTGAGAAAGGTTTAATACAACCAGATAGGGTTGACACTGAGGAAAATGTGTCAGATTTATTAACTAAACCTTTTGATGCTGGGAGATTTCAATACTTGGTAACAAGTATTGGAATGGTTAATCTCACATAATATGTGTTTTGGATTCTTTTTGTAAAAGTATGTACAGGATGATGCATTATTATTATTGGTCTTATTGATGATTTAGATTTTCCACTATATTTTTCTAACACTGACAAAGGTTGCTTGAACGCTGATAAGTGTTTTTGCAACGTTGTCAGCAATATAATTGTCTAACGCTGACAAAGATTCCCTCAACGCTGTCATGTGTTATCGGGGCGTTGTCAGCAACAATGTTAGTTTTGTGGTTTTCAATCTAAATGTGCAGATGGTGTTAGCAGTATACCATTGGATACAGAGTTGCTTATGGATCAAAGGAGAAGCATTTGGACAAGTTTTTATTTATGGATGATGGTTGGAATGTTTCATTCCTATCTTGACATAAACTTTTATGTTCATGCATGATTTTAGCAAACTTTTTGTATCATAGTTTAAGGGGAGGTTTTAGGAACCTTTAGGATGTTTGGGTATCCATATGATACTCTTATCACAATTCTAGATTGTGTCCACAGGTGAGTATGAGTTAGTTTTACTAAATCATGAGGCACTGTAGCATGCATAGTATATCAACTTTGCATGCTGCCAAGACATTTTTGGCCTAGAATTGGTTGTGGTCTATTGGGAGACTTGGGAATGATTTTGATATGGGATTTACCTGGGAGTAACAAGGATTTTATAAGGTAACTTTGTTGTTAAGAGTTTTGGTTAGCAAGGGACACTAGAGGACTATTATGTCTATCTTGCTTATGCAAGTGTGCATAACTGGACAGTGCTTGCCGCCCTATGATAATTATCAGCTTTTGGTTATCTTCTCTAGGATAAATTACTTGTTAAGGTCATTTTTCACTTTTTAAAATAATTTTATTTTTGGACGCTGACAAGAATTTTCCAAGCGTTGTTGTGACCAAATTGGACGCTGACATGGCTTTAGGTAAACGTTGACAAGATTATAGCCGTTGGGCGTTGATAGGTTATTTTTGACCGTTGACACTCAATGGGACCTACCCAGTTGTTACTTTTTGACATATTTTCAAGCCGTAATTTTAGGAGTTGTTACTTTCATTTAATGCATGAGATAACTTATAACTTTTTCAATATTTTCATGATTGATTTTTGAAAATCTTTGCCTATTTTTGGGCCAATCACATGCATTCTTTCTCTCCTATAAATTTGGCTCCTATTTTAAACAGGGTATCTATAATTCTTGTCTAACAATTTTCTCTTATCAACTACATCTTCTACACTTAAAATTAACAGCTTTCATCAATGGCACCAAAGTTTAACTCAGCAGAATTGGCATTGGGGTTCAGATCACAACACAACATGATTGCTTATCTTGAAGCTGATGATGCTCTGTTTCCCCAATACACACAAATGGTGGTGTATTTGAACGCATCCCCATTAAGGTATGCTCTTTCTCATGCACCACTTATTCCAGTCACACACATTAAGCAGTTTTGGAACACTGTTAGTTCCTCAACAGTTAATGGAGTGACCACATTGACTTCTATTGTTCATGGGAGATCTTGGGTGGTTACTGATGCTTTGGTACGCCAAGCCTTGCATCTTGATGATGCTGATGGTATAGCCACCCTTCCCATCAATGAAATAGAACAAGGGCTTGGGGCTTTGGGATATCCCTTTCCTGATGAAGGTACTCTAAACAAGTATCATAAGCAGGAATTTCCCCCAGCCTGGAAGTACCTCATACATGTCCTCCTTTAATGTTTGAGTCCCAAATGTACTGCACACAATGAGATCAATAGATCCATTGCAAGTGCTATTGTGTGCATTGCAACAGGGCAAAAATATAACTATTCTAAAATGATTTTTGAGGGGATGTGTAAAAACAAGGGGACAAAAATGACTTTAGCTTATCCCTGTTTTCTGCAAATGGTTTTTGATGATCAAGGTTACTGCTCAAGGGATCACAATGATTTTTATAAGATCCCTGAGCATAAGAAAGCTATTTTTATGAAGATGGATTCACCACCCCATAGAGACTTACCTTTAACCCAAGTCATGCTTGCTGTTATTGCAGCAGCACAACCCCAACCAGACCCCCAACCTCCAATTGCCCCTCAACCACAACTTGAACCCATTCCTGAACCTTTACCTTCACCTGAACACATGCAACTTGACCAAGAACCCTTTGACGCTGACACATCAAATGTTGGCGTTGATGTGCCTATTTCCAACGCTGACACACAACCTTCACAATCCCAAACACCCCTTAACCAACCCACATCCACTCATTCTTCCACACCATCTTCCACACCCCCTGAATATAGGTTGATGAAACGCCAAAGGACTACTGGAGTGTTCTCCTCTGGTGGTCCTAGCCATGAAGCAGAGAGAACCACCACCACAAGTGTGGCTGGTGACCTGGATGAGGCTGGGACTATTGGTTCTGGCTTAGATGCTGGCCAAGGCAGTCCCACCATACTTAAGTCCTCATCCATGCCCAATGAATCTGACTTGGGAGGTCAAATCCCCATTTTAGAAGAGGGCAGACTGGAACCAATGACTCTTATGGAATTGACGGCAGTCTGCATTAGCTTGCAAAAGCAAAATGCAGACTTAGTACAAATTGTCAGCTCACAAGGCCTTGAACTCAAGCAATTGAGGGAGAGGATTGTTGTTTTGGAAAGTGATCGTGTTAGAAGGGGTATGGAGGAGTCTTCCAAAGGGGAGGAAGATCAAATAAATCTGAGTGATAAGGGCAGCCAGGATGGTCAATCAATGGATGTTGCTGAAGCCCTTACAACTTTGAAGAAACAAACAGGTTTTGATACGTCCTTAGTCTCTCCCACCAATTTAAATTTATCATTTACAGCTGTGTTGAGAGAGGTTACACAAGGCGCTGAGGGAAAATATTTGAGCGTTGACAAGGCAAATTTGGACGCTGATAGAAGTATTTTGGGCGCTGATAGGATAAATTTGGACGTTGACAGACCTGCACATGAAGGTGATGTATCCCAGTCATCATCTATCATCAAGGAGGTTTCTACTCAGGTATTACCATCTACCTTACCAACCATTGCACCATCAGATAAGGGTAAGGGTAAAATGGTAGAAGAGTTTGTTCCAAAAGATGCAGCCCAAGTTGAATTTGATAGAAGATTGGCTGAACAAATGATGGAACAAGATGAAAAGGAGAAGTCACCATTTGTTGTGACTTCAGAAGAATAAAGTGATGGAGCTAGCTCAGATTCAAGTGTAATGATTATAGAACCTGAAAGGCTTGAGTATGGAGATGAGTTGGCCAAAGAGAAGCTGAGAGAGTTGAAATTGCAGGTTGACTTTGACATGCCAGAGGTGGTTCAAATGTATAATTCTTGGGAAGAAAGCTGCATGGATAATCCAGACTTGACCATTTCAGATCAAATATGGGGTTTGGAGCTTCTTCTTAGAGTTCAGAAGGATTGTAAGGTAATTTTGAAACACAAGGCAAGCAATATTCTCTCAGAGTTGAAAAGGGATAGAAGGGAGCTCTACTTTATGTTGCTCAAATGTCATGGAGTTGGATGGACATATCAAAAGTTGAAGGCTTTGACATTTGATGAGTTGGAAAACAGGGCTTATCCCATTTGGGTGAGAGTGCAGGAAGCAAACACTCTCAGACTTCTTTCAGATGAAAGAAAGGAGCAACTTGCAGAAGAAATGGAAATCAAGAAAGCTATGATGGTTCCCAGGCCAGTGAAGAAGGGATTTAAATTTGAGTTTCCAAAAGATATGGATCCACTATATCCAAGTGAAGCAGTTATAAGAAAGAGTCTCAAGCTCTCCCCATTAGAAGCTTCAGATATGGTGCAAGTGTTACCATTAGATTCCAGGAACCCAATTGTGAGTTATGAGGAAGATGAATGTGGGTTCTGGAAGATTGGCAGATTTGGCAAGGAGGTACACACTTTTACCACTCTCATATCTTTATTTGCAAGTTGTGATAGAGAAGACTTGGTGGACCTTTGGAGGTTGCTGGAGACCAAGTATGAGGCTGAAGCACCAACTTCAGCTAATGGAATAAAACTTTGGACCACATTCAAAAGAATGTGTGGACCAAAAGATGAGGATCCTGTAATATGGAAGGATCTTGAAGATGACCTCAGTGGTCTTCAATGGAGATTATATTCAGCTGCTGGTGTATACCATTTGAGTTCTACAAAGTTTGCTGAGTATCTACTTGTGGATGCTCAGTATTTCATATCCAAGGCTGTTTTGGAAAAGATGAAGGACACTCAGCTGGAAATAGATTATTCAAGTGACGTGGCAAAAGATTTGATCAGATTTATTCATTACCAATATGAGAAGGTTTGTCAGATTCCTCCTAATCCTTAATGCTTATTCAGAAACTTGATCATAAGAATGGATATCAAGTTTAGGGGAGGATTGTTGGGAATAAGTTAAGGCCAGATCACTTGAGCGCTGACAAGAACAATTCAAGCGTTGACAAGAACAAAGCAAGCGCTGACAGCTCAAGCGTTGACAAGTTAAAGTCAAGCGTTGACACATTGAAGACAAGCACTGATGGAAGATATAATCTACACGTTTATTATATTCTAGAATACTTCTAGTAAAGATAAGAACGACAATGTATTTTCTATATTTATCTTTACCTAGAATAGTTGATACGTAGATTATTGTACAAGGCTTCTTGTATCTATAAAAGAAGGCCTTTAGGTTATAAGTTATATATAAGTTTTCGTTTGTAAACATCTTTCATTGTAAGCAAGTTCGATATTCATAATCAAAGTGAAAGTTTGTTTACATCTTGTGTGTTCTTGTTTAAGTGTTAAATTCCGCATAACACTTAGATACATAAAGCATATACAAAGGTTTCTCTACGTGTATTACTTGATCTAATCTCGTATACATAAAGCTAATCGATCTAAGTTTGGGATCAACAATCATCATATATAAAATCATCATATGTATCATAATTGTTATTTTTATAAAGTCATTAGACAAAAGACTAAGACGAGGATTATTTGTCTAGGTTTCCGTGATTGAAGCACGTACCGTACATCCGAATCGCCGATAACCGCCTTTCCTAATCAAAGTGAGTTCATAGCCTCGCACTCTTTTAAATGTTTTTATGAAATGTTTTATAAACCCGCGAGGGAGATAACATGTTAGTTTTTATAAAATAGGACACCATTTGTCCCGATTGTTTGTTTATTGATTTGGACCCCAATGATTGTATGACCCGATTGTATGACCCGATAAATGATTAAATGACCCGATAGATGAAATAAAATGGATTATTAAAGTTAGGTTATGTCACTAAAAGTCCCATTAGTATGAATTGTGAACTACCAGGATTTGGTAGACGCTTATGCATATAATAGTACTATTTTGGGACGATCACCCCAGTTCGCGCCTTGACGGTTGATCCCCGTCGTGCCACATTGATTGGTAAGCGAATTTATGTATGAGAAGATTTACATAGCGTGACCTTTGTGACGACACGCTAATTTAGATGGGTAAATGAGTTTCAGGCTAGCTACCCGTTGTTTGGTTTAGTAAGGTAACAATGTCATGCGGCTTATAATAATCCAGTTAACGAAATACTGCTATACGCACCGAATTACGATGTATTGCCTGACTAGCAATACGGGGTCATACTATTGATATTATGTTCGTGTCTTGGTTTTATATAACCATATTTATATAACGGTTTTTATTTAATCTATACAACGTTCTAAAACGTATTGTATGATGTTTTTACGACATTGGCTCGTATAATGATTTTTAAGGCAAATGCCTATATTATGATTTTCGATAAGGATTTGTATAAAAATGACTTTGGCTATATTATGGCCTATTAAAATGATTTGTACGAAATAATTTTTGGTAATAATTTTATACCAAAGTTATATTGATGAAATTTATTAAACTCTATGAATTCACTCGGCGTTATCGCTGACCTTTTCTTTTAACATGTTTTATCTCAGGTACGTGAAGGTAATTCTCGGGAAGACATCAAGAATTCATGGCCCGCACTTAAATATTAATTTCCATTCAAATGCTTTGTAAAACCTGTATAAAATACAATGACTTAGGACCTATGTAAATTTGATATTTATGAATGAAAATGTTTTATTATTAAACGACACGAATTTTAAGCGTTGTCTATGATGTGAGTAATGTGCTATCCCGTAACACCAACTAGTCTTCCGCTGTATTGAGTTGTATAAATTTGGGGGTGTTACAATTTGGTACCAGAGCTCTTGTTATAGAGAACGAAAGATTTTTAAAACCAAGGTTTTGAATAAAACATTTCAAAATCTTTTAACTATAAACATTTTTCTAAAAATGTCTAAAAATCTTTTGACTATAACGGTGCCGAAGAATTCCTGAGTTACCGACAAGGCCAGACTGAGAAGTGTTATTTTAATATATATATATATATAACTTGGATTATATATGTATGATGTAATTTGATTACATGATTGTTTGATGATTATTTTGATATTTATACGAGGTATTTATACGACGTAGATTGTCACAAGGAACCCTAAATCCCCTAGTAAATTAATCGAAGCTATTCTCGTAGGAATTCTAGCTATCCTAGATCTAAACCAAGCTGTGGATATTTATGATCCCAACAAAATGGTTGATATTCGTAGAAATGTAGATATTAGTTGATTGTGATACTGAAGAAGAATTGGCAAGATTTAAAATGATATCGATGTCTTGACGATCTTTCCTTATAGAGTGGAGTTTGACAAAACGTTACCACCCGGAAAGGTGTCATCTGATTCGTTCTCATCCAATTCTTAAATTGAAATCGAAAGGGTGAATGTTTCACTTGAGGCTGTCATTGGAACCATTACCCAAAAGCCTCATGCCACAAGTACCTTTCCGAGAAGTCTAATTGAATGTATGAGTCATTTCATACTAGTGACTTATTTGATAACTATTGTTGTAAGAGCTATAGGATTGGAAATTAAGTGTTGTTCATATCGAGCTTATATTACTCTATTAAGGTTTATGAATAAGGTTGTATGTATTGGAGAATGCGGTAGGATATCGAATTGAGTATAAAATTGGTTGAAACTTGAATAAAGTAAAATTTAACTTGTGTGGAATAAATTTTTTTTAAGAGGAAGTCGTTAAGTTTTGTGATTGAATTATAAGGTTTTAATTGATTGTTGATTCGTATTAAGGGTTGTTCCTAGGCCATTGTCCAATGACGAGGATGCCCAATGTCCAATAAATAAATTGAAGAGATCTTCTTCCGAATTGGGACCGATGGATCTCTCGGGACATGTGGAACACCTAATGACTCTTGTAGATTAGTATTCATTGTGGTATCTTTTAAAAATAATCCCTAACTTAACTGAGACATCAGTTGGTAGGATGAGATCTTGGAATTGTATGACATAGTGACACATAATGTGTTACGGTACAATTAGACTTGTTTGTGATTAATGAAAAGACTACCTTTGATTAATAAATTCTACATGTATCGATGTTATCTATCTTTTATTTCTTCATCCTAATGTTCGCATTAGTGATGCAACTATTGATCAAGTACTCATCTTGAATTGAGTTATGTTGTGGATTATTCTTTTTGAGTGCCATCGAGGTCATGAACCTCATGATTATTTGGCTAAGCTCATTTCCTATCATATTGTCGTTAGTTCTTGGTGAACAACTTTTCATCACTCTTTTGCAGATGACTCATTGTTTTTATAAGATAAAACATTATCCCTTGAGAAAAATTGAATTTTCATCACTATAAGGATTATTCAAAGTGAGATTTATAAGTGATTGTTATCGAAATGAAGTTGTTTATAAAACACCTTGGAAAACTTAATTGTTTTCATAACAAAGAAAATCTTTGTAAATTTATTTTTGATTCTTGTTTAAGAATTAAGCATGAAAATGTTTTTATTATAAACATGATGATAAAATTTTGACGAACTGAGTATTGCATCGTTAATCTTGAAATTGTATATAGTTGCGCGCCTACATACAATTTGGAATGGACCATGCAAGGCTGATTAGTAGTCACCATAAAACTGATTAACAAACACTACATTTTCTTTGAAGATTGTGAAAGATTAAATTTTATGAGATCTGCAAGAAGTGAAAAATAGGGACATAATGTTAGAGACATCTACATATGTGCCCGTGCCATCTATTCTTCTGAGTCGAATTTACTCATCTGTGGAAATTGTCTTATTTGACAATTAACAATTCTTTCTTGTCCATTTCTCCCGTAGTGAGATTCTTAGGAAAAGTATCTGATTACTGAGTGTTGATACCCGACTGGATGTATCGACATTCCTATCATTTCTTTTGATTTGATTTCATTTGAATGACCTGGGTAACAATCCGAGGAGCTTTCGAATGCGTACTCAAATTATGAAAACATGGGATATATTCATATTCGTTAAATGTTTTCGTCTGTATCTGAATTGAAATTCTCTCGCATAGATTATGCGTTGACCTTACTCTCTTAATGATAGTTGTGTCTCCATATATCCTTGAATTTGTGAAAGATTATGAGTTATTATTAGTCTTTTGAGAAGTTCACATCTTCTCGACGGCAATGAAACTGGAAAGTTGATAGTGCCAGTAGAATGGATTGATTGATTATGACATGACGACATTGTCTTAATTGATGGGAACTCGAGTAGAATTCCCCTAAATGATAAGATGTTGATTATCAAAAGTGATCTAAATAATTCTTGATGGATGACCATATCCTGCATTTAGACTTGAAATTTTACCATGAATGGTTGTGAATTAGTCATAGATATTATAATCTAGAAAGAACCTAATATGAATTTAATAAAAGATGTTTCTGTTATCTGAAATTTTAGAAGGTATTTGTTGGTAAATTACCTAGACTTTTGCCATTAAGGCAAGTTGAAATTGGTATTGATTATATTTCCGATGCTGCACTTGTGGCTTGTGCACTATACATCAGCACCATCTGAATTGAAGGAATTACCGTACAACTGAGAGAGTTGTCAGATAAAGATTTTATTCTACCGAGCTCGTCATTATGAAGATCTATGGTGTTATCATTCCTTATATTTATAGATTACTGTGAACTGAGTAAATTGACAATCGAAAACGATATCCATAACTCGAAATGGAAGATTTGTTCGATCATTTACAAGGTTTTAGCGTATATTCAGAAAATTTTGATCCACAGCATAATTATCATCAACTTCGCATCTGTGAAAAAGATTATCTATTCCAATCACTACATCCAGAACTTGTAATGAACATTATGAGTTTCACGTGATGTCGTTTGGATTGACAATGCACATGTAGTATTCATAAATTTGGTGAATCACGTGTGTAGGCTATAATTTGATAAATTCATGCTTGTGATCATTAAGAACCATATGTTTGTTTATAAGAATAAAAATGAGTTAATAATTAATTATATATTGCCCTGAATTGACCGAACAATAAAAACCTGTATCTTGAATATTTAACATGTGATTTAAGACTTAATCATTTACATTAATTGACTGTGCGATTAATAAGATAATGGAATATATTGACTCTTCAAAAATTGGAACCATTAAGGCTTTGGGATTTACCAAAAAGAAAATGGAAATATGTTTTGACAAATGATTTAACAAAGGATTTTTAAGGGATTATTCTCTTATACACAAATCATTTAACTAAACTCCTGTTTAGGGGTAAATGTTTGTGTATACCTCAAGACAACCTAAGAGGGATTGAGGAAACCGTTAAACCATGACTTAAAATTTGAAACGACAATTTTTGCTTTTTAACTAAGAAAATTTTGACCAAAGTATAATCAAGATTTTTCAAACATTTACGAATCTTATTAATTATTTTCGATAAATCAGCAAAATCTTGTTAATTAAATTCAAATTTATTTTGAACATTTTTATATAATTGGTCGAACTATGAAATTTAAAATTATTTTTTTTACGCTTGTCTTTCATAAAAATTGAATATTTATTATTTAATTACTTGTAATATGTATCGACGCTTTAAACATCAGATTGAGCAAAACTGATAAAAATTATAGTTGAGACGAAACTAAAACTTAGAAAATATGAAGAAAGAATATCTGAGTGAATTGTGGACATGATAATTATATCATCAGGAGAGGTGAATTTAGATATCGACGCATTATGTAAAGAGTATAAAGAATCAATTACGATGTATTTCTCAATAATGAATGTGCAAAATAAATTGCTGATCAATTTAAAATATAGCCGACGCTTATAAAAAGGATAATATAGATAATAAAAGGGGGTCCGCGGCTAATGTGAACCATTAGAAATCAGGAGCCGATGGCGTTAAATGATTAAAAGTCCATTTGTGATTGTCTAAATATGGAGGATTGTGAGATATAGTTATGTTGGAATCTTGTAAGTATAAGTATTCTATTCCTGTCATTTCTGATTTAAAGTATTTTTGTCTGAAGAAGTTGTACTAATGGGAAATTATGAAGGCAGACATCGCCTCATACATTAGTAAACGTCTAACTATTGCAAAGGTTATCATCTGAATTCGATTCGATTTGGGTCATCGTCGACAGACTGACCAAATCTACTAATATCATTCCTGTTAATGATAGATTCTTGATGAAGAAATTGACTCTTTTGTATTTAAAGGAGTTGTGTAAACATGGTGTGCCTGTATCGATCATCTCTATCAAGATCCTCGCTTCGCATCGAATTTCTAGAGATTTGCTCAAAAGTCATTGAGAACGAATCTTGATGAGAGTAATATGTACCACCCCAATCGAAGCGATGAGGTAAAGTAACGATACAAAATACTATAAGTGTTGTTTTATGTTTGAACGATTGACCTTTGGTAATAAACCGTATCATCGCTTTCCTTTGGAGAGATTATCATTCATAATTATCGTATTAGGATCGAGATCGAATCTTGTTAGGATCTAAATATTAGAGCATCTGTAAGCAAGAGTTGGGATGAAGACACCCGACATACACCCACTGTGAGTTGGACATGTCTTTTAGGTTTAAGGTTTCCTATGATGGCGAACCTAACCTTACAAAATACTCGGCCCACGAGACCTGAAATGATTGTTGAAATTAGGATCTGATTATTGACTGCCGGTAGTGGGTAGGAGGTTATGTGAATATGAAATGTAGATCTTGAAGTGCCAGATGGGTAGCGAAGTTATGCCAAAATTTTTAACCTTGGAAAAAATGAATTAATGATCTGGAAGATCATGGGATATAAGTCCCCGTTGTATGGGACCATTGAGATGATGTAAAAGATTGGTTTAAAAGGCATATAAGCTGGATCTACCCTAGGACTTCAAGAGCTGCATGAATTATGTTTCGTATATCAAACTTGATAAAATGTCTATCAAGTAAAAATCTGATTGTTTCTTAGTAATGCTTAGATCGGCGAAAAGTTGCATTCATCAAAAACCCGTGAACATCATGGATAGAGAAAGTAAGTCAACATTAAGCCTGATCTTATTCCCGTAGTTATGTTTGATGAAACTCGCGTATTGTAATGAATTACACTTGTGAGAAAAGACCGAATGTGGAGGAAATACCCACATGGATTTAACTCTATAAGAAGCGAGTAGTAAGGTAAGATGATCTTTGAGGACAAAGATCCTGTTTAGGGGTAAATACTGTGACAATCCGTCAATTTATGGTTGATATTTTATTCTCAAATATTATTTAAAAATATTATTTTAATATTATATTATGAACTCACTTATTTTTGGGAAGTAATTTAGATTTACGTCTTGAAGTAGCATCGACTACGTCTAAACCGGAGGATTCAACGTTACGTGCTTACGTTTACATACACCGTTTTGGTGACAGTCCGACATTTCAGAAAATAAATTTATCCGTGAATATTATTTAGGAATTTTAAATTTGTGTTGGTTCATAAACTCACAAATTTACAAGAAGAGATTAGGACTTACGATTATAATTTAACGTCCTTTACGACTAAACCGGAAACCTTAGGATTACGTATTTACGTTTTCGAACTCCGTTTTTGATGAGACAAATTTTATTAGATTCGTTTTGTGCCGTTGATTCATAATTATAAAAACGATTTTCGTAAAACGACCCGAGGGCACGCAAATCGAGAAAACTAGAATCGAGGAATACCCGTAAATTAGCGGGATGGGACAAAACAAGTTTATCCCACCCCACTAAAAGGGATGGCCAAAAGAGGACACCACATCTCTTGATGTGGCACCCTTATAACTATTAAGCTTACACATGTAAGCCTAAGCTTAACATGTAAGCTACAACTTTCACCAAACCAACAAAACCACTTCATTTTACCATTTGCATTCATAAACACATGCAAACCACTCTCTCATCCTTCCTCTCTATATATATTTCTTCCCATATACCCCTAAAACACCCATTTTGATCAAATTCAACCACAAAATCTCATGTTATTTCTACATATGATGATGTCCTTTTGAAGATATGAAGATTGGAAGTGATTCCAACTTGTAGAAAGAAGTTTTCTTGGAGTTCTAGGGCTGAGATTGGATCTTAGATCAATGGGTTCATGCATGGCTAAATCTAGGGTGGATCTATGAATATTAAGGTTCAACAAGGATGACCTAATTGGTGTAATCATCTCTTTGATTCTTCACTAAGATTAAAGGTCTCCATCATTTGGTTGGTATAGAGATTGTTTCTTCCTATCCTCTTGTTATTTTGAATATGTAATCTTGTATTTTCTTCATTTATGTATATGTATATGATGATATATGATGATAAAAATATTGTGTGGGGATTTGGTGTTGATAATCATGGGTAAAAAGATGAAAAACTATATGTAAAAAGGTTAAAATCATGCTTAAAAATGATGGCTGTATAAAACTGTAAAGAACCATGTCATGAACTGATAAAATGGCATAGATTAATGGATATACAGTAAGTAATATGTCTTGTACACATGTGAGAGTTTGCCATGCAATGGAATCATTAGGATGACTGAGATATGATCAAAACAAGTTTAGAGTACAAATCTGAGTTCACTGTTTTGGACGATTTTTAGAAAATACTTAGATACTGATTCAACAGTAGCTATATGAGAGTTAAATGGAGCACATATCATGTAGTTTATGTCATAAAAATTTGAGCTTCTATCTTTATATAGAACTCTAGATATGGCAGTTTTGGTGAACATGAAAATAAAAATAAGATTTTGGGAAATTAAAGTATAATAGTATTATATAAGCACTCAAATAAAAATAGTATAAAATGTGAATTAAAACCCACTAACTTATATAATACATTTATATAAATATGTATATGGATAAATAAATGGACATTTTATAAAAATGGTAGTTTGATAAGTTTTATAAGTTATAAAACTATAAATATGATTTTTACGACTTTTTCGGCTATTACCGTAAAATTAACGTTTTTGTTAAATAAAACTTAGACGGTTGGGCCCGTATAATGTAAACTTTTATAAACTCATATACTGATATATAAACATATATAACAAGTAAAAACCGATAAACCCGAACTATATACCATACGGACATTAACGGGCTAAGTTAACGTTATTGGACTAATAATACAACAAAATGGACTAAAGCACTTATAAACTTATTTATTGGGCTTAACCCATTTGGGCCCAACATGTAAAATGTAAATACTGATAATACAAGTATAAAATGGATTAATACAAGTTAAAGAACTTATAATAAGTTTATTGGACTTAAAATATGTAAATAGGTAAAACTAGTAAACTAGTATAAAAGTTATCGACACGTAAACACAAAAATGAGTGAAGGAGAATATATAAACCCACTTGATCATCATATATAAAATCATCATATGTATACATAATTGTTATTTTTATAAATTCATTGGACAAAAGTCTAAGACGAGGATTATTTGTCTAGGTTTCCGTGATTGAAGCACGTACCGTACATCCGAATCGCCGATAACCGCCTTTCCCAATCAACATGAGTTCATAGCTTCACACTCTTTTAAATGTTTTTATGAAATGTTTTATAAACCCGCGAGGGAGATAACATGTTATTTTTTATAAAATAGGACACCATTTGTCCCGATTGTTTGTTATTGATTTGGACCCGAATGATTGTATGACCCGATAAATGATTAAATGACCCGATAGATGAAATAAAATGTATTATTAAAGTTAGGTTATGTCACTAAAAGTCCCATTAGCATGAATTGTGAACTTTCGGGATTTGGTAGACGCTTATGCATATAATAGTACTATTTGTGGACGATCACCCCAGTTCGCGCCTTGACGGTTGATCCCCGTCGTGCCACATTGATTGGTAAGCGAATTTATGTATGAGAAGATTTACATAGCGTGACCTTTGTGACGACACGCTAATTTAGATGGGCAAATGAGTTTCGGGCTAGCTACCCGTTGTTTGGTTTAGTAAGGTAACAATGTCATGCGGCTTATAATAATCCAGTTAACGAAATACTGCTATACGCATCGAATTATGATGTATTGCCTGACTAGCAATACGGGGTCATACTATTGATATTATGTTCGTGTTTTGGTTTTATATAACCATATTTATATAACGGTTTTTATTTAATCTATACAACGTTATAAAACGTATTGTATGATGTTTTTACGACATTGGCTCGTATAATGACTTTTAAGGCAAATGCCTATATTATGATTTTCGATAAGGATTTGTATATAAATGACTTTAGCTATTTTATGGCCTATTACAATGATTTGTACGAAATGATTTTTGGTAATAATTTTATACCAAAGTTATATTGATGAAATTTATTAAACTCTATGAATTCACTCGGCGTTATCGCTGACCTTTTCTTTTAACATGTTTTATCTCAGGTACGTGAAGGTAATTCTCGGGAAGACATCAAGAATTCATGGCCCGCACTTAAATATTAATTTCCATTCAAATGCTTTGTAAAACCTGTATAAAATACAATGAATTGGGACCTATGCAAAATTGATATTTATGAATGGAAATGTTTTATTATTAAACGACGCGAATTTTAAGCGTTGTCTATGATGTGAGTAATGTGCTATCCCGTAACACCAACTAGTCTTCCGCTGTATTGTGTATAAATTTGGGGGTGTTACAGTTTGGTACCAGAGCTCTCGTTATAGAGAAAGAAAGATTTTTAAAACCAAGGTTTTGAATAAAACATTTCAAAATCTTTTAACTATAAACATTTTTCTAAAAATGTCTAAAAATATTTTGACTATAACGGTGCCGAAGAATTCCTGAGTTACCGACAAGGCCAGACTGAGAAGTGTTATTTTAATATATATATATATAACTTGGATTATATATGTATGATGTAATTTGATTACATGATTGTTTGATGATTATTTTGATATTTATACGAGGTATTTATACGACGTAGATTGTCACAAGGAACCCTAAATCCCCTAGTAAATTAATCGAAGCTATTATCGTAGGAATTCTAGCTATCCTAGATCTAAACCAAGCTGTGGATATTTATGATCGCAACAAAATGGTTGATATTCGTAGAAATGTAGATATTAGTTGATTGTGATACTGAAGAAGAATTGGCAAGATTAAAAATGATATCGATGTCATGACGATCTTTCCTTATAGAGTGGAGTTTGACAAAACGTTACCACCCGGAAAGGTGTCATCTGATTCGTTCTCATCCAATTCTTAAATTGAAATCGAAAGGGTGAATGTTGCACTTGAGGCTGTCATTGGAACCATTACCCAAAAGCCTCATGCCACAAGTACCTTTCCGAGGAGTCTAATTGAATGTATGAGTCATTTCATACTAGTGACTTATTTGATAACTATCGTTGTAAGAGCTATAGGATTGGAAATTAAGTGTTGTTCATATCGAGCTTATATTGCTCTATTAAGGTTTATGAATAAGGTTGTATGTATTGGAGAATGAGGTAGGATATCGAATTGAGTATACAATTGGTTGAAACTTGAATAAAGTAAAATTTAACTTGTGTGGAATAAGAAATTGTTAAGAGGAAGTCGTTAAGTTTTGTGATTGAATTATAAGGTTTTAATTCATTGTTGATTCGTATTAAGGGTTGTTCCTAGGCCATTGTCCAATGACGAGGATGCCCAATGTCCAATAAATAAATTGAAGAGATCTTCTTCCGAATTGGGACCGATGGATCTCTCGGGACATGTGGAACACCTAATGACTCTTGTAGATTAGTATTCATTGTGGTATCTTTTAAAAATAATCCCTAACTTAACTGAGACATCAGTTGGTAGGATGAGATCTTGGAATTGTATGACATAGTGACACATAATGTGTTACGGTACAATTAGACTTGTTTGTGATTAATGAAAAGACTACCTTTGATTACTAAATTCTACATGTATCGATGTTATCTATCTTTTATTTCTTCATCCTAATGTTCTCATTAGTGATGCAACTATTGATCAAGTACTCATCTTGAATTGAGTTATGTTGTGGATTATTCTTTTTGAGTGCCATCGAGGTCATGAACCTCATGATTATTTGGCTAAGCTCATTTCCTATCATATTGTAGTTAGTTCTTGGTGAACAACTTTTCATCACTCTTTTGCAGATCACTCATTGTTTTTATAAGATAAAACATTATCCCTTGAGAAAAATTGATTTTTCATCACTACAAGGATTATTCAAAGTGAGATTTATAAGTGATTGTTATCGAAATGAAGTTGTTTATAAAACACCTTGGAAAACTTAATTGTTTTCATAACAAATAAAATCTTTGTAAATTTATTTTTTATTCTTGTTTAAGAATTAAGCATGAAAATGTTTTTATTATAAACATGATGATAAAATTTTGACGAACTGAGTATTGCATCGTTAATCTTGAAATTGTATATAGTTGCGCGCCTACATACAATTTGGAATGGACCATGCAAGGCTGATTAGTAGTCACCATAAAACTGATTAACAAACACTACATTTTCTTTGAAGATTGTGAAAGATTAAATTTTATGAGATCTGCAAGAAGTGAAAAATAGGGACATAATGTTAGAGACATCTACATATGTGCCTGTGCCATCTATTCTTTTGAGTCGAATTTACTCATCTGTGGAAATTATCTTATTTGACAATTAACAATTCTTTCTTGCCCAATTCTCCCGTAGTGAGATTCTTAGGGAAAGTATCTGATTACCGAGTGTTGATACCCGACTGGATGTATCGACATACCTATCATTTCTTTTGATTTGATTTCATTTGAATGACCTGGGTAACAATCCGAGGAGCTTTCGAATGCGTACTCAAATTATGAAAACATGGGATATATTCATATTCGTTAAATGTTTTCGTCTGTATCTGAATTGAAATTCTCTCGCATAGATTATGCGTTGACCTTATACTCTTAATGATAGTTGTGTCTCCATATATCCTTGAATTTGTGAAAGATTATGAGTTATTATTAGTCTTTTGAGAAGTTCACATCTTATCGACGGCAATGAAACTAGAAAGTTGATAGTGCCAGTAGAATGGATTGATTGATTATGACATGACGACATTGTCTTAATTGATGGGAACTCGAGTAGAATTCCCCTAAATGATAAGATGTTGATTATCAAAAGTAATCTAAATAATTCTTGATGAATGACCATATCCTGCATTTAGACTTGAAATTTTACCATGAATGGTTGTGAATTAGTCATAGATATTATAATCTAGAAAGAACCTAATATGAATTTAATAAAAGATGTTTCTGTTATCTGAAATTTTAGAAGGTATTTGTTGGTAAATTACCTAGACTTTTGCCATTAAGGCAAGTTGAAATTGGTATTGATTATATTTCCGATGCTGCACTTATGGCTTGTGCACTGTACATCAGCACCATCTGAATTGAAGGAATTACCGTACAACTAAGAGAGTTGTCGGATAAAGATTTTATTCTACCGAGCTCGTCATTATGAAGAGCTATGGTGTTATCATTCCTTATATTTATAGATTACTATGAAATTAGTAAATTGACAATCGAAAACGATATCCATAACTCGAAATGGAAGATTTGTTCGATCATTTACAAGGTTCTAGCGTTTATTCAGGAAATTTTGATCCACGACATGATTATCATCAACTTCGCATCTGCGAAAAAGATTATCTATTCCAATCACTACATCCAGAACTTGTAATTAACATTATGAGTTTCACGTGATGTCGTTTGGATTGACAATGCACATGTAGTATTCATAAATTTGGTGAATCACGTGTGTAGGCTGTAATTTAATAAAATCATGCTTGTGATCATTAAGAACCATATGTTTGTTTATAAGAATAAAAATGAGTTAATAATTAATTATATATTGCCCTGAATTGACCGAACAATAAAAACCTGTATCTTGAATATTTAACATGTGATTTAAGACTTAATCATTTACATTAATTGACCGTGTGATTAATAAGATAATGGAATATATTGACTCTTCAAAAATTGGAACCATTAAGGCTTTGGGATTTATCAAAAAGAAAATGGAAATATGTTTTGACAAATGATTTAACAAAGGATTTTTAAGTGATTATTCTCTTATACACAAATCATTTAACTAAACTCCTGTTTAGGGGTAAATGTTTGTGTATACCTCAAGACAACCTAAGAGGAATTGAGGAAACCGTTAAACCATGACTTAAAATTTGAAACGACAATTTTTGCTTTTTAACTAAGAAAATTTTGACCAAAGTATAATCAAGATTTTTCAAACATTTACGAATCTTATTAATTATTTTCGATAAATCAGCAAAATCTTGTTAATTAAATTCAAATTTATTTTGAACATTTTTATATAATTGGTCGAACAATGAAATTTAAAATTATTTTTTTTACGCTTGTCTTTCATAAAAATTGAATATTTATTATTTAGTTACTTGTAATATGTATCGACGCTTTAAACATCAGATTGAGCAAAACTGATAAAAATGATAGTTGAGACGAAACTAAAACTTAGAAAATATGAAGAAAGAATATCTGAGTGAATTGTGGACATGATAATTATATCATCAGGAGAGGTGAATTTAGATATCGACGCATTATGTAAAAAGTATAAAGAATCAATTACGATGTATTTTTCAATAATGAATGTGCAAAATAAATTGCTGATCAATTTAAAATATAGCCGACGCTTATAAAAAGGATAATATAGATAATAAAAGGGGGTCCGCGGCTAATGTGAACCATTAGAAATCAGGAGCCGATGGCGTTAAATGATTAAAAGTCCATTTGTGATTGTCTAAATATGGAGGATTGTGAGATATAGTTATGTTGGAATCTTGTAAGTATAAGTATTCTATTCCTGTCATTTCTAATTTATAGTATTTTTGTCTGAAGAAGTTGTACTAATGGGAAATTATGAAGGCAGACATCGCCTCATACATTAGTAAACGTCTAACTATTGCAAAGGTCGTCATCTGAGTTCGATTCGATTTGGGTCATCGTCGACAGACTGACCAAATCTGCTAATATCATTCTCGTTTAATGATAGATTCTTGATGAAGAAATTGACTCTTTTGTATTTAAAGGAGTTGTGTAAACATGGTGTGCCTGTATCGATCATCTCTATCAAGATCCTCGCTTCGTATCGAATTTCTAGAGATTTGCTCAGAAGTCATTGAGAACGAATCTTGATGAGAGTAATATGTACCACCCCAATCGAAGGGATGAGGTAAAGTAACGATACAAAATACTATAAGTGTTGTTTTATGTTTGAACGATTGACCTTTGGTAATAAACCGTATCATCGCTTTCCTTTGGAGAGATTATCATTGATAATTATCGTATTAGGATCGATATTGAATCTTGTTAGGATCTAAATATTAGAGCATCTGTAAGCAAGAGTTGGGATGAAGACACCCGACATACACCCACTGTGAGTTGGACATGTCTTTTAGGTTTAAGGTTTCCTATGATGGCGAACCTAACCTTACAAAATACTCGGCCCACGAGACCTGAAATGATTGTTTAAATTAGGATCTGATTATTGACTGCCGGTAGTGGGTAAGAGGTTATGTGAATATGAAATGTAGATCTTGTAGTGCCAGATGGGTAGCGAAGTTATGCCAAAATTTTTAACCTTGGAAAAAATGAATTAATGATCTGGAAGATCATGGGATATAAGTCCCCGTTGTATGGGACCATTGAGATGATGTAAAAGATTGGTTTAAAAGGCATATAAGCTGGATCTACCCTAGGAATTCAAGAGCTGCGTGAATTATGTTTCGTATATCAAACTTGATAAAATGTCTATCAAGTGAAAATCTGATTGTTGCTTAGTAATGCTTAGATCGGCGAAAAGTTGCATTCATCAAAAACCCGCGAACATCATGGATAGAGAAAGTAAGTCAACATTAAGCCTGATCTTATTCCCGTAGTTATGTTTGATGAAACTCGCGTATTGTAATGAATTACACTTGTGAGAAAAGACCGAATGTGGAGGAAATACCCACATGGCTTTAACTCTATAAGAAGCGAGTAGTAAGGTAAGATGATCTTTGAGGACAAAGATCCTGTTTAGGGGTAAATGTTGTGACAATCCGTCAATTTATGGTTGATATTTTATTCTCAAATATTATTTAAAAATATTATTTTAATATTATATTATGAACTCACTTATTTTTGGGATGTAATTTAGATTTACGTCTTGAAGTAGCATCGACTACGTCTAAACCGGAGGATTCAACGTTACGTGCTTACGTTTACATACACCGTTTTGGTGACAGTCCGACATTTCAGAAAATAAATTTATCTGTGAATATTATTTAGGAATTTTAAATTTGTGTTGGTTCATTAACTCACAAATTTACAAGAAGAGATTAGAACTTACGATTATAATTTAACGTCCTTTACGACTAAACCGGAAACCTTAAGATTACGTATTTACGTTTTCGAACTCCGTTTTTGATGAGACAAATTTTATTAGATTCGTTTTGTGCCGTTGATTCATAATTTATAAAAACGATTTTCATAAAACGACCCGAGGGCAGGCAAATCGAGAAAACTAGAATCGAGGAATACCCGTAAATTAGCGGGATGGGACAAACAAGTTTATCCCACCCCACTAAAAGGGATGGCCAAAAGAGGACACCACATCTCTTGATGTGGCACCCTTATAACTATTAAGCTTACACATGTAAGCCTAAGATTAACATGTAAGCTACACCTATCACCAAACCAATAAAACCACTTCATTTTACCATTTGCATTCATAAACACATGCAAACCACTCTCTCATCCTTCCTCTCTCTCTCTCTATATTTCGTCCCATATACCCCTAAAACACCCATTTTGATCAAATTCAACCACAAAATCTCATGTTATTTCTACATATGATGATGTCCTTTTGAAGATATGAAGATTGGAGGTGATTCCAACTTGTAGAAAGAAGTTTTCTTGGAGTTCTAGGGCTGAGATTTGAGCTTATATCAATGGGTTCATGCATGGCTAAATCTAGGGTGGATCTATGAATATGAAGGTTCAACTAGGATGACCTAATTGGTGTAATCATCTCTTTGATTCTTCACTAAGATTAAAGGTCTCCATCATTTGGTTGGTATAGAGATTGTTTCTTCCTATCCTCTTGTTATTTTAAATATATAATCTTGTATTTTCTTCATTTATGTATATGTATATGATGATATATGATGATAAAAATATTGTGTGGGGATTTGGTGTTGATAATCATGGGTAAAAAGATGAAAAACTATATGTAAAAAGGTTAAAATAATGCTTAAAAATGATGGCTGTATAAAACAGTAAAGAACCATGTGAGGAACTGATAAAATGGCATAGATTAATGGATATACAGTAAGTAATATGTCTTGTACACATGTGAGAGTTGGCCATGCAATGGAATCATTAGGATGAGTGAGATATGATCAAAACAAGTTTAGAGTACAAATCTGAGTTCACTGTTTTGGACGATTTTTAGAAAATACTCAGAGACTGATTCAACAGTAGCTATAGAAGAGTTAAATGGAACACATATCATGTAGTTTATGTCATAAACATTTGAGCTTCTATCTCTATATGGAGCTCTAGATATGTCAGTTTTGGTGAACATGAAAATAAAAATAAGATTTTGGGAAATTAAAGTATAATAGTATTATATAAGCACTCAAATAAAAATAGTATAAAATGTGAATTAAAACCCACTAACTTATATAATACATTTATATAAATATGTATAAGGATAAAGAAATGGACATTTTATAAAAATGGTAGTTTGATAAGTTTTATAAGTTATAAAAACTATAAACATGATTTTTACGACTTTTTCGGCTATTACCGTAAAATTAACGTTTTTGTTAAATAAAACTTAGACGGTTGGGCCCGTCTAATGTAAACTTTTATAAACTCATATACTGATATATAAACATATATAACAAGTAAAAACCGATAAAACCCGAACTATATACCATACGGACATTAACGGGCTAAGTTAACGTTATTGGACTAATAATACAACAAAATGGACCAAAGCACTTATAAACTTATTTATTGGGCTTAACCCATTTGGGCCCAACATGTAAAATGTAAATACTGATAATACAAGTATAAAATGGATTAATACAACTTAAAGAACTTATAATAAGTTTATTGGACTTAAAATATGTAAATAGGTAAAACTAGTAAACTAGTATAAAAGTTATCGACACATAAACACAAAAATGAGTGAAGGAGAATATATAAACCCACTTGATCATCATATATAAAATCATCATATGTATACATAATTTTTATTTTTATAAAGTCATTGGACAAAAGTCTAAGACGAGGATTATTAGTCTAGGTTTCCGTGATTGAAGCACGTACCGTACATCCGAATCACCGATAACCGCCTTTCCCAATCAACGTGAGTTCATAGCCTCACACTCTTTTAAATGTTTTTATGAAATGTTTTATAAACCCGCGAGGGATATAACATGTTAGTTTTTATAAAATAGGACACCATTTATCCCGATTGTTTGTTTATTGATTTGGACCCGAATGATTGTATGACCCGATTGTATGACCCGATAAATGATTAAATGACCCGATAGATGAAATAAAATGGATTATTAAAGTTAGGTTATGTCACTAAAAGTCCCATTAGCATGAATTGTGAACTACCGGGATTTGGTAGACGCTTATGCATATAATAGTACTATTTGGGGACGATCACCCCAGTTCGCGCCTTGACGGTTGATCCTCGTCGTGCCACATTGATTGGTAAGCGAATTTATGTATGAGAAGATTTACATAGCGTGACCTTTGTGACGACACGCTAATTTAGATGGGCAAATGAGTTTCGGGCTAGCTACCCGTTGTTTGGTTTAGTAAGGTAAAAATGTCATGCGGCTTATAATAATCCAGTTAACGAAATACTGCTATACGCACCGAATTACGATGTATTGCCTGACTAGCAATACGGGGTCATACTATTGATATTATGTTCGTGTTTTGGTTTTATATAACCATATTTATATAACGGTTTTTATTTAATCTATACAACGTTATAAAACGTATTGTATGATGTTTTTACGACATTGGATCGTATAATGATTTTTAAGGCAAATGCCTATATTATGATTTTCGATAAGGATTTGTATAAAAATGACTTTGGATATTTTATGGCATATTACAATGATTTGTACGAAATGATTTTTGGTAATAATTTTATACCAAAGTTATATTCATGAAATTTATTAAACTCTATGAATTCACTCGGCGTTATCGCTGACCTTTTCTTTTAATATGTTTTATCTCAGGTACGTGAAGGTAATTCTCGAGAAGACATCAATAATTCATGGCCCGCACTTAAATATTAATTTCCATTCAAATGCTTTGTAAAACCTGTATAAAATACAATGACTTGGGACCTATGTAAATTTGATATTTATGAATGGAAATGTTTTATTATTAAACGACGCGAATTTTAAGCGTTGTCTATGATGTGAGTAATGTGCTATCCCGTAACACCAACTAGTCTTCCGCTGTATTGAGTTATATAAATTTGGGGTTGTTACAGTTTGGTACTAGAGCTCTCGTTATAGAGAACAAAAGATTTTTAAAACCAAGGTTTTGAATAAAACATTTCAAAATCTTTTAACTATAAACATTTTTCTAAAAATGTCTAAAAATCTTTTGACTATAACGGTGCCGAAGAATTCCTGAGTTACCGACAAGGCCAGACTGAGAAGTGTTATTTTAATATATATATATATAACTTGGATTATATATGTATGATGTAATTTGATTACATGATTGTTTGATGATTATTTTGATATTTATACGAGGTATTTATACGACGTAGATTGTCACAAGGAACCCTAAATCCCCTAGTAAATTAATCGAAGCTATTCTCGTAGGAATTCTAGCTATCCTAGATCTAAACCAAGCTGTGGATATTTATGATCCCAACAAAATGGTTGATATTCGTAGAAATGTAGATATTAGTTGATTGTGATACTGAAGAAGAATTGGCAAGATTAAGAATGATATCGATTTCATGACGATATTTCCTTATAGAGTGGAGTTTGACAAAAGGTTACCACCCGGAAAGGTGTCATCTGATTCGTTCTCATCCAATTCTTAAATTGAAATCGAAAGGGTGCATGTTGCACTTGAGGCTGTCATTGGAACCATTACCCAAAAGCCTCATGCCACAAGTACCTTTCCGAGAAGTCTAATTGAATGTATGAGTCATTTCATACTAGTGACTTATTTGATAACTATTGTTGTAAGAGCTATAGGATTGGAAATTAAGTGTTGTTCATATCGAGCTTATATTGCTCTATTAAGGTTTATGAATAAGGTTGTATGTATTGGAGAATGAGGTAGGATATCGAATTGAGTATAAAATTGGTTGAAACTTGAATAAAGTAAAATTTAACTTGTGTGGAATAAGAAATTGTTAAGAGGAAGTCGTTAAGTTTTGTGATTAAATTATAAGGTTTTAATTGATTGTTGATTCGTATTAAGGGTTGTTCCTAGGCCATTGTCCAATGAAGAGGATGCCCAATGTCCAATAAATAAATTGAAGAGATCTTCTTCCGAATTGGGACTGATGGATCTCTCGGGACATGTGGAACACCTAATGACTCTTGTAGATTAGTATTCATTGTGGTATCTTTTAAAAATAATCCCTAACTTAAATGACACATCAGTCGGTAGGATGAGATCTTGGAATTGTATGACATAGTGACACATAATGTGTTACGGTACAATTAGACTTGTTTGTGATTAATGAAAAGACTACCTTTGATTACTAAATTCTACATGTATCGATGTTATCTATCTTTTATTTCTTCATCCTAATGTTCGCATTAGTGATGCAACTATTGATCAAGTACTCATCTTGAATTAAGTTATGTTGTGGACTATTCTTTTTTAGTGCCATCGAGGTCATGAACCTCATGATTATTTGGCTAAGCTCATTTCCTATCATATTGTAGTTAGTTCTTGGTGAACAACTTTTCATCACTCTTTTGCAGATCACTCATTGTTTTTATAAGATAAAACATTATCCCTTGAGAAAAATTGAATTTTCATCACTATAAGGATTATTCAAAGTGAGATTTATAAGTGATTGTTATCGAAATGAAGTTGTTTATAAAACACCTTGGAAAACTTAATTGTTTTCATAACAAAGAAAATCTTTGTAAATTTATTTTTGATTCTTGTTTAAGAATTAAGCATGAAAATGTTTTTATTATAAACATGATGATAAAATTTTGACGAACTGAGTATTGCATCGTTAATCTTGAAATTGTATATAGTTGCGCGCCTACATACAATTTGGAATGGACCATGCAAGGCTGATTAGTAGTCACCATAAAACTGATTAACAAACACTACATTTTCTTTGAAGATTGTGAAAGATTAAATTTTATGAGATCTGCAAAAAGTGAAAAATAGGGACATAATGTTAGAGACATCTACATATGTGCCCGTGCCATCTATTCTTCTGAGTCGAATTTACTCATCTGTGGAAATTGTCTTATTTGACAATTAACAATTCTTTCTTGTCCAGTTCTCCCGTAATGAGATTCTTAGGAAAAGTATCTGATTACCGAGTGTTGATACCCGACTGGATGTATCGACATTCCTATCATTTCTTTTGATTTGATTTCATTTGAATGACCTGGGTAACAATCCGAGGAGCTTTCAAATGCGTACTCAAATTATGAAAACATGGGATATATTCATATTCGTTAAATGTTTTCGTCTGTATCTGAATTGAAATTCTCTCGCATAGATTATGCGTTGACCTTACTCTCTTAATGATAGTTGTGTCTCCATATATCCTTGAATTTGTGAAAGATTATGAGTTATTATTAGTCTTTTGAGAAGTTCACATCTTATCGACGACAATGAAACTGGAAAGTTGATAGTGCCAGTAGAAAGGATTGATTGATTATGACATGACGACATTGTCTTAATTGATGGGAACTCGAGTAGAATTCCCCTAAATGATAAGATGTTGATTATCAAAAGTGATCTAAATAATTCTTGATGAATGACCATATCCTGCATTTAGACTTGAAATTTTACCATGAATGGTTGTGAATTAGTCATAGATATTATAATCTAGAAAGAACCTAATATGAATTTAATAAAAGATGTTTCTGTTATCTGAAATTTTAGAAGGTATTTGTTGGTAAATTACCTAGACTTTTGCCATTAAGGCAAGTTGAAATTGGTATTGATTATATTTCCGATGCTGCACTTGTGGCTTGTGCACTGTACATCAGCACCATCTGAATTGATGGAATTACCGTACAACTGAGAGAGTTGTCGGATAAAGATTTTATTCTACCGAGCTCGTCATTATGAAGAGCTATGGTGTTATCATTCCTTATATTTATAGATTACTGTGAACTAAGTAAATTGACAATCGAAAACGATATCCATAACTCGAAATGGAAGATTTGTTCGATCATTTACAAGGTCTAGCGTATATTCAGGAAATTTTGATCCACGACATGATTATCATCAACTTCGCATCTGCGAAAAAGATTATCTATTCCAATCACTACATCCAGAACTTGTAATGAACATTATGAGTTTCACGTGATGTCGTTTGGATTGACAATGCACATGTAATATTCATAAATTTGGTGAATCACGTGTGTAGGCTGTAATTTGATAAATTCATGCTTGTTATCATTAAGAACCATATGTTTGTTTATAAGAATAAAAATGAGTTAATAATTAATTATATATTGCCCTGAATTGACCGAACAATAAAAACCTGTATCTTGAATATTTAACATGTGATTTAAGACTTAATCATTTACATTAATTGACCGTGTGATTAATAAGATAATGGAATATATTGACTCTTCAAAAATTGGAACCATTAAGGCTTTGGGATTTACCAAAAAGAAAATGGAAATATGTTTTGACAAATGATTTAACAAAGGATTTTTAAGAGATTATTCTCTTATACACAAATCATTTAACTAAACTCCTGTTTAGGGGTAAATATTTGTGTACACCTCAAGACAACCTAAGAGGGATTGAGGAAACCGTTAAACCATGACTTAAAATTTGAAACGACAATTTTTGCTTTTTAACTAAGAAAATTTTGACCAAAGTATAATCAAGATTTTTCAAACATTTACGAATCTTATTAATTATTTTCGATAAATCAGCAAAATCTTGTTAATTAAATTCAAATTTATTTTGAACATTTTTATATAATTGGTCGAACTATGAAATTTAAAATTATTTTTTTTACGCTTGTCTTTCATAAAAATTGAATATTTATTATTTAGTTACTTGTAATATGTATCGACGCTTTAAACATCAGATTGAGCAAAACTGATAAAAATGATAGTTGAGACGAAACTAAAACTTAGAAAATATGAAGAAAGAATATCTGAGTGAATTGTGGACATGATAATTATATCATCAGGAGAGGTGAATTTAGATATCGACGCATTATGTAAAAAGTATAAAGAATCAATTACGATGTATTTCTCAATAATGAATGTGCAAAATAAATTGCTGATCAATTTAAAATATAGCCGACGCTTATAAAAAGGATAATATAGATAATAAAAGGGGGTCCGCGGCTAATGTGAACCATTAGAAATCAGGAGCCGATGGCGTTAAATGATTAAAAGTCCATTTGTGATTGTCTAAATATGGAGGATTGTGAGATATAGTTATGTTGGAATCTTGTAAGTATAAGTATTCTATTCCTGTCATTTCTGATTTAAAGTATTTTTGTCTGAAGAAGTTGTACTAATGGGAAATTATGAAGGCAGACATCGCCTCATACATTAGTAAACGTCTAACTATTGCAAAGGTCATCATCTGAATTCGATTCGATTTGGGTCATCGTCGACAGACTGACCAAATCTGCTAATATCATTCCAGTTAATGATAGATTCTTGATGAAGAAATTGACTCTTTTGTATTTAAAGGAGTTGTGTAAACATGGTGTGCCTGTATCGATCATCTCTATCAAGATCCTCGCTTCGCATCGAATTTCTAGAGATTTGCTCAGAAGTCATTGAGAACGAATCTTGATGAGAGTAATATGTACCACCCCAATCGAAGGGATGAGGTAAAGTAACGATACAAAATACTATAAGTGTTGTTTTATGTTTGAACGATTGACCTTTGGTAATAAACCGTATCATCGCTTTCCTTTGGAGAGATTATCATTGATAATTATCGTATTAGGATCGAGATCGAATCTTGTTAGGATCTAAATATTAGAGCATCTGTAAGCAAGAGTTGGGATGAAGACACCCGACATACTCCCACTGTGAGTTGGACATGTCTTTTAGGTTTAAGGTTTCCTATGATGGCGAACCTAACCTTACAAAATACTCGGCCCACGAGACCTGAAATGATTGTTGAAATTAGGATCTGATTATTGACTGCCGGTAGTGGGTAGGAGGTTATGTGAATATGAAATGTAGATCTTGAAGTACCAGATGGGTAGCGAAGTTATGCCAAAATTTTTAACCTTGGAAAAAATGAATTAATGATCTGGAAGATCATGGGATATAAGTCCCCGTTGTATGGGACCATTGAGATGATGTAAAAGATTGGTTTAAAAGGCATATAAGCTGGATCTACCCTAGGACTTCAAGAGCTGCGTGAATTATGTTTCGTATATCAAACTTGATAAAATGTCTATCAAGTGAAAATCTGATTGTTTCTTAGTAATGCTTAGATCGGCGAAAAGTTGCATTCATCAAAAACCCGCGAATATCATGGATAGAGAAAGTAAGTCAACATTAAGCCTGATCTTATTCCCGTAGTTATGTTTGATGAAACTCGCGTATTGTAATGAATTACACTTGTGAGAAAAGACCGAATGTGGAGGAAATACCCACATGGCTTTAACTCTATAAGAAGCGAGTAGTAAGGTAAGATGATCTTTGAGGACAAAGATCCTGTTTAGGGGTAAATGCTGTGACAATCCGTCAATTTATGGTTGATATTTTATTCTCAAATATTATTTAAAAATATTATTTTAATATTATATTATGAACTCACTTATTTTTGGGAAGTAATTTAGATTTACGTCTTGAAGTAGCATCGACTACGTCTAAACCGGAGGATTCAACGTTATGTGCTTACGTTTACATACACCGTTTTGGTGACAGTCCGACATTTCAGAAAATAAATTTATCCGTGAATATTATTTAGGAATTTTAAATTTGTGTTGGTTCATAAACTCACAAATTTACAAGAAGAGATTAGGACTTACGATTATAATTTAACGTCCTTTACGACTAAACCCGAAACCTTAGGATTACATATTTACGTTTTCGAACTCCGTTTTTGATGAGACAAATTTTATTAGATTCGTTTTGTGCCGTTGATTCATAATTTATAAAAACGATTTTCGTAAAACGACCCGAGGGCACGCAAATCGAGAAAACTAGAATCGAGGAATACCCGTAAATTAGCGGGATGGGACAAAACAAGTTTATCCCACCCCACTAAAAGGGATGGCCAAAAGAGGACACCACATCTCTTGATGTGGCACCCTTATAACTATTAAGCTTACACATGTAAGCCTAAGCTTAACATGTAAGCTACACCTTTCACCAAACCAACAAAACCACTTCATTTTACCATTTGCATTCATAAACACATGAAAACCACTCTCTCATCCTTCCTTTCTCTCTCTATATTCCGTCCCATATACCCCTAAAACACCCATTTTGATCAAATTCAACCATAAAATCTCATGTTATTTCTACATATGATGATGTCCTTTTGAAGATATGAAGATTGGAGGTGATTCCAACTTGTAGAAAGAAGTTTTCTTGGAGTTCTAGGGCTGAGATTGGAGCTTAGATCAATGGGTTCATGCATGGCTAAATCTAGGGTGGATCTATGAATATGAAGGTTCAACAAGGATGACCTAATTGGTGTAATCATCTCTTTGATTCTTCACTAAGATTAAAGGTCTTCATCATTTGGTTGGTATAGAGATTGTTTCTTCCTATCCTCTTGTTATTTTGAATATGTAATCTTTTATTTTCTTCATTTATGTATATATATATGATGATATATGATGATAAAAATATTGTGTGGGGATTTGGTGTTGATAATCATGGGAAAAAAGATGAAAAACTATATGTAAAAAGGTTAAAATCATGCTTAAAAATGATGGCTGTATAAAACAGTAAAGAACCATGTCATGAACTGATCAAATGGCATAGATTAATGGATATACAGTAAGAAATATGTCTTGTACACATGTGAGAGTTGGCCATGCAATGGAATCATTAGGATGAGTGAGATATGATCAAAACAAGTTTAGAGTACAAATCTGAGTTCACTGTTTTGGACGATTTTTAGAAAATACTTAGAGACTGATTCAACAGTAGCTATAGAAGAGTGAAATGAAGCACATATCATGTGGTTTATGTCATAAAAATTTGAGCTTCTATCTCCATATAGAACTCTAGATATGGCAGTTTTGGTGAACATGAAAATAAAAATCAGATTTTGGGAAATTAAAGTATAATAGTATTATATAAGCACTCAAATAAAAATAGTATAAAATGTGAACTAAAACCCACTAACTTATATAATAAATTTATATAAATATGTATAAGGATAAATAAATGGACATTTTATAAAAATGGTAGTTTGATAAGTTTTATAAGTTATAAAACTATAAACATGATTTTTACGACTTTTTCGGCTATTATCGTAAAATTAACGTTTTTGTTAAATAAAACTTAGACGGTTGGGCCCGTCTAATGTAAACTTTTATAAACTCATATACTGATATATAAACATATATAACAAGTAAAAACCGATAAAACCCGAACTATATACCATACGGACATTAACGGGTTAAGTTAACGTTATTGGACTAATAATACAACAAAATGGACTAAAGCACTTATAAACTTATTTATTGGGTTTAACCCATTTGGGCCCAACATGTAAAATGTAAATACTGATAATACAAGTATAAAATGGATTAATACAAGTTAAATAACTTATAATAAGTTTATTGGACTTAAAATATGTAAATAGGTAAAACTAGTAAACTAGTATAAAAGTTATCGACACATAAACACAAAAATGAGTGAAGGAGAATATATAAACCCACTTGATCATCATATATAAAATCATTATATGTATACATAATTGTTATTTTTATAAAGTCATTGAACAAAAGTCTAAGACGAGGATTATTTGTCTAGGTTTCCGTGATTGAAGCACGTACCGTACATCCGAATCGCCGATAACCGCCTTTCCCAATCAACGTGAGTTCATAGCCTCGCACTCTTTTAAATGTTTTTATGAAATGTTTTATAAACCCGCGAGGGAGATAACATGTTAGTTTTTATAAAATAGGACACCATTTGTCCCGATTGTTTGTTTATTAATTTGGACCCGAATGATTGTATGACCCGATTGTATGACCTGATAAATGATTAAATGACCCGATAGATGAAATAAAATGGATTATTAAAGTTAGGTTATGTCACTAAAAGTCCCATTAGCATGAATTGTGAACTACCGGGATTTGGTAGACGCTTATGCATATAATAGTACTATTTGGGGACGACCATCCCAGTTCGCGCCTTGACGGTTGATCCCCGTCGTGCCACATTGATTGGTAAGCGAATTTATGTATGAGAAGATTTACATAGCGTGACGTTTGTGACGACACGCTAATTTAGATGGGCAAATGAGTTTCGGGCTAGCTACCCGTTGTTTGGTTTAGTAAGGTAACAATGTCATGCGGCTTATAATAATCCAGTTACCGAAATACTGCTATACGCACCGAATTATAATGTATTGCCTGACTAGCAATACGGGGTCATACTATTGATATTATGTTCGTGTTTTGGTTTTATATAACCATATTTATATAACGGTTTTTATTTAATCTATACAACGTTATAAAACGTATTGTATGATGTTTTTACGACATTAGCTCGTATAATGATTTTTAAGGCAAATGCCTATATTATGATTTTCGATAAGGATTTCTATAAAAATGACTTTGGCTATTTTATGGCCTATTACAATGATTTGTACGAAATGATTTTTGCTAATAATTTTATACCAAAGTTATATTCATGAAATTTATTAAACTCTATGAATTCACTAGGCGTTATCGCTGACCTTTTCTTTTAACATGTTTTATCTCAGGTACGTGAAGGTAATTCTCGGGAAGACATCAAGAATTCATGGCCCGCACTTAAATATTAATTTCCATTCAAATGCTTTGTAAAACCTGTATAAAATACAATGACTTGGGACCTATGTAAATTTGATATTTATGAATGGAAATGTTTTATTATTAAACGACGCGAATTTTAAGCGTTGTCTATGATGTGAGTAATGTGCTATCCCGTAACACCAACTAGTCTTCCGCTGTATTGAGTTGTATAAATTTGGGGGTGTTACATGATTACTATGGGACAAGGATCTAGTAGATTAAATGAACAAACTTTGGATTTTTGTGGCTTAATGCTGAATGATTTGAGAGAGAAACAAGGAGAGTGAGATTGGATGCATGTGAAATGAGAATGTGTGTGTGATGTATGTGTGTGTTTCGGCTTACAGAAGAGAGAGGAAGGGAATGACAAAAGGTATGAATCACCTTGGTAAGACATATTGTGCCAAGTTTACTCCTTTGCCTTTCCAAGGCAACTCTTCTCCTTCCACACAAGTCTATGTGCCGTGTCTAGCTAGCCAAAAGGAGTAATGGGCCTTTGGCTTGGGCTTATGTTGGGCCTGCACACAAATGGCATCTATTCTTGGGCTAGTCCAAGAGTTAAGTAAACTCCCAGTCTACTTACACACATACACACGGCTACAATATCTAATTGTAGTATATTTCCAAATTTTGTTAAGTGTTGTATATTTCAAATATTGATTATACATTTTACTACTTGTTATCCCTAGTTTCAAGTACAAGGTTTAAGCTATGTAACTTATTTACAACCAATATGAATGTAAAGGTATAAGTACATAATGGACAAGTTCACACACAACTTATAGGAACATAACACATGAGTATGTGTCCTAGGATTAATGGGTGAAACTTCATTACATAAAATCATGGTAAAATCATAGATTTTACATAAACCTTTCCCAAGCATCTCCAAACGATTCATGCACTTTTTGTTCAAACCTAGTTATTTCATTCTTAAAGTGAGTTGTTTTTTATGGTAGAAAGAAGTAATTCATGAACTTAGACACTAGATCGTCCTATGTCAAAATCGAACCCGGTGGTTCCTTTTCATACCAACGCTTAGCGTTTCCCTCGAGCGAGTACGGAAAAAGCATGAGCTTAATCGCGTCATTCGGCACATCTCTAAACTTGAGAGTCAAGGTGATACGAAGAAAATTCCGAATGGGAGAATACAGGTGATCCATCTCATTGCCTCGAAATTGGTCGGCACGAATGAGTGATAAAAGACCCGTTTTAATCTTATAATGATCCGCCAAAATAGCCGGCACAACGATTGCTTCACCGTACCCTTCGGTGGGTGCACGAAGAAATTCCTCCATTGTTCGGTTATCGGCCATATTAACAACAATAGTCGGAAGCTCGGGTTCCACTACTCGTTGTTGACGATTTCGATTCCTACGAGGAATGTTTTCAAGTCTATCGTGATTAATCAAAAGTCGATTAGAACGTAATTATATAAACCAATATGACGAGAATTTAGAGGGTTGAAGAAAAGAAATTAGATTAGAAGAAGATTATTTTTGTTATTATTTATTTTTCAAATCAATCAAAGATTGATAAAAAACGAGTGAGAATAATTACTATGGAAGTAAACTACCATCGTTCGACTTTGAAACGTAGGTGAAAACCTAAACGTCTCGAGGTTCAATAATTAAACAACGACAAAAATAAGGTTTATTACTACTTGAGTTGGCAAACAAATAATCGATCGTCCCTCTCAATATACGCACAAGAAAGCGGGGAAACGAGGTGACACAAAGCACTTAAAAACCTTTTTCCTTAGACGACATTTTATAGCTCATCTCCTTATACCCACCTTATAGTTTGTATAAATCGAGTTCAAATTTTTTATTAGTATTTATCTATTTTGCCTTTATTTTTTTTGTTTTGGATTCGAATACAATAGTTAGGTGATGAAATCCCAACTAAGGTTTACGTTTTCACGCTTTTGGAGGTAGGTAAATTTATTATTCTACGTAATACAATATATTAGCAACAAAAAAACACGAAAAAATGATATTTATATTATTTATATAGAAAAATAACAAAACTTTCCAAGGATGGAAAGGGTCTTCAAATCAACGATCAACAAATCGCCACGAAAAATCGTAACAATTTCTCCGGCAGCGGCGCCAAAATTTTTGATGTGTGGGAAACGTGTCGGTGTATTTTAATGTAATACGTTATAGAGCAAATTAAGAAAATTACGTTTAGGAAAAAGTAATAGTCGAAAATTCGCTAAAGACGGATTAATTAAACACGAGAGTGATCCCGGTTCGTTGTACACGAAGAAATTGTGAATTTGAGACTTTCGATTTGATTTGGACAATTTATTTGAATTGGATTCGGTTTTTATCTAAAATTAATTCTAAAATTTTTATTTAAGTGCATGAATCGTAATTTAATCTACAGGACGAATCTAAATCTATTTATCTACTTTTTTTTAATTATATATTTAAACTAATAAATTGAAACTAATTTATTTAAACAATATTTTATTAAAAGTAATTATACTGTTTATTTATTCTACATTTACTTTAACTAATTTTAAATAACTTTAATCCAAATAAACAAAATTTATGCTACAATAATAAAAAAAACGGATACAAGAATATAGTTAATGTAAAGTACAAATCCTTTATTAAATTCTAAAAGCAGAATTCTAATAAAACAACAACCTAGAGCAGATGGTTGGGGTACTGGTGTGATGAACAAGAGGTCACAGGTTCGAATCCTGTGACTGACAAATTTTTGAAGTTAATTTTTAGAAAACAGATTTGAATTTTTAACCAAATGTTCCCTTTTGAAAATTAACATATAGTGATTGATCAACAGTCCCAAATACCCCAGATTCGTACAGTAGTGCATGCAAACAACAATTACAAACTCAGTGCAAACAAGTTTTAACCCAAATGTGACCACATACCAGATTAAATAACTGATCCAGATCCCTTATCTCATTTATTTAAACTAAACCTAAAGACAGCTAAGATAAAAGCAGAATCCAGCAGTAAAAACTAATTATAACAGCAAAATCACACATTCAACAGTAGACTAGAACAAATTCAATTATAGCAAGAGTAAAAAAAATTACAGTCAGAAGATTTAAACAAGATTTAAATTGAAAATCATTCCAGCAGCAGTTAAGAAAATATCAGCAACTATTTAATGAAAACACTAGACAGATTCCAATCAAATAAACGCAAACTTAAGCAACTCAAGTTGGATCTACACACAAATTTGCAGCTTGCATTAACTAAGAGGTTGCAAATAAATAAAACGAGTGGCCTGTACATCTGGAGGTAAGTCCGTTGATGACGAAGGTTAGCGCTGAGCTACCTTGGCTATAACCAATCACCAAACTTCAACATTCACTTCGCATTAAGAATCTAACAAGAATCGTAATCATCTCAACTGCTTCAATGTATGCAATTTCTATAAATGATTAAAACAAAGTAAACCTTCGATTGCTTGTGAACAATCAATCATTAGAAATGATATTCTATAACAACTGATACCCAAACCGAATAATTCTTTCACAAATCAGAACCTATGGTATCATTCAAAATGATGACACAATCCCAATTAATCTGATTCTAATTACTGAACGATTACTTGTTTAGATTTCCTTTAAATGGATTTAAGAACAAAAGACCTATTACTGAATGCTATCAAATCAACCCCTTTAAAACTTATCTAATTGATTTAGACAAAGTTACTTGTTATACCTACGAAATATCCTCACAGATTCACAGATTCACAATACTTCATAGATTCACAGCAAACATAGAACAAGTATAATCAATTCCACAATGAAACTCATATGAATTTAAAACCATCAGATTCACTTCATATCATCTAACTACACACTTTAATCAAACTCAGATTAAATTTATCGAAGCAGATTAAACAAACTTCAATTCAACTAAGTGACTTAAATCATTCAGTCCAAAAGAGTAAATTATGACAGATTTAGCAAACATTTTATTGTTAAACTACAACTACAATATCAGTTGGATCTGAACCTTTTTCTTCAAAAATTTATAATATAAACCACAGAAAACTAATTAAACCATTAAAAGCTAAACTTAGAATTTTATTACCAAATGAACTAGATCAGATAAACAGATTTTAAAGAAACATTAAGCACAATCCAAACACCATAACCAATCAACATCATAAAAACTTGTAACAAAAACTTTATAACCGAATCATATATAACCACTTTTTTTTCAACTTATCAATAAGATAAGTCGGATCCCAAACTTAGCTTAAGTAAATCTTGATAAGCTATCAAGGAGCTTATAAGACTAACAAAATATTATAATGAAAGAAACAGTAGAATAGGATAATGGATTTAAATGATTCTAAAACATTAAGAAAAGTAACAATGGATTAATAATAAGCTGAAATTAAAACTTCATTTATTTAAAATTTAAAACATTACAAGATTTTTAAAAAGAACAACTCCTAAAACTATTTTGACATTATAACAATAAGCTAAAGAAAGGATATGAAAATTATAGAATACGAGGGAGGTTTTTATAGTTGAACGAGAGGTGTGGGGGTGAGGTTTTTTGTTGGTGATGAACAATCTTGAGCCCTTAGATGAGCATCTAGACATTCTCTTTCATCCCAATCTTGATCAAACGGCTGATAATCAACCACCCTCACATGGATTGCCACCCTGGCAAGAGTTGTGCTAGTTTGGATATGAGGTGGCAAGATTTGATTGGCTTGTTCTCAGGATTGCAGGATATCCACAAATAAGAATGAGGTTGTGACGCATCCAAGTGCTACGTTGGCACTTGGCACTTGGTATCTTCGTGATTACACGCACCTTGTCTTCTTTTTTTCTTTGAAACACAGCGCGTGGCTTCAATTGCTGGTTGAATTGAAAAGCCCTAATTTCTAGGGTTCTTATTCTGCATATTTGTTCTTCCCCATTTTTTCCTTCTCTTGTTTCTCTTTTCTTTTTTTATTTCTTTGTTTGACCGAATACTTGACCCAAAGAGTAAATAAACTTTTCACCGTCTCTTTCTTTTTGTTTTGATAGGCCATTGATGGACTAGTTGACCAAGTTTATATAACTACTCTTCCTCCATCTCCTTTATTTTCCTTTGGGCTTTTGGACCCAATTCAAACCCAAGTTATAAAAAGTTAATCCATCCCATTCTCTTTGGTTTGTTGGGCTTTTTCATCTTATATTGGGCCTTTTAGAGATCCTTTGTAATGTTGGGCTTTTCAGGCCCATTTAAATTAAGTGGGCCCCACCAAGGCCCAATAATGTTTATAGAATTAAATCCGCGAATAAAAACGATCCCGACTTTTGGCTTTGACAAACTTTTCAATCTCGTGTTGGTTTTGCCGGTTTTTGTGATCCTGGTACCTACACACATGAAACATGCATATACAATACAAATTTCATATTGAATAAGCATTTTAAATCTGTTTTATGATCTAAATGATATGAGTAATTACACTCATATCAGTCTTCTATACATACATATAAAGGAAAAAACTCTCATTTCTTTAAAAGTGAAAAGTGAAATGTGAAAAATTAAATTCCATAAATAATTAAATGTGAAAAGTTAAATTTTATAAATACATTTAATCATTAATTAGTCAATTTTCTTCTATAATTTCACTACTCCTAATTTCGACCATCGGGTCACCGGTTCGACCACCGGGTCACCGGTTCGACCAGCGAGTCAACGGTTCGTCCACCGGGTCAACCCGATCGAGTCACCCGGTTACCGGTTCGTCCACCAGGTCCACCCGTCCACCGAGTGTAAAAGGTGTAACAGGGTTTCGAAAATATAAGACCAGGTTTAATTTTAACCGTTTTTTCAACTAGTTGAACCGGCCGGGTCAAACTGGGTTTTCAAAGTATTTGGGTTAGTGGATCAAAACATGTTACTTCTACAACGGGTTATTAATGATAATTGAAAATTTTTATGTTGTTCTACTTTAACACAAGGTGAATAACTTGATTTGTACACGTTTTATTTTGAATGTCCCATTACCACAATATAACATTGTTAATTATTTGTCCCTAGGAATTTTCGCCGCTATGCGCGGGTAATCGTCTAGTTGTCTTTAATGTAAAAACTGATAAAATATAAACTAGGGACAATTTTGTTATTGAGTGAACCGAGACTCTTGGGGGCTCAAGGACAATCATTGAGAGCAAGAGAGATAAAAACGGTATCGTTAGAATAATTTGTACTACGAAGTACTTTTTTAAAACAACACATAAATCTGTATTATCCATCAACAAGCATCAGATTTTATCTGCAAGGAAAAAAAAAGTACACAAAAAAATTGTATTTTTGCTATATATTTATTTACATTTTTCAAACTCATACTGATGCTGAAAAGTGAGAGAGCATAAGTTGCTTCTCGAAAAACACTCAATTTAGAGTCTTTAGCTGATACCTTTGTAAGTTTTTCATTCTTTGGGGAAAGGAATGTGTGAGTTCTCTTCGGTCATTATAAATTTCTTCCGCATGGTATAATTTTAGTCTATGGATTTTAACAATAAATGTCTTGTCATTTTTTCTAGATAATTTATCTAATGTATCCAGATGGATATTGGTGTTTCACTACATATGAAACAAACCATTAACATATGAGTTTTGGCTGTTTGAAATTTTAATATGAGTTAAATAACATTAGTTTATTTCGTTTTTTAATTATTTTCTCATTTTTAATTTACGATCATGCCACACTTTGGTTCTTGTTTTACATGAAAGAGAATTTTCAGGCGAAACCCTTTTCTCACTAGATGTGATGAGATCAGGGTTACAAGATTTCAGTGCCTAGTATGTATGATGTTCGATTTTAATGCCTAGTATGTACGATGTTCGATTTCAATGAGAAAGTGGCATGGTTTACCAAGAGGAGTTTATAGGGTGTGGTTCAGTTGCTGTTTTATAAGCGGATCTAAAAGTTATAGAGCAACATCTAACTTTCTTGGCCAAACAGGAGAATTGTATTTTTATTATTTTTTCAAGAAATTTGTTAAGAGCTCTTTTAGTATTTTTAACTTGTTCGCTTGTTTGAGGATGGTATGATGTAGAGAATTGGTGATTTGCTTCATATCTTATCATTACTTTATCCATTAACTGAGTTCCTAGGTATTTTAAAGCGATAAAATAGTTTCTTTGGAAATGAGATAACGACTCTTTTGTCGTTTGTGAGAAGAGCTTGAGCTTCAGCCCAGTTAGATACATAATACACAACAAATAAAATGTACCCAAATTTATAAAATTTTGGGAAAGGTCCCATGAAATCTAGGCTCCATATGTCAAAACTTTGCATTCTTGAATACTATTAAATGGAACTTCGTCTCTTTTGGAGATATTTCCAGGTTTTTTATAAGCTTTGCAAAGGAGACTGGAGCATGGACTTGTATTATTACTATAGGCTAGTATAAACCAAAACCAAAAACTTTCTTAGTAGTAGTTGTTTGTAACAGCCACTCCGAAAAGAGACTAAGTGCCACGTTTATGTGTCTTATCGGAAGCATTATAACATAAAGGTCCAAAATGAAACTTATAGATTAAAACATATTAAGTAAAACATAATCCAATAATATCAAATCCCCAAAACAACGGGGTCCAAAATGCAAAATACTCAAATCATAAATGTATTCAGTAATTATTAGACGCGGATAACTCTAGGAGCACACACCAAACTCTCATTGCCCAGCTTCCCGCTTAATACCTGCCGCATGAAAAATAAACACGGCTGAGAGAATGCCCAATGAACAGATATAACAAATAAGGCTGAAAAGTAAAGAGTGGGAACGGAAGCTGCGAATATCATCAATATATGACAACAAAATGAATATAAGGATCACAAGAGGAAATGAAAGAAAAGTAATGGAATGCCTACGAGATCATATAACATATCTGTTGTCCCATTTTATTTGATGATTAATGATAGAATATAGATGAAAAGATATGAATTCCTAGAGAGAGAAAGTAGTGAGAGAAAGTAGAGAGAAGATGGAGAAACTAGGTGATATTAGATTAGAAGAGTAAAAATACAAATGAACAATCCACCCTTCCTAACATGCTAGGAAGGGCCTTATATAGCCGGGCTTACATGTAACCATAATGGGCTATATTGTTTGGATTGGGCTTGTCTTTTGGGCTTTAAGTAGCTTAAATCCAAGCCCGTGAACCACGACTATTTAACTATCTATTACTACGTTCTAATAAATATTACAATAGAAACCTATGACCGAACATTCTTGTTTGAATCAATATATTGAGGCTAACAATCTCCCCCAATCTGAGGTCATTCCTCTTCGATATTTGGAGATCAATGGAGATTACGAATTTCGTCATAAATGAGTCTTGAACGTGTAACAGTAGTCTTGTTCCTTCATGCTGTGATCTTTGAGCCTTTGTCATTTCTTTCGACTTAGGGGCTGTTTGATAAAACAATATGATTTAGCGCTGAATGAATCAAAGGTGCTGAATAATTCAAAGATTCTGAATGAATTACGCTCTGAACGATAAACAACGTTTAATAAATCTTCTGAGTCAACACTCTGAATGACTAAAATTATCATTTTTTTTCAACGTATGACTTATTGTAAATTAAAATTTGATAGTAATACTTTGATAATATGATATGGAAAATCATTTTTTATGGTAAAAAGAAGTGTTCCTATGATATTATATAAACGTCTATAATGTTTCAGTAAATTAAAATGATAGTTTATAATGTCTAAGTTTCAGAAATGAACTTTTCAATCTATAACATGCAAACTTGTCAAGTACAGTACATGTTTTTTTATTCTTCAAATAATAAAGAATAGAATGAAATATTATAAATGATTATAAAAATAAACTAAAAAAGTAGAAATAGGCAAGTGAGGTCCACTGAATCATTTTGCATCATTTCTGCACTGCCCGATACAGAACCTTACTAAATGGTACAGTGATATTTCTTTTTTTGTCAAACAACCCAACCACTGACCCATTTTTAGTTTCTCCTCTTAATGGTCCAATTCAAAGGCTATCAAACACCCCCTTAGTCTTTTATCTTGAGATCTTCAAATCATTCTTGACTTGTCTTTGCCATCTTGTGATCGTGTGTCTTTATCCACATGCTCACACTATTAATTGTTGAATAAGTATTTAGGCATGAATATGTGGTTTTGAATCTTTGACTTTGCTGAGTACACCGTGACGCCACCTTCTCGAGACAAAACATAGACACAGACTGAATGGCTTTGACATTCGTCCTAAATCGATAGCGTTTTACCTCCTGTCGGTGAAGATCGTTATACGATATTAAATACCGTACCTGTGATTAGGTAGATTCAATTAAGAATCTCCTTGACAGGGTTTCGCGGCTGTACCAGCCGTTCTCTTTACTCAACCGTCTCAAAGCAACACTGCGAACATAAAGAGTGAATCAATTGGATAAATATCCGCTTGATTAAAGTCGTCAATTCAAATTCCTGGAACAAGTTTGATTCATTAAGAATCTTACCATTGTTTCTTTCCAGTTGATACAAGCTTGATTCATAAGAATCTCACAAGTCACCTACCATAGCGCTGTTTGATGTTGACGCTAGAAGGATTTCCATTCGTCACTGTGAATATTAATGAATATCACTCTAAATGTTCTGGCAAGACCATAAAGATATTGCATAGAAACCTGAAATGAGTTTGAATCAATTCAGAATCAAACCACTGTTGCTTTTCAGTTTTACACATGTTCAATTCCTAAAGAATCCTGCATATGACCTACCGCAGTGCTGTTTGATGTTAACACTGGAAGGATTTCCACTCATCATTGTGGATACTAAGTAGTATCACTCTGAGTGTTCTAGCAATATCAAAAGGATATAGCGTAGGACTCTCTTGATCTTCATCCGTGTGTCCTAACGAGATTTGATTGATCTCTTAGATCTAGACTCGATTTGTGCACTTTTGGTGATCGGAGGCTAGAGCAGATGCCACCTATTCAATATCAACTATCTCGGAGTGAGAAAGTCAATAGAAGTCATGTTGATCTCCGTGACAATAAAACAAACTTCTTTTAAGAGAATCCTGAGTTAGCTGAGGAGGGGTTCTGCATTACATCACTGGGTCGATGATGCGTTGTCTTCATGGTGCGTTGACCCGGTTTCTGCCTAAGTTGTATGGAGGGATTCTTTGTTTACACCCTTTATCCTTACATTTCTTTTTCATTCTTCAACCCCTTCAATGCTTACCAAGACATCATTACTAGCACCTTGTTGTGATTGTTCTAGTGCTAGAATCAGTACTTAGTCGGCATTCAGCTACGTTCACATTCTACTCCATCTTTCCTAAGGACTTCTAATAATCTATTGGATTGTCCATGGGAAGATCCCTCCGGTTCTGGTTGGATCATAGGACTTAAACCTAACCACCCTTTTGACACCAATAACGTCGTGAATTAAAGATGTTGTGGGTATTTGATTGTAACCATGAGTGCTTGAGTCTTTAGATCACATTTTAATCACATTTTCTCCCCTATCTCTAATATATAAAATCGTTTGATATTAGAGATACCAAATTTGATTAAAATATATATTGTGTAGAAGAGTCTTGAAAAGCTTTCGGGAGAAAAGTGTGTCAAACTTAGCATGAATTTGGGACGCTCCCTCTCAAAAATTGATCCAATGGAATTGTCATTACGAGGATATGATCCACATTAAACTTTTGAGGATAGGAGTTGTTGAACACACAATTTTTGAAAGATTTTGAATATCATTGAAAAATTCTTGAAAAAATTGTGTTCAACGCTTTTTGAAAAATCAATTCTTTTTAGCGAAAAGGTTTTTCTAAAGCATAAACTTGAGTTCATAGACTTTGAATGTCTTGACGAATCCACTCAAGTGTAAGAAGATTGCTCTTCTTTTGCTGAGGGTAAGGGCACTAGAGCGTACACTCCCCCGTGAATATAGATCCGGGTTGCAATCTGAAAGTGATTACAAGCCATTGTGTTGAGCTCAAAACGTTGAATGTTTTGTGACAAGATCAACCCGAGATAGATTGCTCTACCCGTTGTTGGAAATATTGTCCAAAAGAGACAATTTCCTTTATAAAAGTTAGAAATGACGTGTTCTGAAAAATATTTACAACTTTCATTCGAGCTTTATGTACACACCTGTGTCGTTATTGAGCGACATTTCTAGGTAGGTCCATATTATCGATACTGAAAGACATGTCGAGAAGAGTATGTTTAGATTATTAAAGATTTTTTAATTTTGTATTTTTCTTTTTCATTAATATTTACAAGTAGATGTTTGATAGATGAATCAAGCAGGCTTCTTTGCCAGAATCTCCAGTTCTGCTGGAGTCAAACATCTCATACCAATTTGCCTAACAAGATACGCAAACCTCTCTTTCGAAAGAGCTTTTGTAAACAAGTCAGCTAATTGGTAATCAGTTCCAACAAAGTATAATTCAAAAATACCCTTTTCAACTTGTTCCTTAATGAAGTGATATCTGACATCAATGTGCTTCATGCCGGAATGCTGTACTAGATTGCGAGAGATGGCTATGGCGGACTTTGAGTCACAGTACATAGGTACTTTATCAAAGTGGAAGCCATAATCCGTGAGTTGTGTTCTCATCCAAAGAACTTGAGCACAACACGCAAATAGAGACACATACTCCGCTTCGGCTGATGATAATGATATGCAATCCTGATTCTTGGAAGACCACCCCACAAGCTTATCTTGACCTAGAAATTGTGCACCACCAGAAGTACTTTTTCGTGTATCAAGACATCTTACATGATCAGAATCTTAATAGGCCGTTAGAAAGAAACCGGTTTCCCTCGGATACCAGAGTCCCATGTGAATGGTATTCTTAAGGTACCGAAAGATCCGTTTAACCTCCTTGAGGTGCTTTTCAGTGGGTCGTGGTTGATATCGTAATAACACGTAGCATGTGATATATCTGGTCGGATTGCTGTTAAGTACATGAGGGAGCCGATCATGGAACGATATTTCGTTTGATCTATGGCATCTTCCTCCAAATCAGCATCTAGGGATGTGGTTGATAATGGTTTCCCAACGGGGTCACATGATGTCACACCATGCCTTTTGATTATCTCTTGACAATACTTAGCTTGGTTAATAAAGATACCACTTGGGGATTGGTGAACTTGATGTCCTAGAAAGAATTTTAGTTCGCCCATCATTGACATTTCAGGTTTGCTGTGCATGACTTTTTCAAACCATTTTGAAAGTTTTGGGTTTGTAGACCCGAAAATAATGTCATCAACATAGATCTGCACAAGCAAAATGTTATCCCCATATTTATCAGTGAACAAAGTTAGATCAATGGAACCTTTTGAGAAACCTTTGGAGACCAGAAATTTCGAGAGCTCGTCGTACCACGCCCTTGGAGCTTGCTTGAGTCCATAAAGTGCTTGGTGGAGACGATACACCTTGTCAGGATAATGAGGATTGACGAATCCTTCCAGTTGCGTGACATAGACTTCTTCCTTCAAAGGACCGTTAAGAAACGCCGTCTTTACGTCCATTTGATACACGATGAATCCCTTATGTGCAGCATAAGCAAGGAAAATCCTGACCGCTTCCATTCGAGCTACTGGTGCAAATGATTCTTCAAAATGAATACCCTCTTTCTGTCCATACCCTTTAGCCACTAGCCTAGATTTATTCTTGATGATCGTGTTTTCTTCATCCATCTTGTTTTTCCAGATCCATCGAAGATTTAATGGTATTACATTGTATGGTCTGTCAACAAGTTCCCAGACTTTAAGTCTTTCAAATTGTTGAAGTTCATCCGTCATCGATTCAATCCAAGCATGATCAGCCATGGCTTCTTTGATGTTTTTTGGTTCAGCTGAACTCACGACGAGTGCGAACATACAACATCGCCATCGGTGTTAAGCTGTCATCTTGTACGAACGGGATGTGAAGGGTTTCCAATTACTTGAACCAAAGGATGATCTCGGGTCCAATGATGTGTTGAAGGATGTCGTTGATAGAACGTATGCATATTTGACGGATCAACATGGCGAGTAGAAGACTCTCCAGTTTCGTGTACCGGTGTACCGAATGGGTTGATAAATTCGTCTTCGTCAGATAATGCATTGTCTGCTTGATTTTTGTTCTCTGGAGCAATGACAGTAGTTGTGGATGTTGTAGGAGCGATTGTTGATGTGATATTCTGAGGAAGTGAATCTGCAGCAACCCGTGTTGACGTAGATAGAGTTGTATCCTTTTGTCGATGATGATCGGTATCATCATTCTTATCATGAGTGACAGCGGAAGACTTCGATACAACATGTTTCTCCCCCGTGAAATATTCATCTTACATTGGTCCATATAACATTTCCAACTCTTCAATTGTCGTGTTGACTGTCATATCTGCTCTTGGAACATTTTGTGGAACCAGCTTTGAACTTGACGGTTCATTGATGTGGTCTTGAGTTCCGAGTTCCATGAGGTTGTGAACGGAAGTCGTATTTCGTTGTGATTCAGGACTTAAACTGTTTTGTTCAAGTGTCATTTCTTGTAATTTATCAAATCGGATGTGAATAGTCTCGACTATTAATTTTGTTCTCTTGTTGTATACTCTATATCCCTTAGAATGAGTTGCATATCCCACAAGAATACATGCATCACCTTTCTCTTTCATCTTATCCAAATTTTCACCATCTCGTATAATGTAACAAGTACATCCAAAAACATGAAGGTGTTTGAGTGAAGGTTTTCGATCATGAATTATGTGATATGGTGTCTTTTCGTGTCTTGGAATAATTAAGGATCGATTTTGTGTGTAGCATGCGGTTGACACGGATTCGGCCCAAAAGTATAGTGGAAGTTTTGAAGCAGATAATAATGTTCGAGCAGCCTCAACTAAAGTACGGTTTCGTCTTTCAACAACGTCGTTTTGTTCGGGTGTTCGAGCAATAGATGTTTCATGTTCAATTCCTTCGGCTTCAAAATTGTTTCTCAGATTTGAATTCAAAAATTCTGTACCTCTGTTAGTACGAACCACTTTAACTTGAGCTTGAAGACCACGTTGTATCAGTTTAAGAAAGCTGATGAGAACTTCGGGTGTTTCATCCTTGGACCTCAAGAAGTGATTCCATGTGTACCTTGATTAATCATCGACAATGACCATAACATATTTCTTTCCATTGATACTATGAACACACATGGGACCACACAAATCTATATGAAGAAGATCTAACCGTCCTTTAGAGCTTGGTGTAGTCTTTGTTTTGAAGCTACTTCGTTTAGCTTTACAAAGCTCACACGAAGAACAAAGATGATCTTTGTTAAATTTCAAGCTTGGGAGGCCTCTCACAATATCTTTCTTGGAAAGCAAGTTGATGGTATCAAAGTTGGGATGAGATAGACGTTGATGCCATAACCATGCCTGAGTCGTTGAAGCTTTAGCCATGAAGCAAATTGGAGTTGATGAAGTTGTGTCTTGTAGTGAAATTGTGTAAAGATCAGTACTCCGTGTACCGGTAAGTAAGTCATTCCCATCATAATCACGAACAAAACATGTCTTCTTTCTGAAAGCAACCTCCAAATCTGCATCACAGAATTGACCAACCGAGAAAAGATTGTGATTGAGCCCTTCGACGTAGTATACCCTTTTTATCGTGATATTACCTTGAACCAAATCTCCATATCATAGGATCGGTGCAAATTGATCATTTCCGAATCGTACCGTACCCAGGAACTTCTCCACAAAGTTAATTAGAAGCTTGAGATTCCCTGTCATGTGCTTCGTGCATCCGGAGTCCAGTATGAAGAGAATTATTTGTATCACCTGCAGAAGAGTTAGAACACGATGGAGTATTTGCTAAATTGGATACCACTTTAGTTGTGATTTCAGATTCATTAGTGTCCTTAGTAACATTTGAAGGCATACTAACACTCGTTGTCACATTTTTTGTCCTAACTTTAGGCATCCATTTATATCCTGGAGGACACTGATTAGCAAACCACCATTTCCAAGACTTGCTAGCAGACTCATATAATTCCTTAATTCTGCTTCTAGGGTTCTTAGTGGTGGAGTCTGATGCATTACTTTTCTTAGTAGGGGTTGCACTAGAATGGTTCACATTGCGTTTGGGTTTACTAGCACTAATAGACTTCACAACTTGCTGCTTAGTTCTAGTATCTACGCCTTTGACAGTATTCATAGCACACATAGAATGATTAGCATTAGCACATTTTCCACATTTGACACAAACAAATTTGACATTCATAGCATTCAAATCATTAAAACCATTCAAATCGTCATTACACGCGATTACAAACTTTTTATTCTTAAAAACATTCAAATTCCTAGGGTGTTCTTCTACTTCCTTCATCTTCTCTTGACTATTGTGTTTCCAGACCTTAACATTCACGTGAGTGCGCTTAAGCTGAGGCCGGCTAACACTAGTAGTGGATACTATTCCTATAGTAGAAGACACACAAATATTAGTGTTTCTAGAAGTCTGAGGCGAGTGACTAACTTTGTTTGTGGGCTTAGTGGTCATTCTATACATCCATGGTTTAATCACATTATTGTGCATAACGCTTGGTGCTATGACATTCCTTATGGGTTGATTCTGTGGTAACCTTTCCTTTCCATCCATCTTGGGGGCAAACACAGGTTTTACAAACGAGGAATTTGATAAAGAAGATGGTTTACTCAAGATAGAGGATCTATTCACTTTAGAGGCATTGGGTTGTCTAACAACAGGTTTCTTAATGCCATGTTCCACAACTTTCCCACCCATCTTAGCAACGAGTTTCTGCAACTCTGCTATCGCTCTTTCCCTGTCTTGTAACTGAGCTTTCAATTCTTTAATGTCCAAACTCTTTTCATTCATATCACGACACATTTGAGAAAGTTTTTCTTGCAATTTATTATCATGTGGAAAACTTCCAATGTCCTTTTGCAAAGCAAGTTCAAGAGAATGATAGTGTTTTTGAAGGAAATCAGTTTTATGTTGAAGTAACTCAAAAGCCTTTTTATCAACATTTTCCTTATGTTTCGAAAGCTTAGTTTCAAGACGTTGACACTCTTTGACTTGATCAAGATATTTGCATGCAACATCAGAATATTCATCAATATCAGCACAAGATGTAAAATAAGCACACATAACATCTTTTGAAACGCATTCTTGCAAGAGTAAATCATATTCATCTGAAAAATCAGACTTCTCCATTTGAAGATCAACAATGTTTTTCTCAATAGACTCAACATATTTTAGATCATCAAACATTTCAGTCCGAATTAACTCCTCAAATTGAAGAACAGTTTCTTTAATTAATGCCGTATTTGGGATTAATAGTTCTTTCACAAGCAAAGTGATATCTTGAGGAATCAGGCGTTTCCAGTCATCATTTTCACGTTTTTCCCAATCTCTTTCAACAATAGATTTAACATTATCTATGTGGTATTTAAGAATACCTAATGTTTTCATACTCTTGCTTTTGGACTCATCTAGAGGAAGGTAGTTCATATATTTATAAACATTAGATTTCTTAGGGGCAAACGCTTTCTTCCATTGAATTCTCTTTTGTTTGCATTCTAAAAATACTTCCTCATGATATTTTTGAGTTTGTTTGTTGAAAAGACCATAAAGACTATTCTCATAAGCATAATTATATGTTTTCACAAACTCCTTATTGACAAGTGGTCGATTATCATCATCTCAAAGGGCAGTCTCATCACTATCGGTGCTAACAGTCATGCAATCAAGATCGGTCCTTTATGACTCATCAAGATAAAGGCGCGGGTTCGCAGCTTGAGCTTGGGCAAGGTACTCAGGACTTGCAAAGCTAGCTTGACCCTTAAACATCGACGGAGGTGCTATCCTTCTTACGGTTTGAATAGAATCATGCGTGTTATAAACAACTTTCTTCAAAAACTCAACTTGTTCTTCTAGTTTTGTTACTTTTTCAGTATCTTTTTCATGTCTACTTTTGAAGTCTTGTTTTAACGCTTCTACCTCTTGTTTCTTAACCTCAAGAATTTTAGCAAAATCGGTAGTGGTCATAGAGAGATTTTGTTCAAGTTCATTAACTTTGGTATTGGCAAGGTACGTTTTTTGACGTTCATCCATTAAGAAAACATTATATTGACGCTTCTCTTTGGCTAATAATTCAAGAGTTGTGTTATATTTGTTTTCAAAATCGTCCATTTGACTTTTTAACGCACTACCCTTATACCCCTCAAACTCTTTGGTTTTCTGAAGGAGCTCATCTCTGTAACTTTCATTTGTCTCACTAGATTTGATAAGAGCAGCTTTGCATTCTTCAATATTTTGAGTGAGCGTAGCATTAACCTTTTTTAATTGCTTGTGACTGTATCTAGTTTCTTTAACATCTTGTTGTAAAGTAGCAATTAAATTATCAAGAGTAAAACGTTCCTCTTCATCATAGTAATTTGCATGTTGATCATCCTCAAACTCATTATTGCACATGTATAATGAATTAGGTGTGGTATTACTATCAATTGTTTCCATCATACATGTGTCATTAACGGCATTGAGTAGATCACTATGCTCATGAGTATCACCAAACACATTATATTCGTCAGTAGTGTGTACCTTATCGATTGGCTCAGTGTCAAAGATAGGACCGTTGTCATCTTCAATGACTTTGAGAACTTCTTCAACCTTTGCCATGTACGAGTAATGTGCATCGAGTTCTTGATCATAATCTTCATCATCAGTGTCATCAAGCATTGCTCCTTCCTCAGCTGACAATTTAACCCCTGCTTCCATCTTCTTGCATAGCAACATCTTTTCCTTATGATAGCTGGAGTCTCTAACCCTTTTTGGCTTCCTGCATTCCTTTGCCATATGCCCATAACCTTGGCAATTAAAACATTGAATCCCACTTTGCCGAACCACTTAACTTGCAACAGTTTACCTATTCCCAGTAGCAGCAGCAATCCTTTGAGTATCATACTTGGCAGTTTGTCGATCATACCTTGCAGAACCCTCAACATGCGTTGGATTATGTCGATCATACCTAGAAGGACTTTCACCACGTCGACGTGTGTCATACCTTGGAGGACTCTCAACATATTGGTTCTTTATGTTAGATGATGTTCGAAGATTGTTGTTGGTGGGTTTGTAGATTTTCTTATAAGTCTTCATTATGAAAGCAATTTGTTGTTTCATCTCTTGATTCTTTTGAGCTTGGTCTTCATCACTATCTTCTTCAGAAGAAGACTCAGATGGTGGTGATGGTGCTCTTGGCAGTTTGCCGCGTGATCTTGTGGATGATGAAGGCTTGGATGATGTAGAATATCGTGGTGAGGATGATGTAGTGGAGTATGGCTTAGGAGCACGAGAGCGAGGGTCTTGAACATGTTGAGTGGTAGTTATTAAAGCAAGTGGATTAGCCGTCTTTGCAACGCGTTCAGCTCGAATCTCATTTGCCTCATTCTGAAATTGCTTCAAGATATCAAAGAGTCGATGACATGAGACCTCGTCTAACTTTTCTTGTTGTTTCACTAAAGTGACGAACCGTGTCCACTCGGGTTGAAGTTGTTGAAGAAATTGAACATTGACTTGCATGATGGAGACTTGCAGATTATTTCTTGTCATGTCATTCATCATTTTATAAAAACTGGAGTAGTATGAATCAATTGATTCTCCATCCCTTGAAGTAAACTTGCCAAAGTTCCAAAACAAGTTTGTTTTGACATCTTGTTTGTTGAGGGATTCTCCTTGTTGCAAGCGTTCAATAGCAGTCCACATTCATGTGTAGTAGGGCATGCATCAATCGTGGAGTAAATATCATCTCCAATCCCACTTAGAACCATATAGATGGCTTCCTTCTCCACATCATGCCAAGAACAATTTTCAGGTGTGAGATCGGATCTTGTTTCATCACGTTCACTTGCGGGTACTGCATCAGTAGTATCAGTGGCTGGTCTTGAAGGAATTGAGATCTTCTTGAATACATATGGCCCATGAGTAATAAATTTCCTCAAGGCATCACCATTAGGTCTTGTATCAAGGTATCGTATGAAACGTGATTGCCATTGAGCATACCGACCAGACACAAGCATTGGTGGTCTTTCTTTATTACCCGCCACCATGATGTTTTTGTTTGTGACACGATACTCTTGAGTAGAATTCATATCTAGAAACTTGAAATTGTGGAAGTGAAAACGGATCTTAAGTAGATGTGTTGTGATTGTTGTTGTCGATGAAAAATGTTAAAATCCCCTAACAATTGTCTTCACAATAAACCAAAAATTTGAAGGCGAAAAATCACACGAAAAATTTTTCACTTTTGTAAAAAATCCAATTTTCGGAATATTTGTATATATTAGGATAAATGGATCTATTTCAGAAAAACTGAAAATTTCGGAAAAATGGTGTTCTTCGGAATAAGTGCAGATTTTCGGGTAAATGACCCTTCTTCGAAATAATGGTGGATTTCAGAGAAATGAAGTTTTTCGGGAAAATGGATAAATTCGGATAATTAGGTCTTTTTCGGAAAAGTGAGAAAATTTCGGAAAAATACCTTCTTCGGAATAGATGTTTTTTCGGAATCTTGACTCCTTCGGAATATGTGAAGTTTTTGGAAAAAGCTGAAATCTTCGGATAACTCACTTTTTCGGAATAAACGCCTATCTTCGGATAAACTCACAATTTTCGGATAAATGCACTTTTCAGAATAAATACACTTCTTCAGAATAAATGGATTTTTCTTGGATAAATGGGGTTTTTTTCGGAATAAATGATGTTTTCAGATAACTTGAGATTTTCGGAATAATGTACTATCTTCGGAATAAATTGTATTTTTTGGAAAAAATTGTACTTGAGATCTTCGGAATGAGCAGTTTCTTACCACAAATCTTCGGAATAAAAGCTTAACTTTTTTCCGGAAAAATACCAATCTTCGGAATCTCAAAACCCTTATCCGAAAATCATCATTTCAGAATAATAAACCCTTATCCGAAGATATTTATTCGGAATGTTCTTGTTGCTGTTTAGGAACCGTATCCCAAAAACCAATCCAAACACCTCAAAAACTTGCAATTTTAACCACAAAAACTTAACCAAATCCCTACCAAATCTATGTAAATGATTTACATCAAGATTTAGAGCCCGAAAACACTAAAAAAATTTAATTCGTGATGATTGAGAGGAAAAAATCACACGGATCAAATTAATAACCAACAACCAAACACAATCTACCCCGTGGCGATTGATACCAAATGTTGTCCCATTTTATTTGATGATTAATGATAGAATATAGATGAAATGATATGAATTTCTAGAGAGAGAAAGTAGTGAGAGAAAGTAGAGAGAAGAGGAAGAAACTAGGTGATATTAGATTAGAAGAGTGAAAATACAAATGAACAATCCACCCTTCCTAACATGCTAGGAAGGGCCTTATATAGCCAGGCTTACATGTAACCATAATGGGATATATTGTTTGGACCGGGCTTGTCTTTTGGGCTTTAAGTAGCTTAAATCCAAGCCCGTGAACCATGACTATTTAACTATCTATTACTACGTTCTAATAAATATTACAATAGAAACCTATGACCGAACATTCTTGTTTGACTCAGTATTTTTAGGCTAACAATATCACATATCATATCACACGTATATCACATGTAGTTGCACAGTTCTCCCAGCAATGTACATAGGTGGATCAGATTTGATGTACCAAAAGCGATATGGGGTGTATAGCACACAGAATGCATTCACAACAGATCATATCATACTTACTAAAACCTAAGATGATCCATACGCCCCCTGCAAAACAGAATAGCACGTACACTAGCTCATGACTAGCATACGCACTCACATAATATATAACAAAATGGCCATCAAAAGGGACGTCAGGGTCTAATCACACCGTCTCAAATGGTGTCATGTCGTTGGTGTATCAATCGACATGGTCATGATACCTCCATGACTAGTTACAAAATATGGCTCTAGCATAAGGGGTTCATAATCAAAAGGCATATCAAAGCATATATCAAAATTGGTCAAAAGGAAACATATGAAGGCATGTCAAACAAAGGGATCATAACGAAACAAAGTGAATCATAGATCATATCAAAACAGAAACTAATGATGTAGGAAACATAGGACTTGAGGAATGTTCAAAAGGAAAAGTTTATAAATGAGTAGAAGAAGTGTCGTTACTAAAAGGACCGAATATCCCTACCTTATTGCAAAACAAATCAAAGATCCGCACACAATGCAACAAGTCCTAATTCCGTATCACAAAGGCTACAACATACATATAATAACATCATATATACTGATCAAACAACATAGATTACAAGTTCCCATGATTTGATGATTTAAAACCCTAGTTTTCCACTTTCTTAAAACCCGTTATTTAAGGACTGTTTTAAAGATCAGATTATTAGACCCAGTTCCCGACCCTTAAAAATTCATAGAGACCATATTTGAAAACTAGATTCAAAGGTTATAATCATAGGGTTTTGAAACACTTAAAAAGGTATCATAAAACTCATTTTATAGCCCTTACAAGATGATCCAAAAACTGAACAGTTTTAGATCCTTATTTTGTTTTAAAGGTTTTAGGGTTCTAGATCATATTAAGATGTTTAGATCATGTTTTAACTTGTGTATAAACTTATCAAATCATTTTTAGGCTGAAAAGGTTGTTAAGACATTAAATCACCAAAAACACATTTTTAAATTTCGAGAAATGAAATGAAATTTCAGAAATGAAATGAATTTTCCGAAATGAAATGAATTTTCAAAAATGAATTGGATCTTTCATATTTTCCGAAAAGTCCATATTTCGTATTTCAAAAATGCGGGTTTTACAACTCTTCCCCTCTAAAAAGAAATTTTCATCTTCGAAATTAAAGTAGTATTATAGGTTTTACGGGTTTTATATTGTTGCTCCATAACGTCCGCTGGTGAGTCCGTAGTGACATTGATCTAAAATAGTTTGAATTTTTTTATCTTGACAACCATCTTCTGATCATTTCAGGAGGACATACTTTATGAAGATATGGTTCTTCCCTAAAGTAATGATGCTCAACAAGATCAGAACACCGTTATGGGTATGTTTCATCCAAATCAACATCTGGTTAAAGTAATATTTGACTCGGGAGCTGATAGAAGTTTCATATCTATTAATCTTGCTGCTAAATTAGATGCTCTGACTGTTTCCATGAATATTAAGTATGATATAGAAATGGCTAATGGAAAAATAGTTAGCACTAATACTGTTATCCGAGGATGTATCATAACTTCATTACGTCATTCCTTTAAAATCAATCTTATGCCAATTAATCTCGGTAATATTGACATTATCATTGGGATAGATTGGTTATCTAAATCCCATGCTAAAATCCTATGTGACGAGAAAGCCGTTCATATTCTTATTAATGTAGAAGTTTTGATTCTCCATGGTGATCGAAGTAAAACTCGACTAAATTACATATCGTGCCTAAAAACAATAAGTACGTGTCACGAGGTGGTCAAGTTTTCTAAGTTGAAGTGGTGGAGAAGAAGCAAGACGAGAAGCGACTAGAAGATATTCTAGTAGTTAGATAATTTCCCAAAGTATTTCCCGAAGAATTATCAGGATTGCCGCCTATACATCAAGTTGAATTCCAAATCTATTTGGTACCAAGAGCGACACCAGTTGCTAAAGCGCCTTATCGATTAGCACCTTCGGAAATGCAAGAGTTGTTAAGTCAAATTCAAGAACTAACTAATCGAGGCTTTATTCGACCAAGTATATCGCCGTGGGGAGCTCTAGTCTTATTTGTAAAAAAGAAATATGGATATTTTTGAATGTGTGTCGATTATCGTGAGTTAAGCAACCTTACTATAAAGAATCGTTATCTATTACCCAAAATCGATGACTTATTTGATCAACTTCAAGGATCAAGTGTATATTTAATACTCGGTTTTTACCCCAAGTATCAAAATTCGTAGTCCCAAGTCTTTTCGAATTGACTATTTGTCTAGAGTGCGACTCAATTGTCTTTTGGTGAATATGAAATTGGTTTGGTTTTGTTTATCTAATTTTAACTAATAGCAAATAAGTAAGTGTCGTTGAGTAAAGTAGAAGTTTAAAAGATTAAACTAAATTGACGAATTAAAAATAAATGTTTGAAAACTTAAAGGAAATTTTAGAAAAATACTAGCACACTAAATAAAACTAACACTTAGAAACTTTATAAGAAACAAGAACTAACACCATCGGAATATTCGAAACAATCACTGATCGGAACATGCTAAGAAGGCTGCAATCGGAATGTCCAAAAAGGGCCCAGATCGGAATATATTCCGACCTGTTGATCGGAATGTATACAATTCGCACCGTCGGAATATCTTAGACAAGGCTAATCGGAATCAGTGGAAACAAGTACAATCGGAATATTGGAGATGCTCAAATCGGAATATCAACGAATACTCCCAGATCGGAATACATAAAACTTCACACAATCGGAATATACCCAAAATCCCTAATCGGAGTATAGAAACCCTAATCCGATCACTTTGATCGGAATAACTGAGCTGCTAATCGGAAAACAGAAACCCTTTTCCGATTTGCCAATCGGAATAAGGGGTATGGGGCTTGGTCGGAATAAGCTACGATCGGAAAGGGGTTTAGACCCTTTCCGATTTATATGGGATCCGAAATAAGCTAGGTAATAAGATACTTATGATAAGCTATCCCCAAACTAGGACGAATCAAAAATGAAATGAATCAAATAAGCAATAATAATAACTTTTACTAACTTAAATTAAGCAAACTTTTTAAATCAAACAATAAAAATATGAACTTTTTAAGAAAACTTTTTATAAGTAAATAAGCTAATCATAAAAATAAGCCAATAAGCACAAGAATCTTAAAGCTTAATCAAATGAAAGCTTATGTAGGAACAAAAAGATCAAATTTTTAAGCACAAATCCATTAAGATCAACACGGATTTAATGTGATTCGCACCAAAATCAATCTAAAAATCAAAGAAAGGTAGAATGAGATTAAGGATTAAAAGCTTAACTAGAACTTGATTAATGAAATAAGCAATACACAAATGTTTAATCTTGAAAGATTAAAAGAAAAGATGAAACTTAGTGAGAGAAAGTTTAGAACTTTCTCTCTCTAAAACTAGAAAGAAAAGTAAAAAAATGAAAACTAAACTAAAAGACTAACTCCTCTCCTAATGTGTATTAGGACGGTATTTATAGGAAAAGAGGAAGGAGTGCATGTGTTGCATCTTCTTTCTTTCTTTCTTCACGTCTTCTCGACTCGACTTTAAATCTTTGTCTTTTCTCGATGTCGTCTCGGGATTTGAACTTGTCTTTTAATTTTCTTCTTCTATTAGACTTAAGTTCTTCGACATCATTAAACTTCCGTCTTTAGACTTTTTCTTCGATAAATCTTCAGAATAGGTTTTGGACTTCCGTTCTTTTTGCACTCTTGATCTTTTGACTTCGTCTTTTCCCGTTTTCTTCGATAAAAGCCCGTGAAAGCCCGTGGTTTCTTCCTTTTTCATATTTTGGTCCTAAAACACAATAAAAACACAAACCACACATAATTCCGACTTTTACGACATAAAATAAACGTTTTGGTCTTGTTATTATTGGAAATAAGTGGTAAAAGGATAAGTGTTTTCACACTTATTAAATCCCCTACACTTGACCATTGCAATGCCCTCATGCAATGCATTAATTTTAAAGCACGGTTTACATTTTCCATCATAAATAACCCACCTTGGCCTTTATTAAATACTAAACATAAAAAGATAGAAACAAGTAAAGAAATCAAACACTTACATTGGTTTTTGGCTGCCATGAACGTTTATCATCCTCAAGTTTCACGCTCCCCATACCAAGCTTAAAAACGAGATCATTGTTAATATAAGTTAGCAAACTAACACGAACTCATGTGGGCCAATTATTCACTTAGACCCCCTTATTCCTAGGTGTATCTCTTAAATTTTATTTTTGTCTTGAATGATCACGAGGATACATTGTTTGACTTATTTCGCTAGTTATTTAGGCCGAAAATAAAGTGAACGATTTAATCAATAGTTAGCTAAAGGACAAAATCTTTTAAAACTGCTTCTCGGGACCTCATAAAGTTCATATCTTGGCATAACTCGTTTCACGATTTGAGACCTTTCTCGGACCGATATTTGGTAGCGACTTGAAATAATGGTCTTCTCTTCATACTAGGAATTTCTTCACTTGATCTTTTTGAGAGATTCTTCATATTTGGACCACGACTTCTTCATTTTTCTCCAATCTTTATTTTGGACTTTGATATACAACGATCCGCCTCCTTTTAGGACTTGGATCTATTTATCCTCATACCTTGTTAGGGTCTTTTCAGATAGACTTCTCCATGATCTTTTGGGGAGTATTTGCTTTTCGTCGTGTGTCTCGATCCTTCATATTGATTTACGATAAATGATTCTTCACATCACTTTTGGATCTTTAGCAACAAAATGTAGCCCTCATGCCTTGTTAGGGCCTTTTCGGACTCGCCAATCTTCGCATCCCGCTTCAATAAGTTATGCCTTGGCTATGAACTCTAATCCGTACCGAGCAACTTTTAAACGATCTTGGGCTAGAAGCTAAGTAACCTTTTAAATCGTACAACCTTATTTATTGCAGATAAATTTATTAACAAGTGAAGGGAGAATAGGCTTATAATTAACTCACATAAATTCACGAAAGAATATCAAACTTATAATTGACTCTATCATCTCTCGTCCTCCACAATTTAAAATCTCAAGGAATGAGACTCGTGGATGCTTATCCTATTAAATCAAAGTTTTGGGTTTTCGAGTCATCTATAGGATCTTGCAAATTCTTAGACTTTTTCAAGCTTAGAAATCGCATTTTAAAGTTCCCTTGATAAACAACTCTCTAGGATCAATTATAGGAACTTGCGAAAAGTTCTTGTTCTTAACCCGTGAGAGTTAAGACTTTCACGTTTTATAGCTCCCTATATAAAAGCCTAGCAAAACTTGACTTAAACACGTTAAGGATACTAGCTAGAGTAAACTTAGATAAGTAAACTCGGGTTGAGTCAAAATTTTCATGACTAAGAAAAATTTAAAACCACTTTATTTAAGCAAGGAAGGAAAATAAACATAACAAGGGAGAATACAACTATACAACTAGGCCAAAATAGATTAAAAATTTTGAAAAATGTCGAAAAATCAAATTTTCCGGTTAAAATGAGGGAAAATTCATGGAAAAGACCACTTACTTCGATAGAAGTCCCCTCTACACTTGAGATAAACATTGTCCTCAATGTTTAAGCATGTGGGAGTAAACTCCTCTACACTTAAGACATTGTGCACTTTGTTTAAATCTTGCTAAGGAAATGACAACTAAAGTGAATTCAATGTGAACATATACAATATGAAATATTGAATCACAAGAGTTTAGGATAGAACCGGGAATATGGAAACACGGTATCACGGTTCGTCAAAAGTCATCAAGGTGGATCTTTGAAGCTTGAATCCCTGCACAAGATAAGAAACAAGACAACAAACACATACGGGGCTCCCCCTACACTTATTATGAAAGCAGTAAAGGATAGAACACGTGTTGCCTCCCGAGAAGCGCTTGTTTTTGTTCACCGAGTCACGAGCCTGACTCGACCCAGTTAAGTTCATGGGGAACATGGTGAGGGATGGAATCATCTCTTGAGAGATTTCCTCACCAAAGTACAGCTTCAAACGCTGGCCATTCACCTTGAAATTGGGCCCCTTTGGCTGTGAAAGCTCAATGGTCCCATATGGAAAGACTTTGGCGACGGTGAATGGACCAGACCAGCGGCTCTTCAACTTGCCAGAGAAGATTTTCAACCGAGAGTTAAAGAGTAGAGCTTGATCACCAACGTGGAACTCTCGGTTCTTAATCCTTGCGTCATGAATGATCTTGGTCTTCTCCTTGTAGATCAGTGAGTTCTCGTAAGCTTCATTCCTTAGTTCGTTGAGTCGTTGAGTTGAATCTTACGGTGATCACCGGCTTTGTTGATGTCGAAGTTAGCCCACTTCAAGGCCCAGTGCGCCTTATGTTCCAGCTCGATGGGGAGGTGTCAGGCTTTCCCGTACACAGGACGATAAGGTGTACAACCGATCGGGGTCTTATAAGCAGTACGGAAAGCTCATAGAGCATCATCTAACTTATCGGCCCATGCGGCACGATGCTCTCCCACAGTACGTTCCAAAATTCGCTTCAATCCACGGTTTGAAATCTCGGCTTGCCCATTGGTTTGGGGATGATAGGCGGTGGAAAGACGGTGATTGACACCATACTTAGCCATGACTCTTGCAAATTGATCATTGCAAAAATGAGTCCCGCGGTCACTGATTATAGCACGAGGAACGTCGAATCGAGCAAACAGCTGCTTTAAAAAGTTCACAACCACCCTCGCATCATTCGTAGGGAGAGCCTTAGCTTCAACCCATTTAGAAACGTAGTCGACGGCTACGAGGATGTACTTGTTCCCTTTGGAGGATGGAAATGGCCCCATAAAGTCGACGTCAAAGATTTCACATTCCTGTATGAAATTTTGAGGCATCTCATCTTTATGTGTGATCATGCCTTGGCATTGGCAAGCATCACAATGCTTAACCATTTCGTGAGCGTCACGATAAATGGTGGGCCAATAGAATCCAGAGTCAAACACTTTCTTAGCGGTGTAGTTGGGACCAAAGTGACCACCGGTGGGTCCTTTGTGGCAAGCCTGGAGAATGTAAAAATTTGCCGGTCCGTCAACACATCGACGAATGATCAGATCAGCACATTGTTTGAATAGAAAAGGGTCATCCCAAAAGTAAGTCTTAACATCATTCAAGAACTTCTTCTTTTGTTGGGATGTTAACCCTTTGATGAGAACACCGCCCGCTAAGTAGTTTGCAATGTCGGCAAACCACGGGGTGTCATCAAGATTGAGATTTATAGACATTAAGGTTTCAAGGGGGAAAGAGTCATTGATCTCTTTGTTCGGATGATCCCCTTGATATGGATCCTCAAGTCTGCTCAGATGATCCGCGACTAGGGTTTCAGCACCCTTCTTGTCACGAATTTCAATGTTGAATTCTTGAAGGAGTAAAACCCAGCGAAGAAGTCTTGTCTTAGAGTCGTGCTTAGTCATCAAGTACTTCAACGCGGAATGGTCCGTGTATACGATGGTGGTGGATAAAACAAGATAGGGGCGAAATTTTTCAAAAACATAGACAACAGCTAAAAGCTCTTTTTCGGTTTTTGTGTAATGCAATTGAGCCCCCGTCATTGTTTTGCTAGCATAGTGGATAGGTTGGAAGTGTTTATTCACTCTTTGGCCCAAAACCGCACCAATAGCAAAGTCGCTAGCATCGCACATCAATTCAAAGGGTAGCTCCCAATTAGGGGTAACCAAGACCGGTGCCTTAGTTAGCTTATCCTTTAGAAGATTGAAGGCTTCGATACACTCTTTAGAAAAGATAAAAGGAGTATCTTTTTCCAAGAGGTGGGTCATCGGGCGAGCGATTTTAGAGAAATCCTGAATGAATCGACGATAGAAGCCCGCATGACCCAGACAACTTCTCACACCCTTCATGGTTGAAGGTGGAGGTAATTTGGCTATGACATCTACTTTAGCACGGTCGACTTCAAGACCGGCTTTAGAGATTTTGTGTCCTAGCACAATGCCTTCTTTTACCATAAAATGGCATTTTTCCCAATTCAGAACAAGGCAAGTGTCTTTGCACCGCTTAAGCATACGTTCTAAATTGGCAAGGCAAGAAGAGAAGGAATCCCCGAAGACCGAGAAATCATCCATGAAGACTTCCATGGTTTGCTCAACCATGTCATGGAAGATAGCCAACATGCACCTTTGGAAAGTCCCGGGGGCATTGCATAAGCCAAAAGGCATTCTTTTGTAAGCAAATGTGCCATAGGGACAAGTGAATGTTGTATTCTCTTGATCTTGGGGATCGATGGGTATTTGGAAATAACCCGAGAAACCATCAAGAAAGCAGTAATATTCATTACCCGCTAAACGTTCAAGCATTTGGTCCATAAAAGGTAGAGGGAAATGATCCTTTCTCGTGGCATCATTGAGTTTGCGGTAGTCTATACAAACTCTCCACCCAGTAACGAGACGGGTAGGAATCAACTCGTTGTTTGCATTGGGCACAACGGTGATGCCGCCTTTCTTAGGCACACAATGGACTGGACTAACCCATGGTGAATCCGAAATAGGGTAAATCATACCCGCATCAAGAAGTTTGATAACCTCTTTTTTGATGACTTCATGGATTTTAGGATTCACCCTTCGTTGGCTTTGAATTGTGGGCTTAAAGTCGTCCTCCATGAGAATTTTATGTGTGCAGAAGTGAGGATCAATTCCGCGAATGTCGGAGATTTTCCAAGCGATAGCTCTTTTATGCTTCTTCAACACGGCGATGAGTCAGGATTTTTCTTCTTCTTTCAGGTCCTTTGCGATGATGACCGGTAACTTCTCGTTGTCTTCAAGGAAAACGTACTCAAGATGAGGAGGTAGGTCCTTAAGCTCAAGAGTACGAGGATCCTCAATAGATGGTGTAACTAACGATGGATTATCATTAGTCACCTCTTTAGGCGAAGGAGGAGAGAACGGGTCTTCATTGAGAAGTCTCTCAATAGTACGATTGTCTTCATCCCAATCGATGGACGAATTATCATACTTAATATCGAGAGGACCCAAGCTAGCTTCGAAATCATCCAAGTTAATTTCTCCAAAAGGAGTCAATGCCGGAGCAATTGAGGCAACGGTCTCAACATTGGGTAGAGAAGAGAGAGTACTTTTACAAGCATCATGAAAATGTTCTTTACAAGCCTCATCGAGAACATCAATAGCATTAACACTCTCATATGAATAAGGTTGCTTAGAAATCTTACCCATGTTGAAGACAATTTTATCGTCACCAACTCTCATGATTATTTTACCCGCGGCTACATCAATGAGAGTGTGACCGGTCCTCAGGAATGGACGTCCAACGATTAATGGAACACGAGGATCCATCTCGTAGTCAACGACGACAAAATCCGCCGGGAAGGTGAATTTGTCAACGCCAACAAAGACATCTTCGGCTATCCCCACTGGATAAGCAACCGTACGGTTGGCTAATTCCAAAGTCATTTTGGTGGGGACTAGCTCGGGGAGAGATAATTGCTTCCAAACACTTAATGGCATTAAGTTTATACTGGCACCTAGATCGGCTAAGGCCATGCAATTCTCTACTCTCGGGAAGTTGCAAGGAATCAAGAAGCGACCCGGATCACCAAGTTTAGTGGGCAATTTCCATAAGAGAACGGCGGAGCAATTCTCATTAAGTTGGGTCTGAGCAATGTCAAGAAGCTTCTCCTTGTCACTTAGAAGATCTTTAAACATTTTAGCGTATTTGGGCATGTGAGCGAGAGCCTCGGCAAAGGAGATGTTAAAATTCAATTGTTTAATCATTTTAAGAAAGTTTAAAACTTGAATATCATCCTTGCTTTTTTGCTTCTCTTTCCTCAACCTTAAAGAATAAGGTATATTGGATGAAGAAGAAGGCTTTAGGGGAGTAGGATCACTCACAACCACGGGTGGTGGGGAAATGGGGGTAGAAGGCAAAGGAGGTGGGGAAAGTTGCTCTTTTTCCATGTTCACAATCATGGGTGGAGATGTAGGAAGCTCGGGTTCCGTATAACCTTTTCCACTACGAGTGGTGATTGCTTTCATCTCCCCTCTTGGGTTCGCAACGGTGTTACTCGGAAGAGTACCTGAAGAAGAGGGTTGATTACCTTGGATGAGCGAACCGATCATATCACGTATGTTTAGCGCTTGAGTGCTGAAAGAATCTCTGATGTCTGCACGAATTTCATTGCTTTGTTTTGCCATGTCATTCCTTAGCTCGGCTCGAATATCGCTCCCTTTTTTCGCCATTTCTCCCTTCAAGTTGATGACTTGACTCTGAAGATTCATCACCATCTCCCGATTAGTCTTCATGAACGTCTCGACGTCTTGATTTAATGCCATCGGTTGATTGAGAGGTGGAGCTTGGTAAGCTTGAGAATTTCCTTGAGTCGGGTATGGGTTTCTTTGGGATTGATATTGATTGTTAGCACGAGGTTGGGATTGGTTGTTTCGGTTATAGCTTTGTTGTTGGTTTTGATTGGTAGGAGGGAAACCGGGTGGGGCAAGATAGTTGTTGGAACGATAGCTTAGCAAGCTACGGTCTCCTTGAGGACGAGCTTGATAGCCTCCCGTGGGATAAGTACCGTAAGCCGCGTTAACGTTTTTAGAAAAATTGCCTTGGGTAGAAGGAAAATCATTGTAAGAATGAGGACCACCACATGTGTCACAAGAAATAGCAACGGCTTTAGCTTGTTGAAAGTGCTTTGTGGCCATGGACATGAAATCCTTGTGCATATTCGCGATTTGTCGGGTAAGTTCGGTTATCTCGGGATTGGAAGTAGTAGAAGAAACATTGACTCTCTGATTAGATCTTGAGGATGCGGATGAAACCCAATTCTTGTGGTGAGTAGTCATGTTTTCAATCAACTCTCTATAGTCCTCCGGTCTCCTTTTCATAAAAGTACCACCGGCGGCGGCATTGATCGTGTCATGATCATGAAAAGTGAGACCATTGTAGAAGGTATCAATGAGAGTGACGGGGAGCATGTTGTGATTTGGACAGCGGTCGATGAAATGTAGTATAATGCAGTTCGTTTTTTTTCTCAGTTCTTGCTAATAGAAAGTCCAACCAATATCGGGTTTTTAATTGTTCTTGGTTGTTAAACTTGCTTGGTTAATCTATTGCTAATTCAACAAAAGCTTGCAAAACGGAAAAATATTACCTACGTATACGTAAAACAATTTGCAAATACCACGTTTTTATTCAAGTAAAAATTTAAAATGCAAAATGTGAAACTTAAAGAACTAAAATTGTAATTTCTATGAAAAGTAAATGCTTGAAATGTAAACTCTAACAATTATAGGGACTAAAAGTGCAAAACAGTAAACTAAAAGGATCAAAGATCCAAAAACTATAACAAACTAACCAAAAGTGTAACAAACTAACAACTATCTAACTGAAATTTAACAACTTCCAAATTCCAGGGACTAAACAAATGCAAACCCTAAAATCTTGGAAGATTAGCCAAATATTAACACTGTTTAGAACAGGAAGGACTAAAGTGCAATTTTGGAAAGTTTTTAAGCAAAAACGGGACAAAGGAAGAAATAAGCTCGTTCTGGCTTATTACTCAACCAAATTTGATGAAACAACTTGCAAAACGTTTCAAATTCAAAATAAGCTACGTGTGTTCAAGGAAATTAGCTAAAGATCAGAAATAAGCAAATGAGTGCTTATTAATAAGCTCAAAATAAGCTACAGCCAAATCTAATCAACCACAACTTGATTTTTCTATTAAAACTGATTAAGCAACTGATTTTAAGAATGGGAAATCAAACTAGAACGAATTTCATCCAGAAATAAGCTCTAAAACTGAATTAAGCTAAAAATGGGCTTATGTTGACCAAGCGTTGACCAGCTTATTTTTCAAAAAGCTGAATTTCTCAAAAATCATGTAACTCAATGACTTAATAGGATTTGTGAAGAAAAATGGGCATGTTTATGAATAGAATAAGGAGATACAAAATCTCAGCTTTCATTTACAGAAACTTGAGTTAAGTGAGCTTATCTGAATTATGCTTATTACTATCTGATTATGGAATACTGTAGAAAATGCTCTTGGATTCTGAAACTATATGATATAAGCTATGAATGAAAACAAATTTGATCCAAATTCATCCAGTTTTGAGTGAGTTCTAGCTAATTGAAAATGGTAAGTTTCTGAATGACTCAAATGCATAAGGCTGAACCAAACTTTTTAAATGCCATTTGCCTGTTTGACCTTGTATTTGACTTGTAAAAGACTTAAAACAACTTGTTATCACTAAAGGACTGTAAATGAACTCTAAAAATCCAATTCTCAATGCTTGAAAACTATTTTTAAGCTATTCCCAAACACCCCTTTACTGATTTTTACAAACTTTTACAAATGCTTATAGAGTTCTGAATTAAGCTGACTTAAAAGCTATAGCAGACTAGATTCAATGATCAAAATGAAAGGTTTGAAAGGATTGAACAAGTACTTATCACTACTAGAACTACAATCAAGGTAAAAGGCCAAAAATTACTGAATCAATGCAGTAAACTGGAACTTATACCAAATCAAAGCACAAGTAAGCAGAATTAAGCTCCTAACACTCTAAGATCTAACAAATATCAACAACAAGCAACTTTTATCAAGCAGCCATCAAGTTATTCTAAGAAAATAAGCATGCTATTAACTGTTGAGTGGAACAAAAATCAAAGACTTTAAAACCTATTGTAGAATTCCTTTGAGAAGAAGAGGAGCGCTGAGCTCTCTTTCCCTAGTGATAACCTCCACCTTATCACTAGAAATCAACCAATCAACAAGAATCAGCAAACTAATCAACTAGAATCCATCATTCTGTTTGAAAACTCCATTAGAACTATGCACTGACTGAATTGTGATCAAACAGCTAGCAAACTTCACCAATGTCAGTTATGATCAATGATTGATCATAACAAACACTCAACAGCAACAATAATATCCAACAGCAACAAGAAATGAACTGGAATGATAAGAACAGTTTTGGCGGGAAAGAGTAAATTTGAATTTTATTACTGAAAAACAGTTACAAAGTCGTTACAAGGATAGTAACTAACTAACTAACTCAAGAGTTTGTCAGACTCTTGAGTAGCTAGGGTAAGATTGAGGGAAAAGAGAAAGGAAAAGTTGAACTAGGTGTTTTTACAAAATTAAGCTACTACTGAAAATGAGGTCTAATCTAGCTATTTATAGGCATGAAGGGAGAATTTGTTGGAGTTGGTGACGTGTCAGAACCAATCTCTGAGCTCCACGTGGCATCTTCTTGCTAATTGGATAATTTGGCTCAAGAACATATTTGGGGGTTTTTGATCCAATTACTTTCAGCTTAATTGATTATGAGGTATGGATTCGTCTCTCAAAATGGAGCAAATTTCATGTTTAACACTTTGCTTGAAATGCATTGTAGCTCAAAATAGGTTCTGGGCTCGTTCTTGTTTGAAAGTGACACGTGGCTTCTTCTGGTTGGCTCTCATCTGGTCACACGGATCAATATCCAAAAGTGGATAAAAGGATTATGGAGTGGCGCATTCTTATTGGTTGAATTAAAGAAAGTGCGCTTTACTGTTTAGATCCTGTATTAAATGAAAAGCGGCGCTAGTGGGCTGATGTGGTGATCCTTGTGTATCATTTCCTTGATTCTCATTGGTCATTTAACACTTCACACGAATTAAGCCCAATTTTGGTGTAAATTTGTCACTTTCAGCCCCTATACTTTGGCAGATTTATGATTTGATCTCTAATCTTCAATTCTTTGGCAAAACTAGTCCTTTGAACTTCATTCTTGAACAAAATGGTCCTTTGACTGAGTTGACTTGAGAGTTGACCAAGTTTGACTTGAATCTTGACTTTACATTATTTGCACTTTTAGTCCTTCAACTTTCATAACTTGTCAAGATAGGTCCTTGTACTTCAAAGTCTTGTCACTTTTGATCCTTCTTTGTCTTTTTCATCCATTTGAGCTTGATTTTTCCTTGTTTGCTTGAAAATGTATCTTTTTACCTACACAAGTGCACACAAACACAAACATACCACATAACACTGTTTTTGCCAAATAAATTGGTATTTTGCTTCATGTTTTAGGGTTATTTGTTATTAAAAGGATATGAGTTTAAGCTCATATCAAATTCCCCTACACTTGAACATTGTCATGTCCTCATGCAATATTATATTTTAAGGCTCAAAATTTACATTTCCCTCATAATTAATCCACCTTGGCCATATGAGATGCATCTATGCTACTCTAAACTAAATGATGCATGATTTTGACTTTTAATAATGCAATGAATCAAAATACAATTCTATCTATATCTTTTTGATTTTTCTTGAAATGGTTTTGATGGAAATAACTCATAAAGAAATCAATGACTTAGATTAGGGCTTGGGTACCATAGACATTTATCACCCTCAAGTTTCACTTTCCCCATACCAAGCTTAAAAATGGGATCATTGCATTCACAAGTAAAAAGTGCATCAACTTATTCATGACAATTAAATGTGGAACCGGTTATTATTTGAGCAAATTGCTTGTGGGCAAATTTGTCATTATTCAAGTGTGAAGTATAAGAAGTGTAAAATCCAAAAATAAAGAAGCACGGTTTTAATCCTAAGTAATCCTCTCATCCATTACTTGAAAAACCGCTCACAATTAATACATGTCCGTATTAAGAATAATAAGTCATTCTCCTTATGTGTAAAATCCTCATGTCATGCTTTCATAAGTAGCTACACACTCGCTAAGGAAAGAAAAATAAAACTCACGCAATAATTTACATCCGCCATCTTTTTGAGACTTTGGATCTTCAACCCCGCAACCCGTCAAGGTAATATTGGATTGGAGCAATCTATTGAATCCCCGCAACCCGTCAAGGTAATATTGGAACTCAATAGTCACTATAATTAACACCACACTGCCCCTCTTGGGAGTCTTGCATTATTTTTTTTTTTCTTTTTTTTTTTCTAGCCACTCATTTTTTTATAAGCCGCTCTTATTTTTCTTTATTCCTCACAAAGAAATTTTGAAAAGAAGAAAAGGAAAAACACCCGCTAAATATGGAGCATGACATAAGTCTAGTACACATAAAACGTGCTAACTTAGAATCTTAAGACGTACTCATATCAACCATAAATGATTAGCCAAAAATGCATAAGAGATTACGAACCAATTAAAACCGTACTTGATTATTTATTAACAATTATATACATGCGAAGAAAATAGAGGTCAAGAAGAGAAGGGTTTAGCCACAAGTAATTGCCATGAAGTCTATCTAGCCCTTTTACACTTGCTTCAACTCTATCATTTCCCATTCTCCATAAATTTAAAATCTCAAATAATGAAATTGGTGGATGCTTAGCCTAATAGACCAATGAAGGACTACATGGTTAAGGATACTAGCTAGAGAGTGCTAAGATAAGCAAACTCGGGTTGAGTCAAAATATCCATGGTGGGCCTAATATGTCAAAGAAGTCTAAACTTGTTAAAACCATGTTTTATTATTTTTTTTCCTTTTATATATTTTTGATGAAAAATAAAAGAAAAGATATATACAATGCAAATGTGCTATGCAAAATGAAAAATGATTGATGCAAAAATTATGAATGCATATTTTTGTTGGCCAAAGTAGATCAAAAATTTGAAAAATGTTGAAAATTCATTTTTTTCATGTTATCATGTAAGACAATGACAAGTTCTAGGTAAGGTCACTTCGATAGAAGACCCCCCTACACTTTGTCCTCAATGTTTAAGAGCATGGAAGTATAACAACTTCCCCTACACTTATGACAATGAATAGACTTTGCTTAACCCAAGTTAAGGAAAGGACAACTATTAGTGAAATCATGTTTAAGCACAAGGTGTCAATGAAAATTCACTAAAGTAACGAAGTGAACCGGATACAAGGGCCTCCTCCATAAGCTCCAAAGCATGAGATGAGTGAGAAACCCTACAAACAATCATGAAGACAAAAGAAGGTCTCCCCTACACTTATCTCCAAGTCTATGCCTTTATTTCTAACCTACAACACTCTAAACCTAGTTATACGATGCTTGAGTTAATGAGTCTCTAGCTCGACTCGTCCCTCAATGAATTAATTCATGGGGAAAATGGGGACCTCTTGGACCATTTCAACGGAAATGTCCTCCCCAAAGTAATGTTTAACACGGTGACCATTCACTTTAAAATTTGGACCATCGGGTTGGGATAACTCAAGAGTTCCATATGGAAACACTTGAGCAATAGTGAATGGACCGGACCATCTCGACTTAAGTTTGCCCGCAAAAAGCTTCAATCTTGAGTTAAAGAGGAGAACCGGCTCTCCAACTTTGAACTCACGATTCTTGATCTTAGCATCATGCAATTTCTTAGTCTTTTCCTTGTAAAGCAAAGAATTCTCATAGGCATTGGCTCTCAACTCATCCATCTCATTGATTTGATCTTTCCTATGTGAACCGGCTTGGTTTAAATCAAAGTTAGCCCACTTGAGAGCCCAAGATGCCTTATGTTCTAACTCAAATGGGAGGTGGCACGCTTTTCCATAGACAAGCCTATAAGGAGTACAACCAATTGGTGTTTTAAAAGCCGTCCTAAACGCCCACAAAGCATCATCAAGCTTATCCGACCAAGAAGCTCGATGTTCTCCCACCGTTCTCTCTAAAATTCTCTTTAAACCACGATTTGTGACCTCGGTTTGACCATTTGTTTGTGGGTGATACGCGGTAGAAAGTCTATGATTCACTCCATATTTCTTCATAACTCTCGTGAATTGATCATTACAAAAGTGCGTACCACGATCACTTATGATGGCCCGAGGTACACCAAATCTAGCAAACAATTGTTTCAAGAACTTTACAACCACTCTAGCATCATTAGTAGGTAAGGCTTTAGCCTCCACCCACTTGGACACATAATCCACCGCCACAAGTATAAACTTGTTTCCCTTAGAGGATGGAAAAGGTCCCATGAAATCTATTCCCCATACATCAAATATCTCACACTCTTGGATAAAATTTTGTGGCATCTCATCACGTTGTGTAATTTTTCCTTGTATTTGACAAACATCACAAAATTTCACCATCTCTTGGGCATCCTTGTAAATGGAAGGCCAATAGTAACCCGAATCAAAGACTTTCTTGGCGGTGTAGTTAGGCCCAAAATGTCCACCCGTAGGTCCTTTATGACATGCCTCTAAGATCTTAAATGCCTCGGGCCCATCTACACACCGTCTAATGATTTGGTCCGCACATTGCCTAAAAAGATATGGATCATCCCAAAAGTAATACTTAACTTCCTTAAGAAACTTTTTCTTTTGTTGGTAAGTTAGACCCTCAATAAGCACATTGCCCACAAGATAGTTTGCGATATCCGCAAACCAAGGTGTGGCATCCTCTTGGGAAGAGATAGACATGAGCTCCTCTAGTGGAAAGGATTCATTGATTTCTTGATGTGGGAAATCTCCTTGAAAAGGATGCTCAAGTCTACTCAAATGATCCACCGCTAAATTCTCGGCCCCTTTCTTATCACGAATCTCTATCTTAAACTCTTGAAGCAACAAAACCCATCTCAAAATCCTAGGCTTAGCATCTTGTTTTGTCATAAGATACTTGAGAGCGGAGTGATCCGTATACACTATGGTCTTGGAAAGCACAAGATATGGTCTAAACTTCTCAAAAGCATAAACTATAGCAAGCAACTCTTTTTCCGTGGTAGTGTAATGAAGTTGTGCACCGGTCATGGTTTTACTCGCATAGTGTATAGGTTGAAAATGCTTATTAACTCTTTGTCCTAAGACGGCCCCCACCGCATAATCACTAGCGTCACACATAAGCTCAAAAGGTAATTCCCAATTTGGAGAAACCAAAACGGGAGCCTTTGTTAATTTTTCCTTAAGGGTCTCAAAAGAGTCTAAACAAGCTTGGTCAAAAATGAAAGGAGCCTCTTTCTCCAAGAGATGAGTCATCGGTCTAGCTATCTTAGAAAAATCTTGTATAAAGCGCCTATAAAATCCCGCATGACCTAAGAAACTCCTCACACCTTTAACCGAGGTGGGTGGGGGAAGCTTAGCAATCACATCAATTTTAGCTCGATCAACTTCTAATCCCTTATTGGATATCTTGTGTCCTAAAACAATCCCCTCTTTCACCATAAAGTGACATTTCTCCCAACTAAGCACCAAACGTGTTTCCTCACAACGCTTAAGCATTCTCTCAAGATTGGTGAGACATGAGCTAAAGGAGTTTCCAAATACGGAAAAGTCATCCATAAAAACCTCCATGGTTTGCTCTATCATGTCATGGAAAATCGCCATCATGCACCTTTGAAACGTCCCCGGTGCATTACATAGGCCAAAAGGCATCCTCTTGTAAGCAAATGTACCGTAGGGACAAGTGAATGTGGTCTTTTCTTGATCCTTATGGTCAATGGGTATTTGAAAATAACCCGAAAAGCCATCAAGAAAACAATAGTACTCATTTCCCGCTAAGCGTTCAAGCATTTGATCCATAAAGGGAAGCGGAAAATGGTCTTTCCTAGTTGCCTCATTGAGTTTTCTATAATCAATGCAAACTCTCCAACCGGTCACAAGTCTCGTGGGAATAAGCTCATTGTTCTCATTAGGCACCACGGTGATTCCACCCTTCTTTGGAACACAATGAACCGGGCTAACCCATGGAGAGTCGGAAATGGGGTAAATCATACCCGCATCTAAGAGTTTAATCACTTCCTTCTTAATAACCTCATGGATTTTTGGGTTAACTCTCCTTTGGTTTTGAATGGCGGGTTTATAGTCATCCTCCATAAGGATTTTGTGAGTACAAAAATGTGGATCAATTCCTCTTATGTCGGATATTTTCCATGCCAAGGCTTTCTTGTGTTTCTTAAGGACTTCAATAAGTTTCTCTTTCTCATCCTCTTTCAACTCTTTAGCAATAATCACCGGTAATTGGTATTTTCCTTCTAAGAAAGCATATTCTAAGTGGGATGGAAGTTCCTTAAGTTCAATGGGAGGTGGACTCTCTATGGAAGGTTTAACTATGGAAGGTTCCTCAATGGTAATCTCTTGTGGAATAGGAGAAGGAACAGGGTCCTCATTGAGCAACTTTTGGATTGTAAGAATATCTTCTTCCCAATTGATGGGAGAATCATCATCACCAAGAAAGTTAGACTCAAATTCCTCCAAGAGGAAATCACTCTCTCCAAAAGGTGTTAAAGAGGGAGCAATTGAGGCCACGGTTTCAACATGTGGAATCTCATCACTAGCATTCTTACAAGCATCATGAAAGTGTTCATTACACACTTCATCTAGCACATCCACAATGTTAATAGTCTCACAAGGTCTAGACTCCTTAACCTCTTTTCTATCACAAACTTTGCCTAACTTAAACACCACTCTCTCATCTTCTACTCTCATAATTAATTCTCCTTCCGCCACATCTATCAAGGTACGACCCGTTCTCAAAAACGGTCTACCAACAATCAAAGGCACTCTAGGATCCATGTCATAATCGACCACTACAAAATCGGCCGGAAAGGTAAACTTATCCACACCTACAAACACATCTTCCGCTATACCTACGGGGTGAGCTATGGTTCGGTTGGCTAGTTCAAGAGTCATCCTAGTGGGAGTGAGCTCGGGAAGAGATAGTTGTTTCCAAACCGATAAAGGCATGAGATTTATGCTTGCCCCTAAATCCGCCAAAGCCATGCAATTTTCAACACCGGGAAAATTACAAGGTATCAAGAAGCGCCCCGGATCTCCAAGTTTTGTTGGTAAGGTTTTAAGTAACACCGCGGAACAATTTTCATTAAGTGATGTGTTGGGCAAATCAACCAATTTTTCTTTGTTTGAGAGCAAATCCTTGAACATCTTAGCAAACTTTGGCATATAAGCAAGAGCTTCCGCGAAGGATATGTTGATATTGAGTTGCTTGAACATCCTTAAGAAATTGGAGACTTGGATGTCATCTTTGTTCTTTAACTTGTCCTTTTTCAACCTTGAAGGGTATGGAAGAGTAGGTTTTGGTGTAGGTGGAATAGGTATTGTGGTAGAAGATTTGTCTTTGTTAGCGTCTTCATTTGGAAGTGTGGAAGGTAAAGGAGAAGTATGAGGTGGTTGAGAAGGTGTGTTTGAGTGAATAGGAGCATTTTGAGGAGGTGGAGTAGAAGTAGAAGGCTTGTCACAAGTAGGAGCACAAGTGGGTTGAACAAGAGTAGGTTTAGGAGGTGAAGGATCCTTTGTTGTTGTTCCACTCCTTGTTGTAATAGCATTGACATTGGCCCTAGGGTTTGTTTGTGTGTTAGAAGGTAAAGCCCCTTGTGGTCTTTGAGTTACCGCCACTAAAACCCTATTGATTTGTTCCTCCATTGTACGTTTCATTTGGTCATTCATTCTCTTCTCAATTTCACGCATTTTCTTGTCAACATACTCTTGAGTCTCTTGCATCCCATATCCTTGATTTGGATTTTGAGGGTAAGCTTGATTTGGTATTGGAGCATATGCTTGATTGGGAATAAATGGAAGTGGTTGATTAAATCCTTGTTGTGGTGGATAAAAGGTATTTGCTTGAGGTTGAAATTGATTGGGTGCCTTGTAGTTATTTCCTTGGTATGGTGGTCTTTGCCCTTGATTCCTTGTTAAAATTTGAGGAGGATTTTGTGGAATTTGGGTGGGTGGTTGGGGTGGGAAGCCGGGTGGAGTAAGGTAATTTTGGGATTTGTAAGAAAGGTTATTTGGATTGATATTAGGTTTGAAGTGTTCACGATGTTCCTCTTGGTAAGCATAGCATTCCCCTTGATACCCTTGCACCTTATCACATTGTTCATAAGAATGGGGACCTCTACAAGTAACACAAGAAATGGTGATAGCATTCACATTATTTGAGGAATTGTTTAATGTCATGCTCTTAAAATTTTGAACTATCTCATGAGTCATTTCTTGTCCTTGTTTGACTTGTTGAAGGATCTCTTTAAGAAGTTGGGTGTCACAAGGAGTTTGAGAAGTGTTTTGGATAACATGAACCCTTTCTTCAAATGGATTGTTTGTTTGAACCATTGCCTTAGTCTCAATGATGTCCAAAGCCTCTTGGTAGGTCTTAAGAAGAATACTCCCTCCCGCGGAAGCATTGAGTGAATCTTGGTGGTGAGCTTTAAGGCCATCATAAAAGAGACTTATTTGATGAACTTGATCCAATCCATGATTAGGGCATCGCCTCAACAACTCACTATACTCTTCCCAAGCATCACTAAAGGATTAACTATGTTTTTGTTGAAAGCCCATAATTAAATTTCTCAAAGCCATAGTCTTTTGTGGAGGAAAGAACTTGTTCAAAAACTTAGTGGTAAAACCCTCCCATGTGGTGATACTATCGGGTGGTTGGGTGTCTAACCAATGCTTAGCACTCCCCTCTAAGGAAAATGACACTAACATCCATCTAATGACCTCATGTGGAACCCCATTATGCTTAATGGTATTGCAAAGTGAAAGGAATCTCTTAAGGTGAGCATGAGGATCCTCATTTTGTTTTCCCAAGAAAGGTGATAATGCAACCATATTGATCATAGATGTATGTAGCTCAAATGTGTTAGCGGGAAAGTCGGGAATCTTAATGGCACTAGAATATCCATGAATGTTGGATTGCATACGTTCATACAAAGTACGATTATCAATAGCCATGGCTTCTTGTGGTGGAGTCAAAGCACGATTCTCGTGATCGGCTTGGTGGACGGTGGTAGTCTTACTCTTTCTCTTTTTCTTCCTTTTCGGAGGAAGAGGTTGTACACCAATCGGTATTTGTGCACGCCCGCGAGTGAGCATGCAACTCAATACGAGGAATGAGAGAGAAGCTCTCGTGTGACTTTGAAGAGAAATGGATTATCCTCTTCGAGTTTCAATATTAAATATCCACAAGAAAATAACAATATATGTATTTACTACTTGGGTGCAAGACCCTCAATGAAGCCTTCCTTCTTAGAATACTCCCAAGTGAACGGGGGGTTAGGTGGCGCGAAGCACTTAAGTACCTATTGACCCTTAGATGGCATTTTATAGCACATCGCCTTTCTATTCACTTAAATGTTCGTATTCTTCGAATTGTTGCTTATTGAGAGTATTTATCTATTCTTGCTTTATTTTGTTTGATCGATACACGTGTCAAGGACCGGAGCGCCCCTCAACACGGTGTATTGCCTCGGCAATACTTATGGAAGATATGTAGATTGATTGTTCTTATACGTATACGTATTTACTTATAATAATATATGGAAAATATTTTTGTATTTATGAGTTTTTTTAAGAGAAAATACTATATGTACATAAAAACCGAGAGAATCCAATAATATATATTTTGGGTGCAATCTCTTAGGAAAAAGATTGCTTTTTGGATTTTTTAATTTTTTTGGTCAATTCTTTAGGAAAAGAATTGTTTTGTTAATTTTTTAGTTTTTATATATTTTTATATTTTTGATTTTTTATTTGTTTTTGATTTATGATACGTAAAAATAACGTTCACAAAGTGAACGGATCCCAAAAGCCAATGAAAACCGTCAATCGATAGTCTCTCGTGTAGTCAAAGAACCGGCAGCGGCGCCATTTGAAATGTAGTATAATGCAGTTCGTTTTTTTTCTCAGTTCTTGCTAATAGAAAGTCCAACCAATATCGGGTTTTTAATTGTTCTTGGTTGTTAAACTTGCTTGGTTAATCTATTGCTAATTCAACAAAAGCTTGCAAAACGGAAAAATATTACCTACGTATACGTAAAACAATTTGCAAATACCACGTTTTTATTCAAGTAAAAATTTAAAATGCAAAATGTGAAACTTAAAGAACTAAAATTGTAATTTCTATGAAAAGTAAATGCTTGAAATGTAAACTCTAACAATTATAGGGACTAAAAGTGCAAAACAGTAAACTAAAAGGATCAAAAATGCAAAAACTATAACAAACTAACCAAAAGTGTAACAAACTAACAACTATCTAACTGAAATTTAACAACTTCCAAATTCCAGGGACTAAACAAATGCAAACCCTAAAATCTTGGAAGATTAGCCAAATATTAACACTGTTTAGAACAGGAAGGACTAAAGTGCAATTTTGGAAAGTTTTTAAGCAAAAACGGGACAAAGGAAGAAATAAGCTCGTTCTGGCTTATTACTCAACCAAATTTGATGAAACAACTTGCAAAACGTTTCAAATTCAAAATAAGCTACGTGTGTTCAAGGAAATTAGCTAAAGATCAGAAATAAGCAAATGAGTGCTTATTAATAAGCTCAAAATAAGCTACAGCCAAATCTAATCAACCACAACTTGATTTTTCTATTAAAACTGATTAAGCAACTGATTTTAAGAATGGGAAATCAAACTAGAACGAATTTCATCCAGAAATAAGCTCTAAAACTAAATTAAGCTAAAAATGGGCTTATATTGACCAAGCGTTGACCAGCTTATTTTTCAAAAAGCTGAATTTCTCAAAAATCATGTAACTCAATGACTTAATAGGATTTGTGAAGAAAAATGGGCATGTTTATGAATAGAATAAGGAGATACAAAATCTCAGCTTTCATTTACAGAAACTTGAGTTAAGTGAGCTTATCTGAATTATGCTTATTACTATCTGATTATGGAATACTGTAGAAAATGCTCTTGGATTCTGAAACTATATGATATAAGCTATGAATGAAAACAAATTTGATCCAAATTCATCCAGTTTTGAGTGAGTTCTAGCTAATTGAAAATGGTAAGTCTCTGAATGACTCAAATGCATAAGGCTGAACCAAACTTTTTAAATGCCATTTGCCTGTTTGACCTTGTATTTGACTTGTAAAAGACTTAAAACAACTTGTTATCACTAAAGGACTGTAAATGAACTCTAAAAATCCAATTCTCAATGCTTGAAAACTATTTTTAAGCTATTCCCAAACACCCCTTTACTGATTTTTACAAACTTTTACAAATGCTTATAGAGTTCTGAATTAAGCTGACTTAAAAGCTATAGCAGACTAGATTCAATGATCAAAATGAAAGGTTTGAAAGGATTGAACAAGTACTTATCACTACTAGAACTACAATCAAGGTAAAAGGCCAAAAATTACTGAATCAATGCAGTAAACTGGAACTTATACCAAATCAAAGCACAAGTAAGCAGAATTAAGCTCCTAACACTCTAAGATCTAACAAATATCAACAACAAGCAACTTTTATCAAGCAGCCATCAAGTTATTCGAAGAAAATAAGCATGCTATTAACTGTTGAGTGGAACAAAAATCAAAGACTTTAAAACCTATTGTAGAATTCCTTTGAGAAGAAGAGGAGCGCTGAGCTCTCTTGCCCTAGTGATAACCTCCACCTTATCACTAGAAATCAACCAATCAACAAGAATCAGCAAACTAATCAACTAGAATCCATCATTCTGTTTGAAAACTCCATTAGAACTATGCACTGACTGAATTGTGATCAAACAGCTAGCAAACTTCACCAATGTCAGTTATGATCAATGATTGATCATAACAAACACTCAACAGCAACAATAATATCCAACAGCAGCAAGAAATGAACTGGAATGATAAGAACAGTTTTGGCGGGAAAGAGTAAATTTGAATTTTATTACTAAAAAACGGTTACAAAGTCGTTACAAGGATAGTAACTAACTAACTAACTCAAGAGTTTGTCAGACTCTTGAGTAGCTAGGGTAAGATTGAGGGAAAAGAGAAAGGAAAAGTTGAACTAGGTGTTTTTACAAAATTAAGCTACTACTGAAAATGAGGTCTAATCTAGCTATTTATAGGCATGAAGGGAGAGTTTGTTGGAGTTGGTGACGTGTCAGAACCAATCTCTGAGCTCCACGTGGCATCTTCTTGCTAATTGGATAATTTGGCTCAAGAACATATTTGGGGGTTTTTGATCCAATTACTTTCAGCTTAATTGATTATGAGGTATGGATTCGTCTCTCAAAATGGAGAAAATTTCATGTTTAACACTTTGCTTGAAATGCATTGTAGCTCAAAATAGGTTCTGGGCTCGTTCTTGTTTGAAAGTGACACGTGGCTTCTTCTGGTTGGCTCTCATCTGGTCACACGGATCAATATCCAAAAGTGGATAAAAGGATTATGGAGTGGCGCATTCTTATTGGTTGAATTAAAGAAAGTGCGCTTTACTGTTTAGATCCTGTATTAAATGAAAAGCGGCGCTAGTGGGCTGATGTGGTGATCCTTGTGTATCATTTCCTTGATTCTCATTGGTCATTTAACACTTCACACGGATTAAGCCCAATTTTGGTGTAAATTTGTCACTTTCAGCCCCTATACTTTGGCAGATTTATGATTTGATCTCTAATCTTCAATTCTTTGGCAAAACTAGTCCTTTGAACTTCATTCTTGAACAAAATGGTCCTTTGACTGAGTTGACTTGAGAGTTGACCAAGTTTGACTTGAATCTTGACTTTACATTATTTGCACTTTTAGTCCTTCAACTTTCATAACTTGTCAAGATAGGTCCTTGTACTTCAAAGTCTTGTCACTTTTGATCCTTCTTTGTCTTTTTCATCCATTTGAGCTTGATTTTTCCTTGTTTGCTTGAAAATGTATCTTTTTACCTACACAAGTGCACACAAACACAAACATACCACATAACACTGTTTTTGCCAAATAAATTGGTATTTTGCTTCATGTTTTAGGGTTATTTGTTATTAAAAGGATATGAGTTTAAGCTCATATCAGTCGATCAAATCATTGTATCGTTCCCAAGCATCGAAGAGCGATTCATCATTGTCTTGCATGAATCCACTAATTTGGTTACGAAGGCTTGTGACCATGGATGGAGGGAAGTAGCGCGACAAAAAGCGTTGAGTCATGTCATTCCACGTATGAATAGAATTCTTTGGGAGACGGTCAAACCATTTTTCGGCATGGTGAGAAAGCGAGTGGGGAAAGAGTTGAAAGCGAAGGTCATCCATAGAAACACCAGGGGACTTCATGCTTTGGGTGATGGTAATGAATTTGTCGAGGTGTTTGTTGGCATCATCATCCGGAATTCCGTGAAATGGGTTAGTTTGCACTTGTTGGAACATGTGATGCTTCAATGAAAACTCCTGAGCCGTAACGTGCATCGGCGCAATCGGGCCTCCGCGTCCGTTCATGGTGGGTTGACACAATTCCTCCATTGTTCGTAAATCAGGTAGGGGGACATTGTTGTTGTTGTTGTTTTTATTCAAATTGGGTAGAGGTGGGTTATTATTGTTGTTATTAACACCAGCCATATCTAAATCTTCACGAGTCTCGGGCTCAGAATAGTTCGAAGATCTAGTACGCATACACCTGCAGAAGAAAAATATACACAGAGAAAATATCTATATAATCTTTTTGGTGCAAAACCTTTGGAAAAGAATTGCTTTTTAAGATTTTTTAATGTTTTTGTATTTTTGAAGAATTTTATATTTTTTAGGGTTTTTGAGAATTTTTAAAGCAAGGAAAATAACGTTCAAAGAACGGATCCCAAAATTCAATGCGTCTCTCACCAGAAACCGTTAATCTTAACGAAAAGAGCCGGCAGCGGCGCCATTTAATACTCGGTTTTTACCCCAAGTATCAAAATTCGTAGTCCCAAGTCTTTTCGAATTGACTATTTGTCTAGAGTGCGACTCAATTGTCTTTTGGTGAATATGAAATTGGTTTGGTTTTGTTTATCTAATTTTAACTAATAGCAAATAAGTAAGTGTCGTTGAGTAAAGTAGAAGTTTAAAAGATTAAACTAAATTGACGAATTAAAAATAAATGTTTGAAAACTTAAAGGAAATTTTAGAAAAATACTAGCACACTAAATAAAACTAACACTTAGAAACTTTATAAGAAACAAGAACTAACACCATCGGAATATTCGAAACAATCACTGAACGGAACATGCTAAGAAGGCTGCAATCGGAATGTCCAAAAAGGGCCCAGATCGGAATATATTCCGACCTGTTGATCGGAATGTATACAATTCGCACCGTCGGAATATCTTAGACAAGGCTAATCGGAATCAGTGGAAACAAGTACAATCGGAATATTGGAGATGCTCAAATCGGAATATCAACGAATACTCCCAGATCGGAATACATAAAACTTCACACAATCGGAATATACCCAAAATCCCTAATCGGAATATAGAAACCCTAATTCGATCACTTTGATCGGAATAACTGAGGTGCTAATCGGAAAACAGAAACCCTTTTCCGATTTGCCAATCGGAATAAGGGGTATGGGGCTTGGTCGGAATAAGCTGCGATCGGAAAGGGGTTTAGACCCTTTCCGATTTATATGGGATCCGAAATAAGCTAGGTAATAAGATACTTATGATAAGCTATCCCCAAACTAGGACGAATCAAAAATGAAATGAATCAAATAAGCACTAATAATAACTTTTACTAACTTAAATTAAGCAAACTTTTTAAATCAAACAATAAAAATATGAACTTTTTAAGAAAACTTTTTATAAGTAAATAAGCTAATCATAAAAATAAGCCAATAAGCACAAGAATCTTAAAGCTTAATCAAATGAAAGCTTATGTAGGAACAAAAAGATCAAATTTTTAAGCACAAATCCATTAAGATCAACACGGATTTAATGTGATTCGCACCAAAATCAAAGAAAGGTAGAATGAGATTAAGGATTAAAAGCTAACTAGAACTTGATTAATGAAATAAGCAATACACAAATGTTTTATCTTGAAAGATTAAAAGAAAAGATGAAACTTAGTGAGAGAAAGTTTAGAACTTTCTCTCTCTAAAACTAGAAAGAAAAGTAAAAAAATGAAAACTAAACTAAAAGACTAACTCCTCTCCTAATGTGTATTAGGAGGGTATTTATAGGAAAAGAGGAAGGAGTGCATGTGTTTCATCTTCTTTCTTTCTTTCTTCACGTCTTCTCGACTCGACTTTAATTCTTTGTCTTTTCTCGATGTCGTCTCGGGATTTGAACTTGTCTTTTAATTTTCTTCTTCTATTAGACTTAAGTTCTTCGACTTCATTAAACTTCCGTCTTTAGACTTTTTCTTCGATAAATCTTCAGAATAGGTTTTGGACTTCCGTTCTTTTTGCACTCTTGATCTTTTGACTTCGTCTTTTCCCGTTTTCTTCGATAAAAGCCCGTGAAAGCCCGTGTTTTCTTCCTTTTTCATATTTTGGTCCTAAAACACAATAAAAATACAAACCACACATAATTCCGACTTTTACGACATAAAATACACGTTTTGGTCTTGTTATTATTGGAAATAAGTGGTAAAAGGATAAGTGTTTTCACACTTATTAATATTCGAAGATTAATTTACGTTCAGGATATCACCAACTGAGAGTAAAGGAAGACAATATTCCTAAAACTGCTTTCAGGACGCGATACAGACATTATGAAGTTCAAGTATTGCCATTTGGATTAACCAATGCACCAGTTGTATTCAATGATCTCATGAACAAAGTGTGTAAGCCTTACTTGGATAAATTTGTAATCGTGTTTATTGATGATATTCTTATCTACTCTCGTAACAGGGAAGAACATGCCAATCGTCTTGGTATAATTCTCGAATTACTTAAGAAGGAGGAGTTGTATGCTAAGTTTTCGAAGTGCAAATTTTGGATCAATGTTGTGCGATGTCTAGGACATGTCATTGATAGCCAAGGTATTTATTTGGATCCTGCAAAGATTGAAGCTGTTAAGAATTGGACTATTTCTACTACACCTACAGAAATAAGACAAGTCTTAGGACTTGCTGGATATTATCGAAGATTTATCGAAGGTTTTTCAAAAAATGCTAGTGCTTTGACTGAATTGACTCAAAAGAACAAACCATTTGTCTGGGAATAATCAAGAAGTAGATTTTCAATTATTGAAACAAAAGTTGTGTGAAGCACCTATACTAGCATTACTAGAAGGTAACGATGACTTTACCGTTTACTTCGATGCATCTATTCAAGGAATGGGAGCAGTTCTTATGCAAAGGAATAAAGTTATTGCTTATGCATCAAAGGCAACTTAAACCTGATGAGAAGAATTATACTACCCATGATATGTAATTAGGAGCGATGATATTTGCTCTTAAAATCTAGAGACATTACCTCTATGGTACGAAGTGTGTAGTATTTACTTATCATAAGAGTCTTCAATATATTCTTCATCAGAAGGAATTAAATATGAGACAACGACGTTGGTTAGAATTAATGCTAATTACGATTGTGAAATTCGTTATCATCTAGGAAAATCCAATGTAGTAGCTGATGCTTTGAGTCGAAAGGAGCGTATTAAGCCATTACGAGTTAGATCTATAATGATAACTATTTTCCCGAAATTACCTGCCCAAATACTCGAAGTCCAAGAAGAAGCACTTAAAGCAGAGAATCTAGAAGCTGAGAAGTTGCAAGGAATGGACAAGGAGTTTGAAGTTCGTCAAGATGGAATTCGTTGTATTAAAAATCGTAGTTGGTTACCTTTACATGGTAATTTACGATATTTAATTTTGCACGAATATCATAAATCAAAGTATTCTATACATCCTGGTTCTGACAAGATGTATCAAGATCTGAAGTGTAGATTTGCTAATTTACTAGATCCGATGGTCTAGGTGGGTGGTGGAAATAGATGGCAGCCATGGATGGTTTTGAGAGAGAAAGTAAGGTTGTGTGAAAATGTAAAATGTATTCAAATGATAAAAACAAGCAACACCCCTCCTTGGAAGCTAAGGAGGGGTATATATAGCCACACACACAACATAAACTATACAACGAACCTAGTCTAGTCTAAACGTGTGTGACTATGATAACTAATGGGAATTCTTAAATGTCGTCAAATAAAGTGAGTTTCCAACAATCTTCCCCCATGGGACGACGTGTAGAATTCCTTACAATATTCTTCCTAACAAGTACATAATGATTAAGAACAAGAGCTTTCATGAAGCGTCCAATGCTGATGAAGTCTTCTGAGGCCTTCGTCTTCAAAACGACTCATCTTTAAAGTAACTTGTAGAAGAAATATTGTAACGATACGAGCTAAGTAACCCATACACTTTTGGTTAAGGAGAAGCTTCTGAATTAGCTTCCCCCTAATTCATGCCACATAAACTTGATGTAGAAGCTTTTAAATAGCTTCCCCCTAAAACGACAATCCTCGTAAGCAACTTCAAAGCTTTCAATAAAGCTTAGAATGATTAAGCGTACAACGGAATCTAACAAGCAAATCCCATCATATAACATGATAACGTTGCTAAGAGGAATTGAAAGTAAGGGGTACACCAAGTAGATCAACAACTTTTCTTCTCACGCTTGAATAATTCTTCTGAATTTTTCTTCCCTTGAGAGTTCAAGTTATGCATACCAGAAAGAATCAAGATATTTCTTTCTCCACATTGTTGAAGAAAGTAAATCAATCCCAATTATGAAGCTCAAATACTGAAGTGGACACTTTATCCCATTCATGAAGTTGACATCGTAACACCAGAGTCAATTAAGTCCCGGAAATGCACATGTCTTCTTCCGGAGATGCACCAGAGTCAATTAAGTCCCGGGAATTCATATAGGATAATGATGATGAATAATTGCAACAGTCAAACAATTAAACCTCGAATCAGTAGTGTACCGTTTGGAGATTGATAACGCCACGAGTTAAAACACTGATTTTCTCTGCGGCTATGACAAATGTCATCCCGGAATATCTTCAAATCAAAAGAAGGTATGGAGTTCATCACGTGTACTCGTTGTACGTTCAATGTGTCTTCTTCTTCCTCCTTGATGGTTTCGAATTCGGAACCATCAACAAATCGTACGCACATAAACCTGAAATCTCGTGAGAATAATAAATAAGATGAATTATATATTTTGTGAGAATCAGCTGTTGATCGAAAATCTCTTCTCATAAACTCTCCATGGCCACCTTTACCAACCCACGTGAAAGCAATTTGAAGTGACCACTAAAAGAATGAACCGGATACATCAAACGTGAAACTGAATAAGAATCCTTCGATCTTGTGACTTAAGCTGCACTATTGTTGAATGAAGAACGGTGGAGAAATCTCTAAGTACTCAATGCATCACTGAAGAAGTATATAAGCACAACACCTCTTGAAATTATCCACGTCGACTAAGCGCGTGACACTGAGTACAACAATGTAACCCCTTTAAGTGATAGTTATCAGAGTCATCAACCATCCACCCCGATCCCGGAAACCAGATAACCAAGTCTTCATTCTAATATGAAGCACGAGCAAGTTATCTTTGAAAGATAAAATAAGTTCACGCCTTCGAAAAATCCGTCTTCAACTTCCCATAACTAATACCCGATCAAACGAAATCTGTAGTCACTAAAAAATGCCTAATTTTTCATTGGTCTCATCAAATAATTTTTGTCACTTAGTCTCGTCACTTTGTGTCACTTTTTCATGACTTTTTGTCTCATCATTTTGTTCCACCAAAACGTAGTCGTTAACTATATACTCTTAACATCAAATTTTAGTCAAAAATCACAAATTTGACATAAATTTTGAGCATGAGTTATATAAAGTTAAAACACATTATTATCTTCCATTTAAAAGCAAACGAGGATCACCCATATGGTTAAGGTCAACTGGTGAAACAAGTTGTTAAATAACACCACATTCGAATAATGGTTATACAATGCTAGAAATTGCATATCCCATTTTAATACCTCGAAGGTGATTATCTCTGGCCCAAATTGTCACTTAACCCCTACGGCCCAAAAAGTCACTCAACCCGATCCATGGAGGATTAAGGATATATAAAATACATTTACCCTAACATGACTCACACCAAACCCTAATCACATCTTCTTACTCGCCGCTATCTCCTAAAAATTCTCATCAACCTCAAAACCTCCGTCTTCAACATTTATCATCTAAAAACACAGCCACCATAAAAAATAAATAAACAATCATCATCTCTCAAATCATCATCTTCATTAACCATGTGAATAAGATGAGCACCTTTCGTATTAGCCTTTGATTACTCAAATCATCTCATCTTTAATCCACTTCACAAAACAAATTGATAAGTCCGAATCACACCACCTCATACCTTTCAATCAATCTTCAAAATGATTGATTCGAAAAGAAAAAACAACAGGCATGTGTCTTCAAGATCTAAATAGATCTCGGGTAAGTTAATGGTTTTGCATGGTGTCTTTTTCTTGTTCACTGAACGAAACAAGACAAGAGAATAACATAATTGTTATTACTCTTTCTTATTTTCGGATAAAAATGATAAGACTTGTCTTTTTATAGATCGATGATGATATACATTTCGTGGTTACAGATCTTAATAGATCATGACATGCATGTCGATTAATCATGAAAGTAAAACTGAGATCTAAATGCTTAAGTTACTTGTTTGGTTCGAGTCTAGAGGCGATGTGGGTTTAGGAGATGACGGGAATAAGTTAGTTTTGGTGTTGATTTTGGAGTAATAAGGTTGGAGATATGATGGTTCAAGACAAGTCCAGGGTCTCGGTATGTTTTTAAACAAGACATACTGTTTTTGTTAATCAGTCACAATGTTTTTCTTTTAAAGAAAAAATCATCAGCCATCGCAATAATTTTTTATTAACCCATCGCAATGTTTTTCTTTAAAACCCATCGCAATGAAAAAAAAATCCATCGCAATGTGAGAAAAAAATTGGCAGCACAACGACATAGATGCTATTCCGATAGGTCAAACCACCCATCACAATGGGTAGGTCGAACCCATCAGAATGTGTTAATCCATGCGATCGAAAGAGCCATCGGAATGCAAGCATCGGAAAGTGCCATCTGAAAAATCTTATCCAAAAGTACTTTTTTCCGTTTTATCAGGATCTGTGATTTCTGGGTCTGATTTTCTGGCAAATCTGGGTTTTCACCTTCATCTTCAAAAAAATAAAGAAACCTATCAAAGTTGAACCCCAGGCATGCATTTTGAACCAGAAAGAAGATATTTGACCCAATGTAAAACCGTGAGACCAGGAACAAAAAAAACAGTGTGAAAAGTTGTGGTTTTGAGGATATTAGAAGTGGACTGTTATGGGTGAAACCAGGGACTCAAAACCTCAAATCAGTAGTGAACCGAGATATCAGACAAAAGCTTGGATATGTGGGCTGTGACTTGTGATATGGGTTTGTAAATGTCAGGAATGTGACAAAAGTGATAACAATACGTGACTATTTGGACAGATTTGGACCAAATAATAACATGACAGTGACAAAAAAATTAGATTCGGACCCAAAAAAAAATTTAAGACCACCAAAATCGAAAAAAAAACATGATCCAAGGAATGAACCAATGCTCTGATGCCAAATGTAGATTTGCTAATTTACTAGATCCGGTGGTCTAGGTGGGTGGTGGAAATAGATGGCAGCCATGTATGGTTTTGAGAGAGAAAGTAAGGTTGTGTGAAAATGTAAAATGTATTCAAATGATAAAAACACAAGAAACACCCCTCCTTGGAAGCTAAGGAGGGGTATATATAGCCACACACACAACATAAACTATACAACGAACCTAGTCTAGTCAAAACGTGTGTGACTATGATAACTAATGGGAATTCTTAAATGTCGTCACATAAAGTGAGTTTCCAACATGAAGAAACCCTATTGGTGGCCTAACATAAAGGCAATCATAAAAGAATATGTTAGCAAGTGTTTAACGTGTGCAAAAGTTAAAGCATAGTATCAAAAACCATCCAGACTGTTGATACAACCGAAATTCCAATATGGAAATGGGAAAGAATAACAATGGATTTCGTAACTAAGTTACCAAAGACATCAAATGAACATGACACCATCTGGGTTATTGTCGATCGTCTTACTAAATCTGCGCGATTCATTCCTATTAAAGAAACCGATGGTATGGAAACTCTTACGAGATTGTACATTAAGGAAATAATCTCTCAACATGGAGTTCCTGTATCTATCATCTCAGATCGTGACACTCTCCTTACATCTTTGTTTTGGAGGTCGATGCAAAATGCCTTAGGAACTCAATTGGACATGAGTACGACATATCATCCTCAAACAGATGAACAAAGTGAACGAACGATCCAGACTCTCGAAGATATGCTTAGAGTTTGCGTAATAGATTTTGGAAAAGAATGGGAGAAACATCTACCTCTAGTAGAATTCTCTTATAATAATGGTTATCATGCTAGTATCAAAGCAGCGCCTTTCGAAGTACTTTATGGAAGAAAGTGTCGATCGCCTGTTTGTTGGGCTGAAGTTGGAGATGTTCAACTAACAAGACCGGAAACAATACATGAGACTACTGAAAAGATCATTCAAATCCGACAACGATTACAAGCTGCACAAGATAGACAAAGGAGTTACGCTAATTCTAGACGTAAACCTTTGGAATTTCATGTTGGGAGATTGTGTTATGCTAAAAGTATCACCTCTTCAAGGAGTTATTCGATTAAGAAAGAAAAGGAAACTGAATCCAAGGTATATTGGACCATTCAAAATAATCAAAAGAACTGGCCCTGTGGCATATAAACTTGAGCTTCCTGAAAAGCTCAGTAATGTTTACAATACCTTTCACGTTTCAAATTTGAAGAAATGCTTATCTGATGAATCTCTCATCATACCGATGAAGAACTTCAACTCGATGATAAGCTCAATTTTGTGAAAGAGCCTGTGGAAATCATGGGTAAAGAGATCAAACAATTGAAGCAGAGTCGTATCTCAGTAGTTAAAGTACGATGGAACTCGAAAAGAGGCCTGAATATACTTGAGAACTTGAAGATCAAATCCGAGCCAAATATCCGCATTTATTTTCTACCCAAAATCCTTCATCTAGCTAAATCTCGGGACGAGATTTAATTTTAGAGGTGGAGACTATAACATCCAGTAGATTTTGCTAATGAAATATCAATATATGTGTATTTCACATTTGATAAATAAATAAAGAGCTGAATTTGCTAAGAAATTTTTGCTTTTTGCTACGATATATGATTGATTTATGGATAATATGGGTTCTCACTATCTCAATTTCCACTTCAACATATGCTTATATGTTGTAAACAATATGTGTATATCATGTCTAACCTTTAAATTAATCATATGGATATATAATGAATAAGAACATTTCAAATATAACAAAGATGCCCTAAATCATCAAAGAGCCTTAGAAACCCTAGAAATCCCTTATAAACTAAAATTTAGAGCAATATAACTACAAAATATCTATATATGAATATCAAGGACAAATGTACATGTTATAATCTACCATTTAGAAATAATAACTGATCATAAAATACTAAGTACAAATCACCTAAAGCTAAGTGCAAGTATTGAGACATAGTAACCTAGATTAACACCTAAAACCCATTTCACATTGAATTAGAGTCTAATCTTTTGCAACCAATTACAAAAATCAACTAAGTATCATATTAAGATCATACATTTATCTCAAGCTAAATTACAAATTACTAAAGCACAATGTACATGTTATTGAAGCATATAACTAAAAATTAACCTAATTACACCTAGGATATGATTACCCTATGCAAACCCTTAAACTAAGTGTGTAGAATCATTAGAAGTCATAAACACAACATATAAGACCTATAATAAGCTTACATAAGGAACTAAACACTAATTAACCAAAGTATAAAGTCATTAGGCTTAATGACCTAAAACCCCTTATATTAAGCATTTTACTTAGAATTAATACATAGACTTTTAGGACAAGTCTACCAACACTCATGTGGGAACACAGATTTTCGGAAATTTTCTTTTACTTGTTTTACGTGCTTATTCACACTTTTACCATTTTCACCATTTATTTTACAGTGATTACGTGTCATCCTCGAAATTTTAGTTAAATATAAAATTCTATGGATTTCGCTAATTTACGATATTATTTGGCAAAATGCCCAAACTTTATATTTGTAATTTCTACGAGGTTTCAGCACATTTTATATGACTTATTATTGACTCTTTGCCTAAAAAATAATGAAAATTGATATCTAGATCGAAAACGGACGCAATGGTGAACTTTTGCATTTTTACGTTTTCCGGCTGTCGGACTGAGTTTTCGGGTCCGAACGCCACGATAAAAATTATTATTATGTGATTACTAGTTATTCTTGATTCCTTGATCCAACTTAGTGAAATCCGAGCCAAACAAGTGTTTACTAGAAATTTTAAGGAAATTTCGTTTTAAACATAAACGGGTTTCGGTTTTCGTCAGAAACGGGTCGTTAATTAAACCCGTAAATTTATGAGAGCTTAACACAAATTTTTGGGCCATCTTGGAGTATTTTAAGCTGGTCCCAAGCTTAGGGAGCCTATTTTGACTTTGGTTGACTATTATTTAAACCTAGAAAAAACACATATTTACAATCTTAGAAAAAAAGACCCGTGTCTCCTCTTTGCTCCCCGTGGCCGACAAACACAAGCCCCCCCTACCATTTGATTTTTTTATTTAAGGTAAATGATTAGTAGTCCCATGTCTATTTTTCAATTCTTAATCATATCCATGTTTAATTTTTAACATGCATCAAGTTTTTGCATGAGATCATAAATCATCAAATCATATGATTTGATGATGTTTTTATGAACTCCTTTGATGGTTTTTGTTTTTCCAATGCCTAAAACCTTATTTTGTTGGGTAAAATTTTGATTTGGGTATGTTATGGTGTCTTAGGGCCACGATAAAAATTATTATTATGTGATTCCTAGTTATTCTTGATTCCTTGATCCAACTTAGTGAAATCCAAGCCAAATAAGTGTTTACTAGTTATTTTCAGGAAATTTCGTTTTAAACATAAACGGGTTTTCGTTTTCGTAAAAAACGGCTCGTTAATTAAACCCGTAAATTTACGAGAGCTTAACACTAAATTTTAGGACATCTTGGAGTATTTTCAGCTGGGCCCAAGCGTAGGGAGCCCATTTTGAATATGGTTGACTATTATTTAAACGTAGAAAAAAACACATAGTTACAATCTTTAAAAAAAAGACATGTGTCTCCTCTTTGCTCCCTGTGGCCGACGAACACAAGCCCCCCCCTACCATTTGATTTTTTTTATTTAAGGTAAATGATTACTAGTCCCAAGTCTGTTTTTTAATTCTTAATCATACCCATGTTTAATTTTTAACATGCATCAAGTTTTTTCATGAGATCAAAAATCATCAAATCTTATGATTTGATGATTTTTTATGAACTCCTATGATGGTTTTTGTTTTTCTAATGCCTAAAACCTTATTTTGTTGGATAAAATTTTGATTTGGGTATGTTATGGTGTCTTAGGGCCACAAATTTGATAGGATCAAGGAAGAAGGAAACGTTATTTTAAGTGTTGGAAATTATTCATACTCATTGTGGAGGTAAAATCATAACTAGTATATTAGTTTTGATGTTATTAGCATTTTTTGATATACATTGATCTTGGATTTTGAGCTCATGGGTAAAAACCACTGAGATTATGAGTACATAGGGTATATTATGACTTAGGATACTTGCATGGCGATTTAGTATAGCTTAGGAGTTGCGTTTTCGCGTTTAGGTTACTAAATTGGAACGTTTTTATGACATGGAAATAACAACAGAAACAAACAGGTCATGGTCATATTTTCTTAAACACATGAGCTTGTTTTTATTTGAAAAATGAATACCCACTGACGTGCTTGACATTTGGTGAGTTGGATGAAAACGGGAAGTGTCCGGATGAGCCCGGAATGATCGTTTTACTAAACTAGGTCAAATCTGAATTTTATGCTTAAAACGTGGGTAAATTGACTTGGGTAAAAAGATTGAATATATGATTTTATAACTTTTTATAGTAGGTACAAACATAATACAACTTCTCTTTTTGGTTTCATGTCAAAATCGTATGCCATTTGGGATATATGCTCACATTACCAAAGGCTATGAAGGACGTTTAAAACTTTCTGTTTTGATAGTCTGTCACTAAAAGTGGAATTCCCGTTGATTGGAAATAGTTCTAGGTCTGTATTTACCTAAATTTTAAAGGTAAGAGAAATACCTACATATGTCAAAAAATCTCACCTCCTTTACTATTATAGATTTTAAGATATGACCAACTCTTCACAGCCATTTTCAGAAAAACTAAATTCTATCCAATATTTCAACATTATGAACTGAGCCTAAAACGTGTTTGAAACCCGCATAAAAATGATTGGACCGTCATATAAGGTTAATTTCATGTTATTACAGTAGGTTCAAGGTATTTTGGTCAAATTTTATCTTAAGCCTAGGTCTCTCCATCGCAAGCAAGTTACTTGGTCATACTATGTCACGTTACTTCTAAAACTTATTTGCTACATTGAACACTTTCTTATTACGCGTCACCATTGCATAGGTCTGTGAAGACTCCACTTTTCTCAGCCCTTTTTCCTTGTGATCACTTGCTAAAGGTGATTTTATAGCCCCTATTCCACTTTATACATGTTTTACAAATGCGGGGTGAGAAATACATGCGTGGAATACATGTAGTAGAATTTTGACAGTATTACTTTTATCAGTATTCAATCAAGTATCCAATATTGCTTTCACAGTTTTTATGATTTACTTATTGCCTTAGTATCTTAGTAAAAAATCCTCTATAACATTAACCGTTAATTTACATATCGCAAGCGCGACTGTTGTGGATGGATCCATCGGGATTGACAATCCCCGTCATGAGTACCGACGCATATACATTCGAATATACAAGTACTTTGACTAGATACTTATTAGAGGTCCCCAATATGTTAACGCTTCGGTGTCATGAGCTATTGCAATAACTAAATTACATTTAATGGCACAATGGTGCAACATTTTTCAGTATTACATGTTTATATGGAAACATTGCTTGTATTCCACAACTTCCTATAATAAACCTATGAATACCACTCAACTTTATGTTGACCCGTTTACATGTTATTTCTCAGGTTGTAACACCCTATTTTGATAAATGGAATGTCACGCGTGATTATGGCGTGTCATCAAAGCATACAAGGATAAATGTCTAAACATTACATGACCATAAAGGAAATACCGGAATCAAACATCGGTAGTCCAAAAGTAGAACTCATCACACACAAACATAAGTACTGTAAATGAAAGGACTAAACAATGTCCATGGAAATGAGTATCAAAGTATAGATAAATGCATAAAGTAAAGAAGGCTAGAAAGCTTCCAGTCCATATGCACGTACGCTTAAAGTCTACGTGCGTCCCTGAGTACCTGCCGTTTTGGGAACATGAAAAGGAAAACGGCTGAGCAATACGCTCAGTGCACGGATGTACAAATAAAGCATGAATAATATAAGCATAAAAGCATGAAACAGCGGAAGAAACTAAGTCCTGAATAACCCGGTTATATCTTAGTAAAACTGGTTTTATAGTTTGAAAAGCCTTATGTTTATCTTGTAAAAACTGTTTAACATATTCAACCATTAACCAATATAGGTCATGAAATATCAACGTACGTGAATACTTGGAGGGGTGACCTCGTCATGCAAATTAGAGGGGCTGCCTCTAATTTAATATACTGGTTTTGGGTAGGAGGGATCAGCTCCTTGTGAAGGATGCAAGGCACACACCACATTCACACTGAGTAATCTGCTGAAATATGTAACTAGGATGCACCCATCGCCCCACCTGATAACATAATAGATGGTCAAAAGCTGAAGGGACGCCACGAGCTATCACTCCACCATGGTGAAGTCATAACACTGACGCCTCCAGTTTTATGGTTATGGTACCTCCATAACTAGGTGAAACTGGTCATGCATGTATATGGCTTTAGGTATTCTAATTAAACATAAGCAATCAAAACATATAAAACATATAATGGGGAAAATAGTTGGCTGCATACTGGAAATCCTAATAAGGAAGAATGTCCATACTGAAAGGACGGAGAATCCGTACCTTATGTCCAGTGAACGAAGAAGACGAACGGAAGAGAGTCCAACTTCGGTATCACTAACGCTACATAAATACATACGTGTATAAGTATCTGATTACTGAGTACGTAACTGGTTTTATATCATGTCTTAGCTTGTTTTATATGTTCATGTCATGTTTTACTGATTTAAGCTTTATACTATGTTTATCATATATCCTGTCTATTCTGATTAAGTATTACTTGTATTTCACGTATTACTATACTTGTTGTATAATAATAAGTAACTTCCTAAAAATAGCAGGTTTCCTAAAATAGAAAGTTTCCAAAAATAGAAAGTTACCAAAAATAGAAAGTTTCCAAAATAGAAAGTTTCCAAAAATAGAAAGTTTCCAAAAATAGAATTACTGCTTAAAATAGATAAGTTTCTAAAAATAGCAAGTTTCCATAAATAGATTAGTTGCCTCAAATAATTAGGTTTCTAAAAATAGAAAGTTTCCATAAATAGATATAAGCTGGATAATTAAGCTAATTATATAAGCTTAAGTGTTTTCTGATTATTATTCTAAGTCATGTGATTATATAGTATAGTTTATTAAGTATAACATGTAAATTAAATAAACTATAGGTTAAAGTATTTAATTAAATGTAACATGATTTTAATTAAACAAAGGTAAAATACTTAGGTTAAAACATGTATTATTATCTATTAATAATATAACCTAAGTTGATGGGTGTGTAAACACCCATCTTTTCTACCACTTAATTACAATAATAACCGGACCAAAACGTGTATTTTATGTCTTTTATGTCGGAATTATGCGTGGTTTGTGTTTTTGTTGTGATTTAGGATGAAAAGGTGAAAAGTGGAGAAAACACGGACATTCACGGGCATTTACGGACTTTTATTGAAGAAAAGGATGAAAGACGAAGTCAAGAAGTCAAGAGTGCAAAAAGAACGGAAGTCCACGACCAATTCTGAAGATTTATCGAGGAAAAAGTCAAAAGACGGAAGTTTATCAAAAGCCGAAGAATTCAAGTCTATTTTATTGAAGAATTTAAAGACGAGTTCGAAGAAATCCCGAAGCCAAAAGTCCCTTAAGTCCAAGTTTAAAGAAGATTAGAAGAAAAGGACTAGTGACGTAATTAATGAAGAATTAAGAAGAAAGGGACTTAATCTTGCAATTAACAAGAAATGAAGGAGGGGAGGAAGCTTCCTTAATCCTCCCCTATAAATAGATTAGGATTATTTATTTTTAATTTTGTTGGATAGCTTGACAAACTATCTCTTCCATTTTTAATTACCTTGCACCTTTAATTACTTGTCCATTTAATTACCTTGTCTTGCACCTTAATTACCATTTAATTCAAGTAAGTTTTTCTTTTAATTCTTGTTAATCTTTATTTCTATCTTGTTAATCTCATTCTACCTTTCTTTAATCTTTGATTGTTATTGTTTATGTTTTTGATCTTGATTTTGGTTGATTTATTTAAGTGGGTTTTAATTATTTTGATTAAGTTTTGTGAGTTTGATTGATTTGGATTGATTGTTTATGCTTAATAGTTGTTTATTTGCTTGTTTGATTTAATCTTGTGTTTGATTTAGCTTAGTTTTTGTTAGATCCGAGCTATTTTTACTTTCCTTGTTCTTCGGCCTTTGGTTTCTGATTATTCCCAGACTCGAGCCCAGAATATTTCGAGTAAGGTCTTGGCAGTGTTCTCTATTCGGAATATTCGTCATTCCGAATAGGGACTTGTATTCCGAATAGGGGTGTCTTTCCGAATAGGTGACAGATATTCCGAATAGAGGCTTACATTCCGAATAGACTGCTATTCCGAATAGCATGCATTATTCCGCATAGGGAAGTATATTCCGAATAGGGGGATTTTCCGCATAAGGCACTTTATTCCGAATAGCCGCACTATTCCGCATAGAGTATTCATTCCGAATAGGGACAGATATTCCGGATAGAGACTTTATTCCGCATAAGTGTATTATTCCGAGTAGGGGGCTTTATTCCGAATAGACTTGAGGATTCCGAATAGGCCATTATTTCGAGTAGGGTAATATTCAGGATAGGTGACATATTCCGAATAGCCTTTTATTCCGAATAAGAGTTTATTCCGGATAGGGTTATTTTCAGTTTCTTTATTTTAAGTTTCTGCCTTTTAAATTCTAGCTCTATTTTTCCCGCCTTTTTCTTTAGTCGCACTTTAAGTTTATTTGCCTTAGATTTATTTTAGTCTTGCCTTAGTTTAAGTTTTAATTTTAGTTGCGTTTTAAGTTTTCCTTAGTTAGATTTAAGTTTACGTTATTTACATTATTGCCCTTTAATTTTAGTCTTGCTTTTAAATACTTGCACTTTATTTTAATTAGAGTTAGATTTACTTTAAGTCATTTACTTTATTTGGTCTGCACCTTTAATTTTAAACACTACAACGACGCATCTTTGTTTCACCAAAGTTCAACTGAGTCACACATTAAACACAAGTTTTTCAATTCGAAGAGATTGGTACTACGAATATTTTTAACCTGAGTAAAATCGAGTTATTAAATGGCGCCGCTGCCGGCTCTTTTCGTAAAGATCAACAGTTTTCTGTGAGAGACACGTTGCTTTTTGGGATCCGTTCACTTGTGAACGTTATTTTTCTTGCATAAAATTTTTTAAAAAAAAACTCATAAAAATTAAAAATTTCAAAAATCCAAAAAGATTTTATCTTTCTTGTGTATATATATTGTCTTTGTGTTTGGTTTTGTTTTCTTTTGCATTTTCAGGTGTATGCGTACTAGATCTTCTAATTATCAAGAGCCCGAGCCTCAAGAAGATTTAGATATGGCAGGTGTTAACAACAATAATCAACCACCGCACCTCAATAATAATAATAATAACAACAATGCTCTTCCACAGCCCGATCTTCGGACCATGGAGGAACTTTGTCAACCAACAATGTTTGGACGAGGAGGACTGATAGGTGTGTAAACACCCATCCTTTTACCATTTAATTCGGGCTAAAACGAGACCAAAACACGTATTTAATATCATTTGTTTGGAATTATGCGTGGTTTTTGTGTTTATTGTGTTTTCAGAGCTAACCGGATGAATATTAAAGAAAACATGGGATTGCACGGGATTTATCAAGGAAAAAGACTCAAGATAAAGTCTATTGTCCAAGAGATGCAAAAGATTTGAAGTCATTGGGCCTATTCGAAGATTTATCGAAGAAAAGGACTAAAGACAGAAGATTTTCATAAGTCGAAGAAACTCGAGTCTATTTAACGAAGAAATTAAAAGACGAGTTGGATTTAATAGACGACAAATCCCGAATCAGAATCGAAAACGTCAACTTTTCTGAAAAGACGAGAAGACAAGAAGAAAGGGAGAAAGTCCACTCACCAACCAACCACTAGGAGTATAAATAGATACTCCCTTCACACAATTAGGGAGTTAGTTCATTTTCTTTTTCAGTTCTTGTTGGTTCGTTCCTTAACCAACTCCATTAGGGAGTTTGGTGATTTTTCATCTTTCTTTCAATCTTGTAATCCTTAATCATTAACCTTGTTACTCTTCTATTAATCAATCTATTCCATCTTTTCATTCATCTTGTTCTTCATCATCATTTATTGCAAGTTTTTAAGTTTTTATTTGATTCTAGTTTGATCTTTAAAAGTTGTTGATTTAGAGTTTTTATTGGTGGGATTTGTTACTTATGGTATTTAAATAGTTATTGTTTGATTTGGTTAAACCTTTTTGACTATTGAGTGTTTAGATTAAAAAACGTGTTCCTGCTGTTACTGTTCTTCGCATTCCTGATCTTTCCGAATAGAACAATTATTCCGAATAGGCATTTGGGCTCGTCCCCTATTCGGAATATCTTACTTATTCCGAATCACCTTTATTTGTTCTCTTACTCGGAATATTTCAAATATTCCGCTTAGCCAGTTGATTTCTCCCTTATTCGGAATATCTCATATTCCGAATAGCCCAGATTTTCCGATTAGCTTTATATTCCGCATAGAGGTTAATTTTACGCATAAGAGCTTTACATTCCGAATAGAGGAACTTTCCGAATAGCACCCGTTTTCAGTAAGGATCTTCACAGCTTTATCATTTAATTGCTTTTGGTTTCCTGTTTCTGGCTTTAATTTTTATTTCCTTCATTTATTTAGAATAGAAAACCAAATCCACTTTTTGTCACCAAGAACAAATCATTCCACTTTTAACTGAGATCAATTCGAGAGGATTCCGAGAAATATTTTGAACCCATAGCAAAACCTAATATCAAGGACCGATTGCGCCGATGCAAATCAACGCTCCTGAGTTTTCGTTGAAGCACCACATGATTCAGCAAGTACAAACAAACCCATTTAGAGGATTGCCTGATGATGATGCCAACAAACACCTCGACAAGTTCATTACAATCACCCAAAGCATGAAGTTGGCCGGTGCCACAATGGATGAACTTTGCCTACAACTCTTTCCACACACTCTATTACATCATGCCGAGAAATGGTTTGATCGTCTCCCGAAGAATTCTATTCACACTTGGGATGATATGACTTAACGCTTTTTGTCGCGCTACTTTCCACCATCCATGGTCACAAGCCTTCGTAATCAGATCAGCGGTTTCATGCAAGACCCTGATGAATCTCTTTTTGACGCTTGGGAGAGATATAATGTCTTGATCGACCGTTGTCCAAACCACAACATGCTTCCCGTCACATTGATTGATACTTTCTACAACGGATTGACTTTTCGAGATCGTGATACGATCAATGCAGCCGTCGGTGGCACATTCATGAAAAGGAGACCCGAGGAGTGTAGAGAGCTAATAGAGAACATGACTACTCATCATAAAAACTGGAATTCCTCTGCTTCTTCTAGGAACAACCCGAGAGTCAATGTTTCCTCAACCTCAGCAAACCCTGAGATGACCGAACTCACCCACATGATGGCTAAAATGAGCAAAAGTATTACGCTTCTCGCTTCAAACCAACAACAACAACAAGTTAAAGCGGTTGCTAATCCTTGTGAAACATGTGGCGGTCCTCACTCATACACCGATTGTCCTTCGACACAAGGAAATCCGGAAAATGTGTATGCTGCTTACGGTAATTATTCACCGGAAAATTACCAAGCTAGACAACAAGGGGATAGAAATCTGCTGAGCTACCGATCCAACAATTACCTTTCACCCGGTTTTTCTCCTCAAAACCAAAATCCCGCCAACAACTACAATAGAAGCAACCAAATCCCACCTCGTGCTTCTAACCCTTATCAACCACCCACCCAACAACACCCACCCATTAATCCCGATGTTGACACCATCATGAGAACTCAAGGTGAGCAAATCAAGAATCTACAGAGCCAAATAATCAATTTGAAAGGAGATATCTTGAAGCAAGGTAATGACATCAGAACCAAGGTTCGTGATAATCTTCAATCCTCCTTCATCACTCAAACAACTGAATTAAAGAATCTATTGGCTAGTTTCTTGCCCGAAGCTCAACCTTCTTCTTCGGGTTCTCTACCTTCAAACACCGTCACTAATCCGCGAGCTAATGTGAGTGTTATAACTACGCGTAGTGGAATTACCATTGTCAATCCACCTATCCCACCACCATCATCTACACCTCCTCCACCACCATGTATCCCTACTCCTCCTACACCTAGTAGTAGTGCACCATTACCGTCTCCGCCTCGTCATGACGATGTATCTCGGAAGGACCCTTCAACATCACAACCTTCACCACCTACACCTTCACCTAACCCTTATCAACCTAGAATCCCATACCCTTCTCGCATAGGCAAGACCAATGATCTAACCAAGAATGACTGCCAAGTATCGAAATATGTGGATATGCTATCTAAAATGACCATCAACATTAGCCTTGTTGAAGCACTTTGCCACATGCCGAAATTTGTCAAAGCATTCAAGGAATTGCTTAGCAAGAAGGAGAAGCTGATTGAACTCGCCAACACACGCTTAAATGAAAACTGCTCTGCAGTCCTTCTTAGAGAACTTCCGGAAAAGCTTGGAGATCCCGGTCGTTTTGTGTTGCCTTGCGTGTTCAACAAAACTGAAGAATTTACTGCCCTTGCTGATCTCGGGGCTAGTATTAATTTGATGCCACTGAGTGTTTGGAAAACACTATCATTGCCCGACCTCATTCCAACAAAGATGACTCTCGAACTTGCAAATCGCACTCTCGCTTACCCCGTTGGTATAGCCGAAGACGTGTTTATCAACGTTGGCACATTTACTTTCCCGGTCGATTTTGTCGTAGTTGATTATGAAATGGACCCTCGTATTCCTTTAATACTTGGTCGGCCATTCTTGAGAACTGGACGAGCTTTAGTGGATGTGGCCGAAGGTGAGTTAATCTTACGAGTCGGGGATGATTCTAAAATTTTTAAAATGGGGAAGCTTACAGGCAAATCTTTTGGACGAGAATCAGTGAATATGATTAATGTGCTAGATGACTTTGTCGTCTACGATAATCCTCTATTCGACTCTTGCATTGATAATCCACTTTTTCATGATGATGTGGATGATTCTCGCCCCAATTTGGAAGCTTCTCCCATTTATGATTCTCCACCGGTCTTCGATGCTTATGATGATGATGATTCTAGCTCAGATTCGGATGATTTTGATTGTACTTTTGAGTATCCCGAGCTGTCCACTTTTGATGATTTTGATGAGGATGATACTCTCTCGAGCGATTCTTCACATGATGAAGATCCTCCGCCATCACTCGATCCTACTTTGGACGATTATTCATTTGAGGAAGATTTCTCTGAATTTCTGAACACATACTTCCCTCATGAGAGTGATGCTCCTCCTTTGGACTTTGAAGATTATCGTCTTGATCCTACTTTGGATTTGAAGAGCATTTTGTCAAAGGAGAAGAAACCGGTCGACACCGAAGTCCGTTGCACATATGATTTGACACCTCTTTGTCCCACTTCTGAGGACGAGGTTGTGTTTCTTTGCGGATCTTCTTCACACTCGGCTGAGCCTGAGTGCTATTTTCCCTTAAAGGAAAAGGTGTTCGACCCCGGTATTGCAATCTTAGAGCCATCTCAGTATCCACCTGATGAAATAAAAGGAAAAATCTTTGGAAATTTTGAAGACATGCTTGCTCCACTTCAACTTTGCTTCCACCGTGCTCCATCGCTGCTTAAAGGAACCCTGCCATTTCTCTTTTGGCTTGCCTTGTTCGCCTTAAGCTCTTGCTTATTGATGGATGAAAACTATGTCTTTGATCCTGGTGGATATGTTTCATGATACTTCTGTTGATGATCAAGGTCGAGTCAGGCTCACGACTCGGTTAACAAAAACCAAGCGCTTCTTGGGAGGCAACCCATGTATCTATCTTTTCGCTTTCTTTACCATAAGTGTAGGGGGGACCCTTTGGTTTGCTATTTCCTCTCCTCACTTCTTAATCAGGGATTCGAGCTTCAATGATCCACTCTTGATGATTCTTTACGACCCGTGATTCCATGTTCTACTTCTTCCCGGTTCTATCCTAAACTCTTTTCGATTCACTATTTTATATTTTATCAATATTAAAATAGGAATCTCTTTAGTTGTCTTTTCCTTAGCGAGATTTAAACAACGTGCACAATGTCCTAAGTGTAGGGGAGTTTACTCCCACATGCTTAAACATTGAGGACAATGTTTATCTTAAGTGTAGGGGGGACTTCTATCGAAGTTAAGTGGTCTTTTCCTTGTATTTGTCCTCATTTTAACCGAAAAATCAATTTTTCGACATTTTTCAAAATTTTTGATCTATCTTGGCCTATTAGTTTTCCTTTTATATAGTTATTTTCTTGCCTTTTTAGAATAAATGTTTAATAAAGTGGTTTTAATTTTCAAATGTTGTGAATCTTTTGACTCAACCCGAGTTTACTTATCTAAGTTACTCTAGCTAGTATCCTTAACGTGTTTAAGTCAAGTTTTGCTAGGCTTTTATATAGGGAGCTATAAAACGCGAAAGTCTTAACCCTCACGGGTTAAGAACAAGAACTTTTCGCAAGTTCCTATAATTGATCCTAGAGAGTCGTTTATCAAGGGAACAATAAAATGCGATTTCTAAGCTTGAAAAAGTCTAAGAATTTGCAAGATCCTATAGGCGACTCGAAAACCCAAAATTTTGATTTAATAGGCTAAGTATCCACGAGTCTCATTACTTGAGATTTTAAACTGTGGAGAACGAGAGATGATAGAGTCAATTATAAGTTCGGTATTCTTTCGTGAATTTATGTGAGTTAATTATAAGCCTACTCTCCCATCGCTTGCTAATAAATTTATCTGCTAATAAATAAGGTTGTACGATTTGAAAAGTTACTTAGCTTCTAGCCCCAGATCGTTTAAAAGTTGCTCGGTAATGACGAGAGTTCATAGCCAAGGCATAACTTATGAAGCGGGGCGCGAAGATTGGCGAGTCCGAAAAGGCCCTAACAAGGCATGAGGGCTATGTTTTGTTGCTAAAGATCCAAAAGTGATGTGAAGAATCATTTATCGAAAATCAATATGAAGGATCGAGACACACGACGAAAAGCAAAAACTCCCAAAAAGTCATGGAGAAGTGTATCCGAAAAGACCCTAACAAGGTATGAGGATAAATAGATCCGAGTCAATAAAGGAGGCGAATCGTTGTATATCAAAATCCAAAATAAAGATTGGAGAAAAATGAAGAAGTCGTGGTCCATATATGAAGAATCTCTCAAAAATTCCAAGTGAAGAAATTCCAATTATGAAGAGAAGACCATTATTTCATGAACGTCTCTCAAGATTTGAAGTATGAAGTCGCTGCCAAATATCGGCCCGAGAAAGGTCTCAAATCGCGAACCAAGTTATGCCAAGATATGAACTTTTTGATATCCCGAGAAGCAGTTTTAAAAGATTTGGTCCTTTAGCTAACTATTGATTAAATCGTGCACTTTATTTTCAGACTAAATTATTATCAAAATAAGTCAAACAATGCATCTTCGTGATCATTCAAGACAAATAATAAAATATAAGAGATACCCATAGGAATAAGGGAGTCTAAGTGAATAATTGGCCCGCATGAGTTAGTGTTAGTTTACTAACTTATAATAACAATGATCTCTTTTTTTAAGCTTGGTTTGGAGAAAGTGAAAAGTTGAGGATGATGATTATTCATGACATTTTCAAAACCCAAGGTATGCTTTTAATTTCTTTTCTTTGCATTTTTTATAATTTTCTATCTCTTTAATAACGGCCAACGTGGATTGATTATGATGAAGAGTGTAAACATGCTTTGTAACTAATGCATTGCATGAGGACATTGCAATGGTCAAGTGTAGGGGATTTGATGGGTGTGTAAACACCCATCTTTTCTACCACTTAATTACAATAATAACCGGACCAAAACGTGTATTTTATGTCTTTTATGTCGGAATTATGCGTGGTTTGTGTTTTTGTTGTGATTTAGGATGAAAAGGTGAAAAGTGGAGAAAACACGGACATTCACGGGCATTTACGGACTTTTATTGAAGAAAAGGATCAAAGACGAAGTCAAGAAGTCAAGAGTGCAAAAAGAACGGAAGTCCACGACCAATTCTGAAGATTTATCGAGGAAAAAGTCAAAAGACGGAAGTTTATCAAAAGCCGAAGAATTCAAGTCTATTTTATTGAAGAATTTAAAGACGAGTTCGAAGAAATCCCGAAGCCAAAAGTCCCTTAAGTTCAAGTTTAAAGAAGATTAGAAGAAAAGGACTAGTGACGTAATTAATGAAGAATTAAGAAGAAAGGGACTTAATCTTGCAATTAACAAGAAATGAAGGAGGGGAGGAAGCTTCCTTAATCCTCCCCTATAAATAGATTAGGATTATTTATTTTTCATTTTGTTTGATAGCTTGACAAACTATCTCTTCCATTTTTAATTACCTTGCACCTTTAATTACTTGTCCACTTAATTACCTTGTCTTGCACCTTATTTACCATTTAATTCAAGTAAGTTTTTCTTTTAATTCTTGTTAATCTTTATTTCTATCTTGTTAATCTCATTCTACCTTTCTTTAATCTTTGATTGTTATTGTTTATGTTTTTGATCTTGATTTTGGTTGATTTATTTAAGTGGGTTTTAATTATTTTGATTAAGTTTTGTGAGTTTGATTGATTTGGATTGATTGTTTATGCTTAATAGTTGTTTATTTGCTTGTTTGATTTAATCTTGTGTTTGATTTAGCTTAGTTTTTGTTAGATCCGAGCTATTTTTACTTTCCTTGTTCTTCGGCCTTTGGTTTCTGATCATTCCCAGACTCGAGCCCAGAATATTTCGAGTAAGGTCTTGGCAGTGTTCTCTATTCGGAATATTCGTCATTCCGAATAGGGACTTGTATTCCGAATAGGGGTGTCTTTCCGAATAGGTGACAGATATTCCGAATAGAGGCTTACATTCCGAATAGACTGCTATTCCGAATAGCATGCATTATTCTGCATAGGGAAGTATATTCCGAATAGGGGGATTTTCCGCATAAGGCACTTTATTCCGAATAGCCGCACTATTCCGCATAGAGTATTCATTCCGAATAGGGACAGATATTCCGGATAGTGACTTTATTCCGCATAAGTGTATTATTCCGAGTAGGGGGCTTTATTCCGAATAGACTTGAGGATTCCGAATAGGCCATTATTCCGAGTAGGGTAATATTCAGGATAGGTGACATATTCCGAATAGCCTTTTATTCCGAATAAGAGTTTATTCCGGATAGGGTTATTTTCAGTTTCTTTATTTTAAGTTTCTGCCTTTTAAATTCTAGCTCTATTTTTCTCGCCTTTTTCTTTAGTCGCACTTTAAGTTTATTTGCCTTAGATTTATTTTAGTCTTGCCTTAGTTTAAGTTTTAATTTTAGTTGCGTTTTAAGTTTGCCTTAGTTAGATTTAAGTTTGCGTTATTTACATTATTGCCCTTTAATTTTAGTCTTGCTTTTAAATACTTGCACTTTATTTTATTTAGAGTTAGATTTACTTTAAGTCATTTACTTTATTTGTTCTGCACCTTTAATTTTAAACACTACAACGACGCATCTTTGTTTCACCAAAGTTCAACTGAGTCACACATTAAACACAAGTTTTTCAATTCGAAGAGATTGGTACTACGAATATTTTTAACCTGAGTAAAATCGAGTTATTATAAGTCATGTAAATTGATTAATTATAGTCATGGTTTTTAATAATTAGTTAATTGTATAGTCTAATTAAATAATAAATAATAAGGTTAAATTCATGAATTAATAATTAAATTTATAACCTAAGGCATGTAAATTAAATTAATCAAGTTCATGCTTTTAATTAATTTAATTTAAGTCTTGAAAAAATAACATAACTTGTAAAAATCATAAACCTTAAAAAAAGTGATTCATGAACCGGACCCGTGATTAAAACCCATGAACCGGACCCGTAACCATCACCATACCCCGACCGAGGTCAGGGTTTGCCCTTGCCTTGCTGCTGCCGTGAGACCGCTACCACCATACCGAGACCATATGGTCTCGGTGGTGCGAAATAAGCCAAGCCGAGACTCCCTTGGGGCTCGGTTAGGCGTCGGCCACAACAAAAAAACCCCTAAACCCTTCATTGATTTAACCCCATGATTATTAACATGTTTAAAATACTTGTTTTTAATTAGTTTAGTTAAAAACATCATGATTTTATGTGATTCAATAAATCAAAACATAAAAAGAAAAGGTTAAAGGTTATATCGATTACGTGAAATCAAGAAGGATGAACACACCACGATCCTTGTAATTTCTCTAACACCAAAATCAACCCGAATCATCCTTTGGTGTTCTTGAACCCGGCGGCCAAAGAGGACAAAAGGAAGAACTAGGGTTTTCTTTCTTTTCTAATTTTTGTAAATATGAAACATGTTTTTCCTAAACTCCCTAGTTAGTAAAATTACATGGGCTAAGCCCATGTTTCTTGGTATAGCCGCGGGTAGGGGGCCCCACATGGGGTAACCCGTACTTTTCTCGTGTCTAAATAATAGTGTGTTCCCGTGTTCGTGTTTAACGTGTTTTAATTAGTTACCGATCGTGACTTAATATATTTATTCGTGTTCGTAATAAATATATATACATACGTAATATTAGTTCGTGATTAATTTACGTTCATGATTTCATGTTCGTATGTTCGTGATTATAATTATTATTGGAATAGTTATCGTGTGTTCATACGTAATAAATACTTATCATGTAATAACACGTACGTAATACTTGTAATTCTTGTTTATGAAACATAAACGTGCTATAAAAGGAAAGCTCTAATCATGTACGTACGATCTTAAAGGTACTATTCATGGTAAAAGCATGCGGGTTTTACAACTCTTCCCCCCTAAAAGAATAATTTGTCCCCGAATTATAGATAAAGTAAACTAGAAAAGAAGAACATACCCGAATTCAAAATATGAAATGAGGGTAAGAAGCCCGGATAGACTCCTCTGTTTCCCAAGTGGCTTCCTGTTCGGTATGATCCCTCCAAAGGATTTTGACGAATGGAATCGTCTTCCTTGTCATGACTCATTCTTGTCTGTCAAGAGCTCGTTCGGGTTCTTCTATAAAAGTGAGATCTTCACGAATCTGTTCCAGTGGATACTGAACCATGTGAAGGGGATGATACTGGTACCCTCTGAGTAAGGACACATGAAACACATTGTGTACATGGGAAAGCTGCGGAGGTAACGCTAAACGGTAAGATACTTCACCGACTCGTTCAATGATATCAAACGGTCCGATAAATCGAGGACTGAGCTTCCCTTTAACTCCAAAGCGTATAACACCACGTGCCGACGAAACCTTAAGGAAAACGTGATCTCCTACGTTAAAATGTATGTCCCTACGATGCTTGTCTGCGTAGATCTTCTGACGTGACCGTGCTTCTAGAAGTTTATGCTTAGCTACTGCGACCCTCTCATTAGTCAACTCTATGATCTCTGGTCCTTCAAGTGTTCGCTCACCAACCTAATCCCAGCAGATTGGGACGCGACACTTCCTGCCATACAACATTTCGAACGGAGCATACTTGATACTTGCGTGCCAACTGTTGTTGTATGAAAACTCTACTAAAGTGATATAACCGTCCCAATCACCCGTCCATTCCAACTCACATGACCTCAACATGTCTTCCAATGTCTAAATCATTCGCTCCGACTGCCCGTCTGTTTGAGGATGAAAAGCCGTGCTAAGCTTAAGCTGTGTGCCCCAAGCTTTTTGCAGACTTTTCCAAAATCGTGAAGTGAATCGAGGATCTCTGTCTGAGACGATGCTGGATGGAGCACCGTGGAGTCTCATGACCTCTCTTCTATACGTATCAGCGATTTTACTGACCGAATCTTCCTTGCGGATCGGTAAGAAATGAGCTGATTTGGTAAGTCGATCAACGATAACCCAAATTGCATCGTGCTTCCTCTTGGTTGGCGGAAGACCAGTAACAAAATCCATGGTGATTTTGTCCCACTTCCACTCTGGAATATCTAACGGTTGAAGGAGACCGCCAGATCGCTGAGGCTCGATCTTAACCTGCTGGCAGGTAATACATTCGGAGACGTAAGTGACAACATCGTGTTTCATACCACTCCACCAAAAGTACTGTTTGATGTCATGGTACATCTTAGTCGAACCAGGATGTATAGAGAATGGGGAGCTATGAGCTTCAGCTAACAAAGCTTCCCGGAGTTCTTGATCATCAGGAACACAGTCTCGTGCCCTGCCATAAGATATCATCTGCATCTACTCGAAATTCTGTCTACTTCTCCAAATTCTGAATTATCGCCCAGATTTCTCCATCATCTTTCTGAGCTTCCTTGATCTTAAAGTGTAAATCGGGTTCTACTCTAAGATTATCCTAGTAACCGTGCTGTCCAAGCACCATGATCTCTATGTCTAGTCGCTCCAAGTCTCTTATGATTTCTTCCTCAATCTCAATGCGGTTGATCATTCCGGACTTTCTGCTAAGTGCATATGCTACTACATTCTCCTTGCCGGGATGATACTACAGATTAATGTCATAATCCTTCAACATCTCTAACCATCTCCTCTGTCTCATGTTTAATTCACGCTGAGTGAAGATATACTTCAAGCTCTTGTGGTCCGTGAAAATGTCACATGATTCTCCATACAAATAGTGCCTCCATATCTTCAATACAAACACGACTGCAACAAGTTCCAAGTCATGCGTAGGGTAATTTTCCTCATAGGGATTAAGCTGTCGTGAAGCGTACGCGATCACTTTCCCATGTTGCATGAGAACACAGCCAAGTCCCTTCCCTGATGCATCACTGTAGATTAGAATTCCACCCGTACCAGATGGGAGAGTAAGAATAGGTGCAGATACTAACTTCTGCTTCAGGTCTTCAAAGCTCTTCTCTCGTTCTTCAGTCCAGACGAATTTCTCTCCTTTCCGCATCAGTTTGGTCAATGGTAGTGATAGGCTGGAAAAGTTCTCCACGAACCTACGGTAATAGCCAGCTAAGCCTAAGAAACTGCGGACTTCAACCTTCGCTGGATCCATAGTGATTCCTTCTGCTGATACAATATGACCTAAGAATGCCACCTTGTCTAACCAGAACTCACTTGGAGAATTTAGCATACATCTACTTCTGGCGAAGAATCTTTAGTACTGTACGAAGATGGTCTTTGTGTTCCTCCTTGGACTTTGAGAAAATCAGGATGTCATCGATGAAGAGAATGATGAACTTTTCCAGAAATTCATGGAAGATTCTGTTCATCAAATCCATGAACACTGCTGGAGCATTTGTCAGGCCGAATGGCATGACTACAAATTCGTAGTGGCCATAGCGTGTACGGAAAGCAGTCTTGGCGATGTCCTGCTCCTTAACCCGTAGCTGATGGTAGCCTGACCTTAGATCAATCTTGGAGAAATGTTTGGCCCCTTGGAGTTGGTCAAACAGATCGTCTATACGTGGGAGTGGATACCTATTCCTGATAGTAATCTTGTTGAGCTCGCGATAGTCTATGAAAAGACGCATACTGCCGTCCTTCTTCTTAACAAATAAGACCGGTGCGCCCCATGGAGATGCGCTCGGTCGAATGAAACCTCGTTCCAAAAGTTCTTTTAGTTGATCCTTCAGCTCCTTTAACTCTATGCGAGCCATGCGATAAGGATCCTTGGAAATCGGCTTAGCTACTGGGATGAGCTCGATATTGAATTCCACTTCACGTGCAGGTGGTATGCCCGGAAGTTCTTCTGGGAATACATCTTAAAATTCTGACACTATCGACTGATCCTGAATTGATGGGGATTTAGCACGCATGTCATGAACCGTAGCTAGATAACCCTCGCAGCCATGTGACAGTAGTGCACGTGCTTGCAGGGTTGATATGATTTACACAGATCTGCCGGGTACAAACCCGTTATGAATGTAATCTGGTGCATTAACATCACCGAAGATCACTCGATATGAATGGCAGTCTATGGTAGCATGATGCTTGGATAGCCAATCCATGCCCAAAATCATGTCAAAATCATTCATGTCCAACGAAAGTGCGTCAACAGCATGAACCTTATCGTCAAAATCTAGGAGAAGAATCTTGTACACATGGGTTATAAGTACAGGGTCTCTCAAAGGCGTAGAAATACTGAGTCTATTCTCTAGTGGCATGGGGAGTGTCCTAACATTCTTGGCATAAGTAGTAGAAATGACCGATTGAGTAGCACCCGTATCAAACATAACACATGTAGCTTGACCATACATATACAAGATTCCAGTGATGGTACCTGTAGACTTGTTGGCCTGATCGCGAGATTTCATGTAAACGCGTCCAGTAGTAGGAGGCGGCTTGGTATCAGCATGTCCTGATGTGCCCTTCATCTCGCCCTTGCGGCAGTCCTTCATGCGATGGCCAGGAAGACCACACTTGAAGCATGCGTCACTGTCGCGGCGACATGGCCCTAGGTGCTTACGGTGGCAAGTAGAGCAAAGAGGATGAGTATATCCTCTAGCAGGTGTCCTTGACTGGCTGAGAACCTGATAAGACATTATACATGAGACATGATAATATGGTACAAAGGACAATTCGGATAATCGTAAGATTGAATACCAGTGATAGCTGGACGGCTAGGCTGTGAACCTCTCTGGTTCTGGTCCCTACCGTTTCTATGGTTCCTAGTAGAAGATTTGCTATTGTGTCAGAATTATGAGTTATAAAATGAAATCATAAGAAAATGCGTAAGTATAAGGACGTGCTGCTGTTGGAGTGTCCAGCGTTGTTACGGTAATTATCATTACCGCCACGCTTATCCGTAGCAGAACGGTCATTAGTCTGACCGTTTCCCTTGGGCTGATTAAGCTGATGTTGAGTAGCCGGCTGAGACCGGTCCCCAGTCTTTTGCCTGGAAGATACAATTTAAAGAGATGAAATATTGACATATACTGAAAGAATACGGATTGGTCACCGCTTAAATACGAATGTTTACCTCTTATCGGGTCACTCTGCTTCCCCGAACTCATCTCTCTCCTGTAGAATCTCCAGCTTACGTGCTGCATCAGCCACTTGTGATACCGTGTTGAACGTAGCACACACCAAGTTGTTTGCGACCGATGTGCGAAGAGCCCACCTGAAGTGGTGTGCCTGCTCTTCAGGAGTACCTGCCGCTGCACCAAGGAAACCAGCTAAGCGAAGAAAGCGCAACATGAACTCGTTGCTATTCTCCCCAGCTCTCTGTCGGATCCCATGGTACTCCCTCTTCAGCTTGTCTTGCTCAGCCTTGGGAAAGAACTGCTCCATCATCCTATCTCTGAACTGAGCGCATGTCAAACCAGCCACCCAATTATCACCTCCCTCAGACTGCTTCAGTGCTAACCACCAATTTAACACATCACCTTCGAATCGGTAGCATGCCAACCTCGACTTGAAGACGGGGTCACAGCCCATAGCATCGAAGATCTTCTCAATGTGAGCCAACCAGCTTTCAGCTTCACTAGGGCTATCTGTTCTCTCGAAAGCTCGAGGACGGAGCTTGTTGAATCTCTCTAGCCATGTTGCCAATGTCACTGGAGGAGGAGGAGGAGGTGTTGGGTGATGCTGCTGATTGTTGGCACCATGAAGCTCAACCCTAATTTCGTTCCTCAGTTGAGGAAGCAAAGCTTGCATTGCAGCTTGGATTGCTGCATTGAGTTGTTCCTGCTCGCGTGTGAGAACCATCTGATAGTATAACATAAAATACATGATTAAACTGATCAAAACATAAACTATATACATGAAAAAAATGTATACCAATAAATCATGAGAAAAATTTTATGTAGGAAAATTTGTACATGAATGCATGATGCAGTTTTATGAAAACTTTTGTATGCTCGAGAGTGAACGCCTATAGTCAGTTCACCCAAAATAAAAGACATTGCGAGGGGACGCCTATGGGTCGGTCCCAAATTTAAAAGTTTCGATAAAACACATGCGACTAAATAGGGCCAGTCATGTACCAACCATTAGTTAGTCATAAACCTGCGACAATGACATATATATATATATATATATGTATGCATGAAAATGATGAATGCATGAAAACCGACTGTCAGTTCTAAGAAGACCATAGTGACTACCCACTAATCACAAGTCATGTTTTGAGAGCCTACAGGTCGAAGCCTTGGCTCTGATACCATAATTGTAACACCCCATTTTGATAAATGGAATGTCACGCGTGATTATGGCGTGTCATCAAAGCATACAAGGATAACATTACATGGCCATAAAGGAAATACCGGAATCAAACATCAGTAGTCCAAAAGTAGGACTCATCACACACAAACATAAGTACTGTAAATGAAAGGATTAAACAATTTCCATGGAAATGAGTATCAAAGTATAGATAAATACATAACGTAAAGAAGGCTAGAAAGCTTCCAATCCATATGCACGTACGCTTAAAGTCTATGAGCGTCCCTGAGTACCTACCATTTTGGGAACATGAAAAGGAAAACGGCTGAGCAATACGCTCAGTGCACGGATGTAGAAATAAAGCATGAATAGTATAAGCATAAAAGCATGAAACAGCGGAAGAAACTAAGTCCTGAATAACCCGGTTATATCTTAGTAAAACTGGTTTTATAGTTTGAAAAGCCTTGTGTTTATTTTGTAAAAACTGTTTAACATATTCTACCATTAGCCAATATAGGTCATGAAATATCAACGTGCATGAATACTTGGAGGGGTGACCTCGTCATGAAAATTAGAGGGGCTGCCTCTAATTTAATATACTGGTTATGGGTTGGAGGGATCAACTCCTTGTGAAGGATGCAAGGCACACACCACATTCACACTGAGTAATCTACTGAAAACATGTAACTAGGATGCACCCATACACCCCACCTGATAATATAATAAATGGCCAAAAGCTGAAGGGACGCCACAAGCTATCACTCCGCCGTGGTGAAGTCATAACACTGATGCCTGCAGTGTTATGGTTATGGTACCTCCATAACTAGGTGAAACGTGTCATGCATGTATATGGCTTTAGGTATTCTAAATAAACATAAGCAATCAAAACATATAAAACATATAATGGGGAAAATAGTTGGCTGCATACGGGAAATCCTAATAAGGAAGAATGTCCATACTGAAAGGATGGAGAATCCGTACCTTATGTCCAGTGAACGAAGAAGATGAATGGAAGAGAGTCCTACTTTGGTATCACTAATGCTACCTAAATACATACGTGTATAAGTATCTGATTACTGAGTACGTAACTGGTTTTATATCATGTCTTAGCTTGTTTTATATGTTCATGTCATGTTTTACTGATTTAAGCTTTATACTATGTTTATCATATATCCTGTCTATTCTGATTAAGTATTACTTGTATTTCATGTATTATTATACTTGTTGTATAATAATAAGTAACTTTCTAAAAATAGCAGGTTTCCTAAAATAGAAAGTTTCCAAAAATAGAAAGTTACCAAAAATAGAAAGTTTCCAAATAAAGAAAGTTTCCAAAAATAGAACATTTCCAAAAATAGAAAGTTTCCAAAAATAGAAAGTTTCCAAAAATAGAATTACTACTTAAAATAGACAAGTTTCTAAAAATAGAAAGTTTCTATAAATAGATTAGCTGCCTTAAATAATTAGGTTTCTAAAAATAGAAAGTTTTCATAAATAGATATAAGCTGGATAATTAAGCTATTTATATAAGCTTAAGTGTTTTCTGATTATTATTCTAAGTCATGTGATTATATAGTATAATTTATTAGTTATTACATGTAAATTAAATAAACTATAGGTTAAAGTATTTAATTAAATATAACATGATTTTAATTAAACAAAGGTAAAATACTTAGGTTAAAACATGTATTATTATCTATTAATAATATAACTTAAGTCATGTAAATTAATTAATTATAGTCATGGTTTTTAATAATTAATTAAGTATATAGTCTAATTAAATAATAAATACTTAGGTTAAATTCATGAATTAATAATTAAAATTATAACCTAAGTCATGTAAATTAAATTAATCAAGTTCATGCTTTTAATTAATTTAATTTAAGTCTTGAAAAAATGACATAACTTGTAAAAATCATAAACCTTAAAAAAATGATTCATGAACCGGACCCGTGATTAAAACCCATGAACCGGACCTGTAACCATCACCATTCCCCGACCGAGGTCAGGGTTTGCCCTTGCCTTGCTTCTGCCGTGAGACCACCACCACCATACCGAGACCATATGGTCTCGGTGGTGCGAAATAAGCCAAGCCGAGACCCCCTTGGGGCTCGGTTAGGCGTCAGCCACAACAAAAACACCCCTAAACCCTTCATTGATTTAACCCCATGGTTATTAACATGTTTAAAATACTTGTTTTTAATTAGTTTAATTAAAAACATCATGATTTTATGTGATTCAATAAATCAAAACATAAAAAGAAAAGGTTAAAGGTTATACCGATTACGTGAAATAAAGAAGGATGAACACACCACGATCCTTGTAATTTCTCTAACACCAAAATCAACCCGAATCACCCTTTGGTGTTCTTGAACCCGGCGGCCAAAGAGGACAAAAGGAAGAACTAGGGTTTTCTTTATTTTCTAATTTTTGTAAATATGAAACATGTTTTTCCTAAATTCCCTAGTTAGTAAAATTTCATGGGCTAAGCCCATGTTTCTTGGTATAGCTGCGGGTAGGGGGACCCACATGGGGTAACCCGTACTTTTCTCGTGTCTAAATAATAGTGTGTTCCCGTGTTCGTGTTTAACGTGTTTTAATTAGTTACCGATCGTGACTTAATATATTTATTCGTGTTCGTAATAAATATATATACATACGTAATATTAGTTCGTGATTAATTTACGTTCATGATTTCATGTTCGTATGTTTGTGATTATAATTATTATTGGAATAGTTATCGTGTGTTCATACGTAATAAATACTTATCGTGTAATAACACGTACGTAATACTTGTAATTCTTGTTCATGAAACATAAACGTGCTATAAAAGGAAAGCTCTAATCATGTACGTACGATCTTAAGGGTACTATTCATGGTAAAAGCATGCGGGTTTTACACAGGTAATGCAAACGCTTGATTTTATGGATGGGAGTCCGCAGGATCCGGCAACTGGAAGATTCCATGACCCCTTTTGATCAAATCTTTTGGGAAAAACTACCTAAGCCATTTCAATCATGTTAAATAAATTTATATTCCTTCACTAAGACTATTATCAGAAGTTGGTAAATTAGGTGAGTTTGTTTGGTGTCTTATTTATGCACAGACTGGGACCGTATCTATAAAAACCTTTATTCCGCAGCTTTTGAAGTAAATTGTTAAATGGTTTCATATTATTTACTCCTACTTTTATTATCTTGTTGTCATGTATGCTGTTACCATGATGTGGGAACCCTTAGTGCCTACCTGTCCCGTTAACAGATTTGGGGGTCTTACAGATTGGCACCAGAGCCTTGGTCATAGTGAATTGAGTCGTTTTAAACTTAGTCTATGACCCATATTTTTTTCAATAAAATCCTATGAGTCTTAGTGTCAAACATGGAATCTGCCAAGATGTTCGGTATCCGCGCGGGTAAGTCTCTAATCCTCATTACTTACTTTCATTATCCTTATAATATTCGATTAAGTATATTTGAAAGTGTTATGCAGTTTTCGTTATCGTGTTTTCTTTCAGTTTCATCACACTTATACAATATATCCGCACTTTCCTCCTTCTGCAAATGGATTCTCCACCTCGATCACCATCCACCGTTCTATACTTTTCAGAAGGCACCATCCATAATGAAGCTGACTCCCAGGATGATCCTCAATTGATGAAGGAAGATCCCGAGGAGGTGAATCAGGAAATTATTCAGCAAACTTCCAAAGTAGAAGATCCTGAGGAACATCCTGAGGAAGATCCCGAGGAGGACCCGATCGAGGAGAATGCCATCGATCAGCCCAACCAAGATAACGACCAGGAGATGAAAGAATCTTCTGAAGCTCACTCTGTTGCTCCAACCGTCTCTACCGACGAGGACCCCCCTTCACTTACCCGTCAGGTTCGTGATCTTACTACGGGAATGAACAACATCTTCACCTATCATAGAGAGTTGGAAACCGTAACAAACAATCTAAAAAGGGAATTTAGGGCTCACAAGGGGAATTTTGAGGAGAACTGTGAATCAAATGGAAAGATTATAACAGGTCTACGCAATAGTATTTTGTACCTCCAAGTAGACAATAAGAAGAATAATAAGGAAATTAAGTTTCTATGCAAAACCCTCGAGTTGGTACAGACCCTTCTAAAGGAAAAGTTGGGCATCGAGATATATGATGTATCAGTTAGCACAGATTATTCATCAGATTCAGAGGACGCAAGTCCTTCTCAGACTCAGCCGGCAGCATCACCCTCGAAGTCATCCAGTAACCCTAAGTAGTTCTATCCAGTATTTAGTTCCACACACCCTTTATCATGTATCTTTTGCTCTTTGGGTGTTTTTACTTATGATGTAACTTTAGTACTTTTCCACTAAACTGCTGAGGCTGTTAGTGTCACTTATGGTTTGGGTGTAGTTTTGTATCTTTTGTATATGCACCCTTGTAACCAAACTCTGTGCTGATACAGTACACATGGAAACCTTTGATTTATGAACTTCTAGTATTTTCTTTCACTTGATCTTGTTTTGCACCCTTGTTTTAAATGTTTGAATAAAGTAGTTTATGACTGTCTTGTGCAAGGGAACTGGCCATTCACTTGAACAAGATAGTTATACACTGCAAACCATCTGTTTTTGAATCTTATATATATGGATTTGATCGGTCCATGGATGTGATAATTTATTACTAGATGGGCTTAAGCATATTGCATAGTTATACACATTGTACTCTTTTTCCACGATTCAAGATTTACTTGTCATTCGATACTTTAAGACTACTGCAATTCCTGTCGTTATTCTTTAGACACTTAATCTATCACGATCCTTGTATGAACTTCTATTCTAGTCAGTGTTGCGATACGTGTTGACATTCAGTGACGCATTCATAAAACTTCTATCTAGCTTATCGTTTATTCTGCATGAATTTTTGGAAATAGCATACTCATACTGATTCTCATCGAATTTTGTATTATGTTGTTGACAGAAACATGCCTCCACTCCGCAGAACTTCGAACAATAGGCAAGCTCGGAAAGAAAGGATGGACATAATTATCTCTAGGAGAGTGGAGAGGGTCGTAGCAAGTTATGAGCAGAGGCAAAATTCTCAGACTCAGGAAGAAAGTTCAACAGTTTCAAAAGGGTGTTCACACAAAACATTCATGTCAGGGAAACCTCACGCCTTCAAGGGTACAGAAGGTGTTGTGGGTTTGACCAGGTGGTACAAAAAGATGAAGCAGGTGTTTGGAACCTGCAAATGTGCGGAAGAATACAAGGTCATGTTTGCTGCTAGCACCCTAGAAGGAGGTGCCCTCACCTGGTGGAAAGGAATATCCAGAGGTTAGGACTAAACAACGCTAACGGGATGCCTTGGAACGATTTCAAGTCATTAATGAACTCCGAATACTTCCCCGAAGTGGCCATCTGAAGAATGGAACAAGAACTGTGGAACCTTTAAATGAAGGATTATGACATTGAGGCCTACAACAACAGATTTCATGAACTGATCTTGATGTGCCCAGAATTGGTTTCGACCGAACAGAAAAAGATCAAAAGGTATGAAAACGGTTTTCCCGAGTCAATCAAGGGGCACATCACTGCTTCAAAGCCCAACACCTTGCAAGAAGCGGTAAGTATGGCTCGTGAACTAGTGGAACCGTCTGCGAAAGGCAAGGAGGATAAGGCTGCAAGGTCCAAAGACAAGAAAAGGAAGAATGATGGAGAACCGTTAGGAAGCACCGGTAACAACGGTATGAGATTCAAGGGAAATAAGAATAGGAAAAAAATAAGTTTAAGCAGGGCAATAGAAATGCTGAGACAACTACCCTCTATGCAGCTGCCCCTCCAACAGCTCCAGCTCCAGCTCATGCCCTTCCAGCCCCTATCCCTGATGTGTTGATCCCAAACTCAGATCTTAAAACTTAGCTTGTTGAAGGGTTGTAATAGAAAGAATGAACTCAACCTAACACTAGAGAAACTTTGCATTACATAAAGTAACTAAACAAGATGCGGAACATAGTGTTTATCACAAGAACAAATATTAAGATCAAACGTTAAACTTTAATATATCAAAGATATACGAATACCCGATAATGGTATTAGGGTTATTGTAACACCCCATTTTGGAAATGGAAATATCACAGTAATTATGGCATGTCATCAAAGCATACAAGGTAAAATGTCTAAACATTACTTGACCATAAAAAGGAAAATACTGGAATCAAACATCGGTAGTCCAAAAGTAAAGCTCATCACACACAATCATAGTATAATAAAGGAAAGGACTAAACAATGTCCAAAGCATAAGTATCAAAAGAAAGGAAATGCATAATGTAAAGAAGGCTAGATAGATTCCAGTCCATATGCACGTACTCTTAGCGTCTACGAGTGTCCCTGAGTACCTGCCGTTTTGGGAACATAGAAAAAGAAAACGGCTGAGCAATACGCTCAGTGAACGGATGTACAATAAAACATGAATAGGATAAGCATATAACATAATAACAGCGGAAGAAAACTAAGTCCCGAGTAACCTGGTTAAGTCTTAATAAAACTGATTTTATAGTTTGAAAGCCTTATGTTTATCTTATAAAATCTGTTTTTCATATTTTACCATTAGCCAATATAGGTCATGAAAATCCATCGTGCATGAATAATTGGAGGGGTGACCTCATCATGCAAATTAGAGGGGCTGCCTCTAATTTAATATACTGGTTTATGGGTAGGAGGGATCAGCTCCTTGTGAAGGATGCAAGGCACACACCACATTCACCATGTAATCCTGAATAAAAACATGTAACTAGGATGCACCCATATGCCCCACATGATAAATATAAATAAATGGCCAAAGCTGAAGGGACGCCACGAGCAATCACTCCGCCGCGGTGAAGTCATAACATCAGTGCCTCTAATGTTATGGTTATGGTACCTCCATAACTAGGTGAAACTGGTTACGCATGTATATGGCTATAGGTAATCATAATTAAACATAAGCAATCAAACACGTAACTTATACTACGGGAAAACAGTTGGCTGCATACGGGGAATCCTAATAAGGAAAGAATGTCCATACTGAAAGGACGGGAATCCGTACCTTATGTCTAGTGAACGAGAAAGATGAACTGCGAGGAATACTACTTCCGAATCACTAGTGCTACATAAATACGGACATGAATAAGTATCTGCTAACTAAATACATAGCTGGTTTTATGTCATGTCTTAGCTTATTTTATGTGTTCTTACTATGTTTTACTGTTTAAAGCCTTAAACCATATTAAATCTTATATCCTGCTTAATCTGATTAAGTATTTCTGGTATTTCATGTGTCGTTGTACTTACTGTGTAATAATAAGTAACTTTCCAAAAATAGCAGGTTTCCTAAAATAGAAAGTTTCCAAAAATAGAAAGTTTCCAAAAATAGAAAGTTTCCAAAAATAGAAAGTTTCCAAAAATAGAAAGTTACCAAAATAGAAAGTTTCCAAAAATAGAAAGTTACCAAAAATAGAAAGTTTCCAAAAATAGATTTACTGCTTAAAATAGATAAGTTTCTAAAAATAGAAAGTTTCCACAAATAGATTTGCTGCCTTAATTAAATAAGTTTCCATAAATAGATTAGCTGCCTTAAATAAATAAGTTTCTAAAAATAGCTGGTTTCCATAAATAGAATAGCTGCCTTATTTAATTAAGTTTCTAAAAATAGTTGGTTTCCATAAATAGATTAGCTGCCTTATTTAATTAAGTTTCTAAAAATATAAAGTTTCCATAATTAGAAATAAGTTGGTTAAATAAGCTAAGTACATAAGCCTAAGTGTTTTTCATGATTATTTTCTAAGTCATATGGTATATTGTATAGTTTAATAATTATTTCATGTAATTTAATTAAACTATAGGTTATAATATTTAATTAAAGTATAACATGTTTTTAATTAAATAAGTTAAATACTTAGGTTAAAATATGTATTATTATATATTAATAATATAACCTAAGTCATGTTAATTAATTAATTATATCGATGGTTTTAAAATAATTAATTAATCATAAGTCTTAAATATATAAATACTTAGGTTAAAATAATTTCATGTTCATTAATAATTAAATAACCTAAGTCATGTTATTAAATTAATCACATCTTTTATTAATTTTAATTTTAACATAAGTTCATAACACAAAAAAAAACTAACATAAACCATGAACCGGATCTAGGCTAGAAAACATGAACCGGACATGAATCGACACCGTACCCCGAACCAACTCGGGGTACCCTGTGTTCCCCTTGCTGCCGTGGGACCCACACGCACCAACCAAGACCATATGGTCTTGGTGGTGGTCGGCTTGGCGAACCGAAACCCCCTCGGGGTCGGTTGCAGCCTGCAGCCAAAACAAAACACCCCTTAAAACGACCCCTTGATTTAATTAATCATCAAAACATGTTAGATCTATGATTCATTATTATGTTTTTATAAAAAACATCACATGTTCATAATTAACAAAAGATTAAATTAAAAGAAAAGGTTTAAAAGGTTTTTACCGAATTCGTGGATCAAGAGAACGAAGAACAAACACGATCAATCACCAATTCTTCAAGATCAAAGATCAACAAATCACCTTGTATGTTGATTTATGGGTGGCGGCACAAAGAACAAGGAAAAGAGGGTTTTTAGGTTTTTCTTAAAAATCTTCTGTAAGTTAATTTGTGTAGTGAAAAATAACATAACCCTTTTAGTAATTTTGACAATGGGCTTGGCCCGTTTCCCTTGTTTGGCCGCGGGTAGGGACCCCCCCACATGGGGTTCCCGTACCTTTTTCCGTGTCTCGTTATTTAGTTACTCGTTTGTGTTTATTTATGTTCGTGTTTTAAATGTTCTCGTTACGTAAATACCGTGATCTACTATATTTAATTACGCTCGTAATAAATATATATACGTAATTAATAATAGTTCGTGTTTTAATTACGTTCATGATTTCATGATCGCATGTCCGTGATTAATTATTGTTAAATAATTATTACGTGATCGTGCATATAAAATACTTATCGTGTTCTAACACGTACGTAATACGTAAACTCCTAACACGTAATCGTAATCATGCTATATTAGGAAAGTTTTAACTAGTACGTACGATCCTAAGGGTACTATGCATGGTAAAAGCATGCGGGTTTTACAACTCTTCCCCCCTAAAAAGAATAATTCGTCCCCGAATTATAGATAAAGAAACTGGAAAATAAGAACATACCCGAATTCAAAATATGAAATGAGGGTAAGAAGCCCGGATAGACTCCTCCGTTTCCCAAGTGGCTTCCCGCTCGGTATGATCCCTCCATAGAATTTTGACGAATGGAATCTTCTTCTTTCTCATGACTCGTTCTTGTCTGTCAAGAACTCGTTCGGGTTCTTCTATAAAAGTGAGATCTTCACGTATTTGTTCCAGTGGATACTGAACCATGTGAAGGGGATGATACTGGTACCCTCTGAGTAAGGACACATTAAACACATTGTGCACATGCGAAAGCTGCGGAGGTAACGCCAATCGGTAAGATACTTCACCGACTCGTTCAATGATATCAAACGGTCTGATGAAACGAGGACTAAGCTTCCCTTTAATCCTGAAGCGTCTAACACCACGTGCCGGCGAAACCTTAAGGAAGACGTGATCTCCTACGTTAAAGTGTAAATCCCTACGATGCTTATCGGTGTAACTCTTCTGACGTGACCGTGCCTCCTGAATCTTCTGCTTAGCTACTACGATCTTCTCATTTGTCATCTCTATGATTTCCGGTCCTTCGAGTGTTCGCTCGCCAACCTGATCCCAGCAGATTGGGGCGCGACACTTTCTGCCATACAACATCTCAAATGGAGCACATTTGATGCTTGCGTGCCAGCTGTTGTTGTATGCAAACTCCACCAAACAGATGTATTCGTCCCAATCACCCGTCCATTCCAACCCACATGACCTCAACATATCTTCCAATATCTGAATGGTTCGCTCCGACTGTCCGTCCGTTTGAGGATGAAAAGCGGTGCTAAGCTTAAGTTGTGTACCCCAAGCTTTCTGCAGACTTTTTCAAAAGCGCGAAGTGAATCGAGGATCTCTGTCTGAGACGATGCTGGATGGTGCACCGTGAAGTCTCATGATCTCTCGTCTATACGTATCTGCGAGTTTACTTACCGGATCTTCCTTGCGGATCTGTAAGAAATGAGCTGATTTGGTAAGTCGATCAACGATAACCCAAATTGCATCGTGCTTCCTTTTGGTAGGCGGAAGACCGGTAACAAAATCCATGGTGATTTTGTCCCACTTCCACTCTGGAATATCTAACGGTTGAAGGAGACCGCCAGATCGCTGATGCTCGATCTTAACCTGCTGGCAGGTAAGACATTTGGAGACGTAAGTGGCCACATCTTGTTTCATACCACTCCACCAAAAGTACTGCTTGATGTCATGGTATATTTTAGTCGAACTAGGATGTATCGAGAATGGGGAGCTATGAGCTTCAACTAACAAAGCTTCCCTGAGTTCTTGGTCATCAGGAACACAAAGTCTAGTGCCCTGCCATACGATACCATCTGCATCTACTCTGAATTCTGTCTGCTTCTCCACATTTTGTACAATCGCCCAGATTTCTCCATCATCATTCTGAGCTTCCTTGATCTAAGATAGTAACTCGGGTTCTACTCTAAGATTAGCCCAGTAACCGTGCTGTCCATGTACCATGATCTCGATGTCTAGTCGCTCCAAGTCTCTTATGATTTCCTCTTTGATTCTAATGCCGTTGATCATTCCGGACTTCCTGCTAAGGGAATCTGCTACTACATTTGCCTTTCCGGGATGATACTGTAGATTAATATCATAATCCTTCAACAGCTCTAACCATCTCCTCTGCCTCATGTTCAATTCACGCTGAGTGAAGATATACTTCAAGCTCTTGTGGTCCGTGAAAATGTCACATGATTCTCCATATAAGTAGTGTCTCCATATCTTCAATGCAAACACGACTGCAGAAAGTTCCAGATCGTGCGTGGTGTAATTTTCTTCATAAGGCTTAAGCTGCCGTGAAGCGTACGCGATCACTTTCCCATGTTGCATGAGAACACAGCCAAGTCCCTTCCCCGATGCATCGCTGTAGATTTGAAATCCACCCGTACCAGATGGTAGAGTAAGAATAGGTGCAGATACTAGCTTCTGCTTCAGGTCTTCAAAGCTCTTCTCACGATCTTCAGTCCAGACGAATTTCTCCCCTTTCCGCATCAGTTTGGTCAATGGTAGTGCTAGGCGGGAAAAGTTCTCTACGAACCTACGGTAATAGCCAGCTAAGCCTAAGAAACTGCGGAATTCCGTCGCCGATGTCGGCCTTGGCCACTTAGTAATGGCCTCAACCTTCGCTGGATCCATAGTGATTCCTTCTGCTGATACAATGTGACCTAAGAATGCCACCTTGTCTAACCAGAACTCACACTTGGAGAATTTAGCATACAGCTTCTTCTGGCGAAGAATCTGTAGTACCGTACGAAGATGGTCTTCGTATTCCTCCTTGGACTTTGAGAAAATCAGGATGTCATCGATGAAAACAATGACGAATTTGTCCAGAAATTCATGGAAGATTCTGTTCATCAGATCCATGAACACTGCTGGAGCATTTGTCAGGCCAAATGGCATAACTACAAACTCGTAGTGGCCATAGCGGGTACGAAAGGCAGTCTTAGCGATGTCCTGCTCCTTGACCCGTAGCTGATGATAGCCCGACCTAAGATCGATCTTAGAGAAGTGTTTGGCCCCTTGGACTTGGTCAAACAGATCGTCAATGCGTGGCAGTGGATATCTATTCCGAATAGTAATCTTGTTGAGCTCGCGATAGTCTATGCAAAGACGCATACTGCCGTCCTTCTTCTTAACAAACAAGACCGGTGCGCCCCATGGAGATGCGCTCGGTCGAATGAAACCTCGTTCAAGAAATTCTTGCAGTTGATCCTTCAGCTCCTTCAGCTCTATGGGAGCCATGCGATAAGGAGCCTTGGAGATTGGTTCAGCTCCTGGAACCAGCTCGATACTGAATTCCACTTCTCGTGCAGGTGGTATGCCCAGAAGTTCTGCTGGAAACACATCTTGGAATTCCGACACTATTGGTTGATCCTGAATCGATGGAGATTCAGCATCCATGTCGTGAACCGTAGCTAGATAACCCTCGCAGCCATGTGACAGTAGTGCACGCGCTTGCAGGGTGGATATGACTTGTACAGACCGTCCGGGTATGAACCCGTTATAAATGTACTCTGGTGCATTGACATCACCGAAGATAACTCGATATGAATGGCAGTCTATGGTAGCATGATACTTGGATAGCCAATCCATGCCCAAAATCATGTCGAAGTCATTCATCTCCAGCGGAAGTGCGTCGATAGGTCGAACCTTATCATCAAATTCTAGGGGAAGACTCTTGTATACATGGGTGATTAATACAGAGTCTCTCAAAGGCGTGGAAATAGTAAGCCTATTTTCTAGTGGCAAGGGAGGCATCCTAATGTTCTTAGCATAAGAAGTAGAAATAACCGAGTGAGTAGCACCCGTATCGAAAAGAACACATGCAGCGCGACCATACATATACAAGATTCTAGTGATGGTACCTGTAGACTTGTTGGCCTGGTCTCGAGATGTCGTGTAGACACGCCCGACAGTAGGAGGCGGCTTGGTATCAGCATGTCCCGATGTACCCTCCATCTCGCCCTTACGACAATCCTTCATAATATGGCCAGGAAGACCACACTTGAAGCACGCATCAGTATTACAGCGACATGGTCCTGGATGCCTACGGTGGCAAGTAGAGCAAAGAGGATGAGTGTATCCTCCAGCAGGTGCTCTGGCTGGCTGAGGACCTGATAAAACATTTTACATAAGACATGGTAATTGGGTACAAAGGACAAAGCGGATAATCGTAAGATTGAATACCAGTGATAGCTGGACGGCTAGGCTGCGAACCTCTTTGGTTCTGGTCCCTATCGTTTCCATGGTTCCTCGTAGAAGTTTGCTAAAGTGTCAGAATATGAGTTATAACATAAAACGTAAGGAATTTCGTAAGTATTTGGACCTGCTGTTATTGGAGTGCCCGGCGTTGTTACGGTAATTGTCATTACCGCCACGCCTGTCCGTAGCAGAACGGTTGTTAGTCTGACTGTTTCCCTTGGGCTGATGAGGCTGCTGCTGAGTAGCCGTCTGAGACCGGTCCCAAGCTTTTCTGCCTAGAAGATACATTTAAAGAGATGAATAATTGACATATCGAAAGTATAAGGATGGGTCACCGCTTGAATACGAATGTTTACCTCTTGTCGGGTCTTTCAGCTTCCCCGAACTCATCCCTCTCCTACAGCATCTCCAGTCTACGTGCTGCATCTGCTACTTGTGCTACCGTATCCAACGGAGCACCTGATAAGTTATTTGCAATCCTTGGATTAAGAGCCCAACGAAAGTGTATTGCTTGTTCTTCAGTGGTGCCCGAAACTGTTCTCAGGACACCAGTATAGCGAAGGAAATGCTGCATGAAGTCATTGCTGTCTTCGTCAGGTCGTTGTCTGAGGCTATAGTATTCCCTCATGAGCCGATTCCTTCCTTCCATGGGAAAGATGTTAGGCGGGGGAGGATAACCGTCGTTATGAAGAAGAGCGTCTTGCATTTCTGCATCAGCAGCTGCAAATATTGCCCAGATATTGTTTGCGTTTGCCGTCTGACAGTATGACATAAAACGTATGATTAAACAGTTCAAAACATAAAATATAAATATATACATGAAAAAAAAAATTTATACTAAAATTTCACGAGAAAAATTTTATGCAAGAAAATTTTGTGTATGAATGCATGATGCAGTTTTATGAAAACTTTTGTATGCTCGAGAGTGAACGCCTCTGGTCAGTTCACCCAAAACAAAAGACATAGCGAGGGGACGCCTATGGGTCGGTCCCAAATCTAAAAGTTTTGATAAAACACATGCGACTAAATAGGGCCAGTCCTGTACCAACCATTACTTAGTCAAAAACCCTGCAACAATGACATGTATATGTATGCTTAAAAATGATGAATGCATGAAAACAACTGTCAGTTCTAGGAAGACCGTAGTGACTACCCACTAATCACAGGTCAATTTGAGAGCCTACAGGTCGAAGCCTTGGCTCTGATACCATAATTGTAACACCCCATTTTGGAAATGGAAATATCACAGTAATTATGGCGTGTCATCAAAGCATACAAGGTAAAATGTCTAAACATTACTTGACCATAAAAAAGGAAAATACCAGAATCAAACATCGGTAGTCCAAAAGTAAAGCTCATCACACACAAACATAGTATAATAAAGGAAAGGCCTAAACAATGTCCAAAGCATAAGTATCAAAAGAAAGGAAATGCATAATGTAAAGAAGGCTAGACAGCTTCTAGTCCATATGCACGTACTCTTAGCGTCTACGAGTATCCCTGAGTACCTGCCGTTATGGGAACATAGAAAAGGAAAACGGCTGAGCAATACGCTCAGTGCACGGATGTACAATAAAGCATGAATAGGATAAGCATATAACATAATAACATCGGAAGAAAACTAAGTCCCGAGTAACCTGGTTAAGTCTTAATAAACTGGTTTTATAGTTTGAAAGCCTTATGTTTATCTTATAAAATCTGTTTGTCATATTTTACCATTAGCCAATATAGGTCATGAAAATCCACCGTGCATGAATAATTGGAGGGGTGACCTCATCATGCAAATTAGAGGGGTTGCCTCTAATTTAATATACTGGTTTATGGGTAGGAGGGATCAGCTCCTTGTGAAGGATGCAAGGCACACACCACATTCACCATGTAATCCTGAATAAAAACATGTAACTAGGATGCACCCATACGCCACACATGATAAATATAAATAAATGGCCAAAGCTGAAGGGACGCCACGAGCAATCACTCCACCGTGGTGAAGTCATAACATCAGTGCCTCTAATGTTATGGTTATGGTACCTCCATAACTAGGTGAAATTGGTCATGCATGTATATGGCTATAGGTAATAATAATTAAACATAAGTAATCAAACACGTAACTTATACTACGGGAAAACAGTTAGCTGCATACGGGGAATCCTAATAAGGAAAGAATGTCCATACTGAAAGGACGGGAATCCGTACCTTATGTCCAGTGAACGAGAAAGATGAACTGCGAGGAATCCTACTTCCAAATCACTAGCGCTACATAAATACGTACATGAATAAGTATCTGCTAACTAAATACATAGCTGGTTTTATGTCATGTCTTAGCTTATTTTATGTGTTCTTACTATGTTTTACTGTTTAAAGCCTTAAACCGTATTAAATCTTATATTCTGCTTAATCTGATTAAGTATTTCTGGTATTTCATGTGTCATTGTACTTACTGTGTAATAATAAGTAACTTTCCAAAAATAGCAGGTTTCATAAAATAGAAAGTTTCCAAAAATAGAAAGTTTCTAAAAATAGAAAGTTTCCAAAAATAGAAAGTTACCAAAAATAGAAAGTTTCTAAAAATAGAAAGTTACCAAAAATAGAAAGTTTCCAAAAATAAATTTACTGCTTAAAATAAATAAGTTTCTAAAAAGAGAAAGTTTCCATAAATAGATTTGCTGCCTTAATTAAATAAGTTTCCATAAATAGATTAGCTGCCTTAAATAAATAAGTTTCTAAAAATAGCTAGTTTCCATAAATAGATTAGCTGCCTTATTTAATTAAGTTTCTAAAAATAGCTGGTTTCCATAAATAGATTAGCTGCCTTATTTAATTAAGTTTCTAAAAATAGAAAATTTCCATAATTAGAAATAAGCTGGTTAAATAAGCTAAGTACATAAGCCTAAGTGTTTTTCATGATTATTTTCTAAGTCATATGGTATATTGTATAGTTTAATAATTATTTCATGTAATTTAATTAAACTATAGGTTATAATATTTAATTAAAGTATAACATGTTTTTAATTAAATAAGTTAAATACTTAGGTTAAAATATGTATTATTATATATTAATAATATAACCTAAGTCATGTTAATTAATTAATTATATCCATGGTTTTAAAATAATTAATTAATCATAAGTCTTAAATATATAAATACTTAGGTTAAAATAATTTCATGTTCATTAATAATTAAATAACCTAAGTCATGTTATTAAATTAATCACATCTTTTATTAATTTAATTTTAACATAAGTTCATAACACAAAAAAAACTAACATAAACCATGAACCGGATCTAGGCTAGAAAACATGAACCGGACATGAATCGACACCGTACCCCGAACCAACTCGGGGTACCCCGTGTTCCCCTTGCTGCCGTGGGACCCACACGCACCAACCAAGACCATATGGTCTTGGTGGTGGTCGGCTTGGCAAACCGAAACCCCCTCGGGGTCGGTTGCAGCCTGCGGCCAAAACAAAACACCCCTTAAAACGACCCTTTGATTTAATTAATCATCAAAACATGTTAGATCTATGATTCATTATTATGTTTTTATAAAAAACATCACATGTTCATAATTAATAAAAGATTAAATTAAAAAAAAGGTTTAAAAGGTTTTTACCGAATTCGTGGATCAAGAGAACGAAGAACAAACACGATCAATCACCAATTCTTCAAGATCAAAGATCAACAAATCACCTTGTATGGTGATTTATGGGTGGCGGCACAAAGAACAAGGAAAAGAGGGTTTTTAGGTTTTTCTTAAAAATCTTCTGTAAGTTAATTTGTGTAGTGAAAAATAACATAACCCTTTTAGTAATTTTGACAATGGGCTTGGCCCATTGCCCTTGTTTGGCCGCGGGTAGGGACCCCCCACATGGGGTTCCCGTACCTTTTTCCGTGTCTCATTATTTAGTTACTCGTTTGTGTTTATTCATGTTCGTGTTTTAAATGTTCTCGTTACGTAAATACCGTGATCTACTATATTTAATTACGCCTCGTAATAAATATATATACGTAATTAATAATAGTTCGTTTTTAATTACGTTCATGATTTCATGATCGCATGTTCGTGATTAATTATTGTTAAATAATTATTACGTGATCGTGCATATAAAATACTTATCGTGTTCTAACACGTACGTAATACGTAAACTCCTAACACGTAATCGTAATCATGCTATATTAGGAAAGTTTTAACTAGTACGTACGATCCTAAGGGTACTATGCATGGTAAAAGCATGCGGGTTTTACAGTTATACAACCTTAAAGTATGAAATAAAATGAACAGAGAAATATGTATTTACATGAAACCCTAGTGAGTCCTTTTATAGCACAAGGACTCACGTACAAGATTACTACTAACAAACTAGGAAAACAGAAACGCGTTGTAATCTCTTCGAAGTTTATCTTGTAGCAGGGTCTTTGACTTTCAGCAGGGGGACTAATCCCCCTTCTTTTGTTATTTAGCAGGGGGAACTTACTCTAGCAGGGGGAACTAATACTCATACATTTATTCCAAACAATCCTCCCCTAAACTTGTGCTTTACCATAAAGACAAGTTTCTGAATAAATGCTGGTTGATGAGGATGCTTACAAACTTCCTGGCCAAAGTTGACTATGAATAAATCTTACCAAATCATAAGCAACAGGTTCTTTGGCATCTACAATTAAATCAACATGTTCTAGCTTCTTCAAGGTCTATTGAGTGAATGGATAATAACGATTATTAAGAAAATAAACACTTACACCTTCCATGGCCACCTCATATACACCAGAATTAGTAAACAACTTCCAATACAACATCTTGCCCCCATTCACTGCATCAAAGAGAGGATCATGCAACTTATGCTCATACATCCTGTGCATGCAGTCCCAAATCACCGAGTCTTTCTCTACATCATCTAAAGTAGGAGGATTTGCAGCAAATGACCCTTTCAAAATCTTCCAAAGATCATCTAAATCTTCTCTGTCCAATATCTGAAATAACAGATCCAGCCTTAGAAAGATCTGTGCTGTGTTGTCAGCTCTAGTAAGCTTCCACCAAGACATTTCATTGTGCTCATGAACTGCATACTCTACTATGGTGTATTTCTTCCCAAACTCACTTGGTGCAATTTCATCATTCTCTTCCATAATCAAATGCTGATCTATTTCTTCATTGGAAGGATGCTGAGTTTCTTTAGTAACTGTACCAATCTTTTCCATCCTCTTTAATCTTTTGGCTGCTCTCTGTGAATTGAGAACAAATCTTTCACCTACTGGAAAAGTTGCACCTGCTTGGGATGATGCACCTGCTTGTGTTGTTTCCACTGCCACTCCTTCAGCATCTCTTTTTCTAGTCTCCCTAGATTTCTGTACCATCTCATCTTTCCTCCTGAGATACTCAGCCTCTTTAGGAGTACCTATACCTATGAAGTCATCCATATTTGTCTCCCTTAGTACTGGAATGGCTGACCTCTCTATTTCCTCAAAAGTCATATCTTTGAAGTGAGCATCAATCCACCTCTTGAATCTTTTGAGCATAACCTTGTAATGTGCCAGTCTTCCTTTTTCAGACTTCAAGTACTTCTACTTCTAAATCTGCCTCATTCTTCTTTCCAAGTAATCCTTTTGAAAACTAAAGACAAGAAAAGTAGTTCATACCTTTCTTCCAAAGGAGCATTCACCAACTCCTTGTCCCATTGTTCCAGAAATTCTTTTACATGAGGTAGCCTGTCATCCAGCCTTCTATGCATGATTTCAACCTGTTTAAGCATTTCTCTGGGCCTCATTTGTACCTGTTTCTGCTCCAGTTAAGCTCCCTTTCTCATTTGTTTCATTCTCTGTTCTTGCATGTACTCTAAGAGCCACATGTTCATCATGTTCCTCTTGAGCCTTCAGTTGTTCAGGTGTTTTGTGCTTGTACTTCCTCTTGGGCTGTTCAATCATCTTCCCCTTTCCTTTGTCTTTTAGATCCACTACTGGTTTTGCTTTGGGAGCAGGTTCTCCAATTTTTATCCCCTTCTGAGCTGGTTGCCTTTTGTTCTTCCTATAAAAGTTTTGAGTAATGGGTTTAGTAGGGGAAGGACTTACAGCAGGAGGATCAATTGTAGCAGGGGAAACTTTTGTAGAAGCATGGGCTTCTTCTTAATTGCCCATATTCAACAAGGCTTAGGCTATATCTTTTGTGGCACTCCCCTTATCACTTCCTTTCTCATCACTTGCTACCTTCTCTTGTCCTAGATCATGACCACTAGGAAATGCATACCACTGAGTAGACTCATCTGTTTGAGGAACTTCCTCCCCTTTGGAAGCATCCTCATCTGTAGAAACAATTAGCTTTGGTCTTCTCCTCCCCTCAAGTGTAGCAAGTCTGGTCTCCAAATTATTAATAACCAGACCTTGCTTTTTGATAGTTTGTACGTTGTGCATTTTTCTCTTTCAAGCTAATGCACATATTCATCAATTCCAAGAAGGATAGTGGTTTTAGTCTGCTCTCAACCCTAGGAGGAGATTTCTCTCCTCTTTGGGTGTCACTGAGGGAGGGAGAGGACTTACTTATGGTGTCACTATCCTGCTCATCCCTTGTGGATGAGACAGTAGTGGTAGCCAAACCCCCAGTGTGCTCCAACCTTTTGGAGACTCTACTCTCTGCTACTTGTGAAGTTTTACAGGCAAAGGAGACCTAGCAAACCTGGTTTTGGTTCTCCTTACTTGTTGTGGGTTGGCAGGGGGAAGTTGACTGGCAGGGGCATCAGAAAGAGTGGTTTGGGCTCCTCTTGGTTAGGAAGCAGCTTCTCTTCTGATCTGGTCCATCATGGTTTGTGTAAGGGGAACTGCCCTGCCAGAAAATTGTATGGTTGGTGCTGCAAGAATGGTGAACAATTTGGTTGTATGGGGGTTAGCTTCAAAATAGTCCTTGTTACGAATTTTACCATGTTGCCTCATATCCAATAATATTTCAATAAACCTTGGATACATAAAAAAATTTGTATGACTTGCAACATTTTTTACCATACCTTCAAAAATCATTTGAGAAAAACAATATTTTCTCCCTGTTGCCAAGCAAATCAGGGTAGAAGCTACTTGACTCCCAAATTCATTAAAAGCTGTAGTTTTTGATGATAAGCATTGCAAAATAGTGTGAATTAAAAACTTCTAATGGGGTGCAAACTGACCTTTAGCAAACTTACATTTTTGATCAGCAGAAATGTTGTACCCTAGGTTTGTGAGACCCTCAAATATGTCAGCCTATAGTAAGGCAACCACCCCACCCTCATCATCCAAGACTAATTTGTCTCGAATGGAGGCAAGTGTAACCACCTTGGGATGGCCATCAACCAAGCTCTTAATTATTACCTCTCCATCCACTATTTTAGTCATGGCATTAGACCAAAACTGTTGGATGTGTGAGGTGTATATTCTAGGACTGATTACAAGAGCTAACCTGAAATAGCAAGATTTAAGGTAAGCAACAACATCAGTGAATTCAACAGGTTCTTGAGATAAAAAGAGCAATTTGATTATGATTAGGAGCAATTTTGAGAGCCGTGGAAGACATTTTAAGAGTAAAAAGGTTTATGTTTGTGTAAAAGTGGTGGGATTTGATCGAGAGTTAGTTAGGCCTGTTGGTTAAGGGAATGAGTTTATATAGGCGAATTGAAGAGCTGTGATTGGACCAAATTATCAATTTGCAAAAAGATCAGAAATAAATCTTGCTAAGAAAGTAAGTTATTTGAAATAATAATAAAAAGGTTACCAATCAGCGAAGAAAGCGCCTTAAATATCTTTTGAAAAGAATAAAATATTCCCTAACCAAAAAGTTAGCAAGCAGGCCCAACGGCTATAAGCAGGGCAACGGTATTGTCGGTCAACGGTCCAACAGGGGAATGTTTTGCAAAGCAGGGGAAAGGTGTACTAGCAGGGGTATCATAAAATTAAAGCATGGGAAACTTTCCTAAGGGTATTAGACATAACCTGAATAGATCAATGCTAAACAGCTCTGCTCTAATGCACACCCTTGTAAAAACAAGTTAGATACATAGAAACTCAAGAGTCCTCCACTCAACAAAGTTCCAAACAGAAAAAGTTAACACATAAGCAACCCTGCACCTGGTCAACCCAATAAAATAAGCATACCCTAGACTCCATCCCTACCATTCCCTTGCTATGGTTAGTTGGTCTTGGAAATATGCACTCAAAAATCTTAAATTAGTCAACAAGCTGCTCAATAAAGAATCTTGAGTACACATTACAGTGCCTCAAGGTTTCAGAACTCTAACAGGCTTTACATCAAGTCTTCATTATCCCAAACCCCTACTCACTAGTGGATATGATCTCGAATCATATATGAGTATCCTAAGGATACCGTAAGTCCTAAAGGTGTGACCTAACCTCCCTTGAAACATAGAGCATATACCTGATTCTCCCATAATATAGTATGCTACTTTGAGATCTCTACATTATTAGTCTAAAACCACATATAACCACTTAAAAAGAACAAACCCAACTTAAGAAAAAGACTCTTAGTAGGGATAAGTACCTTAGAAGGGAGATTAACCCCAGAAGGGGAAACTTTGTTCAAAAGCAGTGGAATAAAAAATAATGGAAAAAGTGACTAACACATGTACAACAACAGCAATGATACAATCCTGAATACACAAGACAAGCCACACATCGAATTTTAGGGAGTGATCATTCTAATACTTTCAACCAAGTACTGAAACCTCCCTACATCAAAAGCTTTTGTCAAAAGATCAACAACATTAAGTTCTATGTTAATTGCCTCTGGGACAATTAATCATTTTTCAAAACAATCTCTAATGAAATGATGTCTGATTTCAATATGTTTATTCTTGCTATGAAAAACGGGATTTTTAATAATGCAACTGGTGCTGTTATTGTCAATGAATATCTTGGTTTTAAGAAAATTATACCCATAATCAAGCAGCTGATTCTGAACCCAAAGAACTTGTCCACATCATGCAGCAGCTGCTACATATTCAGCTTCAGTTGTAGATGTGGCAAGAATAGTATGCTTTTTGCACTGCCAAGATATAAGCCTGCTTCCCAAAAACTGACATCCACCTGTGGTGGACTTCCTATCATTTTTGTCACCAGCATAATCACTATCTTAATAGGACACTAGCTCAAATGGTGACTCCTTAGGATACCAAAGTCCTAAAGTTGGATGACACTTCAGATAGCTAAAGATTATCTTCACAACAAATAGATGACATTATGTGGGTGTCACATGGTATCTTGCACATAAGCAGACTGCAAACATGATGTCAGGTCTTAAAGTTGTAAGGTACATGAGAGATCCAATCATGGACCTATAGTTCCTGACATCAATAGGCTTCCATGGGCCATCTTTTCCCCAAGGATGCTCCTTATCCATAGGAGTGGAGACTTTCTTTCCTTCACACATTCCAAACCTCTTCATAATTTCAGCAACATACTTATCTTGTGAGATAAAGATCCCATCTTTCCTTTGCTGAACTTGTAATCCCAAAAAGAAGTTAAGTTCACCCATTGCACTCATTTGAAATTTATCTTGCATCAACTTGACAAACTCTTTGCTAAGCAGAGAGTTTGTGGATCCAAAGATGATGTCATCCACATATACTTGCACCAAAAGAAAGTCACCCTTCTATTTCTTAATAAACAAGGTCTGGTCAATCTTCCCCCTGTTGAAGCCATTATCCAACAGTATTTAGAAAGAGTTCCATACCAGGCCCTAGGAGCTTGATGAAGTCCATACATAGCCTTTTTCACCTTGTAAATCTTGTCTGGGTGTTCTGGATCTTCAAACCCCGGAGGTTGCATCACATAAACTTCTTCATCAATGGTGCCATATAAAAAGGCACTCTTAACATCCATTTGATATAATGTGAAGTCCATGAATGAAGCATAAGCCAGAAACAATCTGATGGCTTCAATTCTGGAAACTGGAGCAAAGACCTCTTTATTATCAATACCTTCTTCCTGAGTATACCCATGTGCTACCAGTCTGGCTTTGTTTCTGACTACAATGCCCCTCTCATCGTTTTTGTTCCTAAGCACCCACTTTGTCCCAATGGGTCTTGCCCATTTTAGAAAATCTAGCTGAATCCATACTTCTTGGATGTAAAATTGCAAGAATTCTTCTCGCATAACTTCAACCCAGCTTGGATTATTGAGAGCTTGAAAAATCTTCTTTTGCTCTTCTTGTGACAAAAAGGCAGTAAACAGACAACATTGCATATTTTCATGGTTGAACTTCATAGTAATGTTGGCAATGAAGCCGCATTCCTTTGCTGAATACCTTGTTTATCTGGGAGTATGAAGATCACCTATGATTTGAGATTGGGGGTGATCTTTATTGATTCTGTAGGTAGGCTGCATGCTCATGATTAACTCTGTTTCATCCTTTTTTGAAAATTAGGATCGATAGTGTTATCTTGATTGGGAAAGAAATCCTCAAAAGAGCTTCCAAATGATACTACATGACTGAGGGATGGATGCTAGTGAGCTAAATGCAGCTCTGAATAACTTGGACCTCCATGCCTAATTATTCTGCTTCCACTTCTTGCTGAAGTGATTGGTGAAGATGTAGAAATGAGTGGGGATTCTCTTTCTTCATCATTTACATCATTAACAACTGGTTCTTTAGCAGCAGGGGAAATATTTGGTTCATCAGGGGAATCTAGGATTCCACTGCTTTCAAGATTTTCCTTAGCATGGGAAGGGATTGACTGCTCCTTCCTTTGAGATGTGTCATCTTCTTCATTCAATTCTGTAGCAGCATCATCAATGGGAAATAATGAGGGTACAGTCATGTACCTCATTGGTGGTTTCTCCAAAGTAGTTGGTTCTTTTGTACCTGAAATGTTAGTATTCTCCAAAGCAACAGGCACATAATTCATTGATTTAGAAAGAACTTCAATGTCAAAGAACCAATCAGGACCTATTTGTACATCTTCAGGCTTGTCTTTAAGAAAATCTACATGGAGATTTTATGTCACTTTGCTTGTCTTCTTGTTAAAGACCCTATATCCCTTGCTGTTCAATGAATAACCTATAAAACCCATCATCCCCCTTTTCATTGAATTTACCTAAATTGTTAATTGTGTTCAGAATGATCACATGACATCCAAATGATCTAAAAAAGTCAATCAAAGGAGGTCTGCCATTGAACAGCTGATAGGGGGTCTTGTTGTGTGCCTTTACCACCAAGGCCCTGTTTTTAACATAAAAAGCAGTGGCTATAGCTTCAGCCCAAAAGATAACTGGAAGCTTGGAATCAGATAGCATAATCCTTGCAGCTTCAATAAGTGTCATGTTTCTTCTTTCTGCAACTCCATTTTGTTGAGGTGTTCTTACTATAATGTATTCCCTCCTTATTCCTTTGTTTGTGTAGAAAGTATCCAGCTCCTTGTTTCTGAACTCACCACCATTGTCTGATCTAATGGTCACCACCTTCATGCTTTTATAAAGTTCAATCTGATTAATAAAACCTTTGAGTACACCTACTGTGTCACTCTTTTCAAACATAAAGAATGTCCATGTGAACCTTGAAAAATAATCAGTAATCACTAGGCAGTACAATTTGTTCATTATGCTTGCCACAGAAGTGGGACCAAATAGGTCCATGTGTAGGAATTCCAATGGTTTGGTGGTGAACATACTTGTTTTTTACTTCCAAGAGACTCCGTGTTGCTTCCCTTTCAGGCAGGCAACACAAGTATGATCATTGGCAAAGGTCTTGGAAGGGAGACCATGAACAAGATTGAGCTTTACCAGTTTGTTCATGTTCTTGAAGTTAAGATGACCAAGTCTTCTATGCCATTTCTTGCATTCATCAACTGATGCTTTGGCAATGAAACAGTTTTCATTGTCTTGAAGAGTGATGTCCTTTAAATCAATGGTGTACATGTTCTTTTCTTGGGGTTCTGAGCACAATAGGAGTGTCTGGTGGCAAAACAAACTCTTTTCCCAAAACAAGACACTCAGTATCAGTAAACAGGACAAAATTCTTGTTGTCAGTCATCTGGGACATACTAAAGATATTGTACTTTAGCTCTTTCACCAAGTAAACATTGTCAAATGTCATTCCATTAGTAACAATAGTCCCTTTTCCTGTGATTGTACCATGCCCATATCCAAATGAGACACCATCATTGTCATGCAAGGGAACAAATTTAGACATATAGGATTTATGTCCAGTCATACTCCTTGAACATCCACTATCCCAATAGCCTTTATCATTCATGGTCTGCTTTGTCACCTGTAAAAATAAAAACAATTTAGTTTCTCTTGGGGACCCAAGCCATTACTGAATTGGATCTACCTCGTGTATCAATGTAAGATAATTTGTCAAAGACTAGAGATACACTATTTTATTGAGTACCCCTCTTGGGTACCCAAACCCAATGAGCTGAGGCTTTCACAGCTTTTCCCTATCTTCCCATGTTTTTAGAGGGCAAAACTCTGCCAGCAGGGGATACCCTAGACTTAGTAGGGAAATCCCTATGCTTATCAGAGGGAACCCATCTTTTGTTTTGGCCTCAATAGGTGCGTTGGTAGGGTCTATAGGCAGCTTTACATGAAGTATGAGGTTCTGGTTTAGTCACATAAGAACTAGATATGGGACACGCATCATTCACCTTTCTTAGTGTAGGAACTACATACTTTTTAGACACCTTATTTCTTAAAGTAGGGGCGACTTACTTAGTAGGGGAAAAAGATTTTGCCCTTGCATTCAATACAATGGCTTTTGGTTGAATTTCCTTTAAAGGATTTGTAGACACCATTTCCATGGGTGCTTCGCAATCTTGATAGATGTGATCAAAACTGGCACATGTAAAACAATGTTTGGTATTCTTCACAAAGTCTTCTCCTAATTGATGAGACTTTTGGTTGTTCCAGTTCCTTTGATTAACTCTAATAGGCCTATACATGCCATCATATTTAACAACAATTTTAAGAGGTTTTGGAATAGTTGATGTTGAATCAGATCTGCTAGAAGTTCTGTATGAAGTCCTTTTAGAGCTGGAGTCACTTCCAAACAATCCTTCTCTTGAAAAGAGAACAGGGTTATCTATTTTCCACTGTTTTAAAGCAATTTGTTCCTTTTCAAAATCCCTAACAGCACTGGTTTTCACTAAAGGTTCCTCTGTTTCTAGATTCTTTGGTATGTAGGAATTTAGTTCAAACTCAATGTCCTCCTGCTTTTTGAAACAAGAGAGACCAGTCCAAGAAAGATTTTTCCTAGGCATGGGTGCATGTATAGTGGCAGGTGGTGGTGGAATTGTAGCATGTTCATTTTTGACACCAAAACCTGTTTTGTCCCTCGGAGATTGTCCAATTTCAACTGCCTTAGTGAGATCTTTAGAAGCTTTTCCAAATTTTTCAACAGTTTGCTCATCTATCTTCTTGTTAGATCTAAAGACTTCTAATTCAGTAGTTAATTCCTTAATAGAATCATCTTTTTCTCTAGCATCTCTTTCTAGTATGCCAATGTGATCTCTATAATCATTTTCTCTTTGTTTATATTCTCTTATAGTGGACTCTAACTATTCTAAAGCACGTTTGTAGTTATCTAAATCATTATCACAATTAATGTAATCAACTTTTAGCTTTCTTATTTGATCATTCAACGTTTTTCTACAAGCTTTGGTACAATATGAATCAACATATACCTCATTGTCTGAACTAGATGTTGACATGGCCATAAGAGAAAACTCTTCCACTTTCTCTTCAGCAACTAGGGCTTGATTCTTTTCAACTCTCTCTGTCATAGCAGTCCAGTCCCATCCACCTGCTCCATCTATCCCTTACATGGCTACCATAGCCTTAGCACCAGAATCCTCATCCCTGCTTTATTTCTTATAGCTGCTTCCATTCTTTGGTCCTCTACACTCCCTAGAAAATTGGCCTTTCTTGCCACAGTTGTTGCATTCTACCTTTGATTTTTCAAATCCATCTACATTAGAAGGATTGATGGAAATCTTCTTCCCATACTACTTGTAAAATCTATTGGCTCTCATGCTGAGTAGAGCCATGTTCCACTTGATGTCCATCTCCTCTAGTCCTTACTTACTGATTTGATTCAAATCTTTATGTAATACAGTAGATCCTTGAGATGCTTGAGATGCTATGAAAGCACAAGCAGTGTCAAGACTGAATGTTGCAGGCCTTTCTTCATCATAAGATGGTCCAGATCTTGCTGCAGAGGATGGGTAGCAGGGGAAACTTCAATCCCACTGCCTTTGGAGATTCCAATGCTGTGAGATATAAAGGCCATATTAGTAGGGGAATCAGTAGATCCACTTGAATTAGTGGGGATGGTTCCTGATGACTTCATTTCATTGACTACCGGCTCAAAAACTTTTAGGTTATTGTAGATATCATCAATGTTCTTATCATCAATGACATCTCTATTTTGCCAAATGGATTTGTAAACAGACCATTCTTTCTGAAGGCTGTTGAGGAATCTTGTATTCACCTGTTCTCTTGACACTTCTATGTCAAAGAACTCCAGTTGAGCAACCATATCCTGAAGCCTATTGTAGATAGAACCAATTTCTTCATCATCATTTTTTTGAAATAAGCAAATTAGTCAAGCATCTAATTCTTTTTCTTCTTCTTTATGGCCTCATTCCCTCCAAATGTGTTGCTTATTGCTTCCCAAATTTCCTTAGCAGTCTTGTACTTCCTAAACCTTAGCTGATGTCTATCAGGTAGAGCCAACAACAAAGAACTGTGAGCTCTGACATCATGCCTTCTTGATAGTATCTCCTTGTCTGCAAGAGCAGCAGATTTCTTTTTGCTATCACCTTGGAGCTTTCACCAGCCTCTCCCTTATCTTTTTCTTCAACTGCTACTGTTTTGGTGAATTGATCACCAAACTTTATGATCTCTCATAGGACATAGTGTTCCATCTTGAGATATTGTTGAATCCTAAATTCCCATAGTCCAAAGTTTTTAGGATCCAGAAAAGGTAGTTTGAGAGAATTATTGTTGTTTGAGGATGAGTGAGAATCTGAAGACATGGTTGATACTGGTGGTGATGAGTGTTTTGTTCTTGGTTTAATCAAAGTTTCTCAACAAGCTCTGATACTACTTATTGATCCCAAACTCAGATCTTAAGCCTTAGCTTTTTTAAGGGTTGTGATAAAAAGAATGAATTCAACCTAACACTAGAGAAACTTTGCAATACACAAAGTAACTAAACAAGATGCGGAATATAGTGTTTAGCACAAGAACAAATATTAAGATCAAACGTTAAACTTTAATATATCAAAGATATACGAATACCCAATAATGGTATTAGGGTTATACATCCTTAAAGTATGAAATGAAATAAACAGAGAAAGATGTATTTACATGAAACCCTAATGAGTCCTTTTATTGCACAAGGACTCACGTACAAGATTACTACTAACAAACTAGGAAACTATCATGGAGTAGTAATAGAAACGCGTTATAATCTCTTCCAAGTTTATCTTGTAGGAGGGTCTTTGACTTTCAGCAGGGGGACCAATCCCCCTGCCTTTGTTATTTAGCAGGGGGAACTTACTCTAGCAGGGGTAACTCTAACCAACCAAAAGGAGGAACTAATACTCATACATTTATTCCTAACATGCTACTCCAGTTTGAGGCCAAGGTATGCGGGAAATCTCCCGAAGTGTGAACGATGCAACTGGCATCACCCAGTGGGCCCGTGCCCCCCAAGATGTAGGTTTCGTAACCGAGTTGGTCATGATGAGGTCGGGTGTAAACTAGTCTGCTTTGGATGCAACGAGAAGGGACATTTTAGGAGCCAATGTCCTCGAGCCGGGAACCGGAGAAACAACGGAAACAAGGTACAAGTGTACCAGTTGGTTGAAAACCCCCAGCAGAATTTCCAAGTTGTTGCATGTACGTTTCTTCTTAATGACCACTATGTTGCAATATTATTCGACTCGGGTGCTGAGAGAAGTTTCATATCTACTGCTTTTGCTTCTTTTCTTGATATCACTCCTTCGGCCTTAGACGTTAGTTTTGAGGTTGAACTGGCCGATGGTACCATTGTTAGCACCAGCACGGTCTTAAGTGGTTGCACTCTTGATTTGTTAAGCGACGTATTTAAAATCGACCTTTTTCCAACGCGTCTAGGCAGTTTTGATGTCATAGTAGGTATGGATTGGTTATCTACCGATCGATCTGTTATTGTTTGTTCTAAAAGGGTTGTGCGTATCCTCCTTCCATCCGGTAAAACTCTAGAAATTCATGGCAAAGACCCTGTCGACAATCTTAAACCCCTCTCTAGTATTAAGAACGATGAGAAGAAGATTGTTGATATCTTCGTTGTTCACGAATTCCCGGGAGTATTTCCAGAAGAATTGCATGGACTACCTCCCATTCGAGAAGTAGAGTTCGCATCGACCTTGTTCCAGGTGCGTTACCAGTTGCCAAGTCACCCTACCATTTAGCCCCCTCCGAATTGAACGAGTTGGCAAATCAGCTTAAGGAATTACAAGAGAAAGGTTTCATTAGACCCAATCATTCGCCATGGGGAGCTCCGGTACTCTTCATGAAAAAGAAGGTCAGTACCATGAGAATGTGCATCGATTATCGAGAACTGAACAAGCTAACCATTAAGAACGGTTACCCACTCCCTCGGATTGATGGCTTTTGGTTGAATTTCCTTTAAAGGATTTGTAGTCACCATTTCCATGGGTGCTTCGCAATCTTGATAGATGTGATCAAAACTGGTACATGTAAAACAAGGTTTGGTATTCTTCACAAAGTCTTCTCCTAATTGATGAGACTTTTGGTTGTTCCAGTTCCTTTGATTACCTCTAATAGGCCTATACATGCCATCATATTTAACAGCAGTTTTAAGAGGTTTTGGACTAGTTGATGTTGAATTAGATTTGCTAGAAATTCTGTATGAAGTCCTTTTAGAGCTGGAGTCACTTCCAAACAATCCTTCTCTTGAAAAGAGAACAGGGTTATCTATTTTCCATTGTTTTAAAGCAATTTGTTCCTTTTCAAAATTCCTAACAGCACTGGTTTTCACTAAAGGTTCCTCTGTTTCTAGATTCTTTGGTATGTAGGAATTTAGTTCAAACTCAATGTCCTCCTGCTTTTTGAAACAAGAGAGACCAGTCCAAGAAAGATTTTTCCTAGGCATGGGTGCATGTTTATTGGCAGGTGGTGGTGGAATTGTAGCATGTTCATTTTTACCCCAAAACCTGTTTTGTCCCTCGGATATTGTCTATTTTCAACTGCCTTAGTGAGATCTTTAGAAGCTTTTCCAAATTTTTAAACAGTTTGCTCATCTATCTTCTTGTTAGATCTAAAGACTTCTAATTCAGTAGTTAATTCCTTAATAGAATCATCTTTTTCTCTAGCATCTCTTTCTAGTATGCCAATGTGATCTGTATAATCATTTTCTCTTTGTTTATACTCTCTTATGGTGGACTCTAACTGTTCTAAAGCACGTTTGTAGTTATCTAAATCATTATCACAATTACTGTAATCAACTTTTAGCTTTCTTATTTGACCATTCAATGACTCAATTTTTTTTCTACAAGCTTTGGTACAATATGAATCATCATATACCTCATTGTCTGAACTAGATGTTGACATGGCCATAAGAGAAAACTCTTCCTCTTTCTCTTCAGCAACTAGGGCTTGATTCCTTTTAACTCTCTCTGTCATAGCACTCCAGTCCCATCAACCTTCTCCATCTATCCCTTACATGGCTACCATAGCCTTAACACCAGAATCCTCATCCCTGCTTTATTTCCTATATCTGCTTCCATTCTTTGGTCCTCTACACTCCCTAGAAAATTGGCCTTTCTTACCACAGTTGTTGCATTCTACCTTTGATTTTTCAAATCGATCTACATTAGAAGGATTGATGGATATCTTTTTCCCATACTTCTTGTAAAATCTATTGGCTCACATGCTGAGTAGAGCCATGTTCCACTTGATGTCCATCTCCTCCAGTCCTTACTTACTGATTTGATTCAAATCTTTATGTAATACAGTAGATCCTTGAGATCCTTGAGATGCTATGAAAGCACAAGCAGTGTCAAGACTGAATGTTGCAGGCCTTTCTTCATCATAAGATGGTCCAGATCTTGCTGCAGAGGAATGGGTAGCAGGGGAAACTTTAATCCCACTGCCTTTAGAGATTCCACTGCTGTGAGATATAAAGGCCATATTAACAGGGGAATCAGCAGATCCACTTGAATTAGTGGGGATGGTTCCTGATGACTTCATTTCATTGAATACTGGCTCAAAAACTTTCAGGTTATTGTAGATATCATCAATGTTCTTATCATCAATGTCATCTCTATTTTACCAAATGGATTTGTAAACAGACCATTCTTTCTGAAGGCTGTTGAGGAATCTTGTATTCACCTGTTCTCTTGACACTTCTATGTCAAAGAACTCCAGTTGAGCAACCATATCCTGAAGCCTATTGTAGATAGAACCAATTGCTTCATCACCATTTTCTTTGTAAGAAGCAAATTAGTCAAGCATCTGATTCTTTTTCTTCTTATTTATGGCCTCATTCCCCCCAAATGTGTTGCTTATTGCTTCCCAAATTTCCTTAGCAGTCTTGTACTTCCTGAACCTTAGCTGATGTCTATCAGGTAGAGCCAACAACAAAGAACTATGAGCTCTGACATCATGCCTTCTTGATAGTATCTCCTTGTCTGCAAGAGCATCAGATTTCTTTTTGCTATCACCTTGGAGCTTTCACCAGCCTCTCCCTTATCTTTTTCTTCAACTGCTACTGTTTTGGTGAACTGATCACCAAACTTTATGATCTCTCATAGGACATAGTGTTCCATCTTGAGATATTGTTGAATCCTAAATTCCCATAGTCCAAAGTTTTCAGGATCCAGAATAGGTAGTTTGAGAGAATTATTGTTGTTTGAGGATGAGTGAGAATCTGAAGACATGGTTGATACTGGTGGTGATGAGTGTTTTGTTCTTGGTTTAATCAAAGTTTCTCAACAAGCTCTGATACCACTTATTGATCCCAAACTCAGATCTTAAGCCTTAGCTTTTTTAAGGGTTGTGATAGAAAGAATGAATTCAACCTAACACTAGAGAAACTTTGCAATACACAAAGTAACTAAACAAGATGCGGAATATAGTGTTTAGCACAAGAACAAATATTAAGATCAAACGTTAAACTTTAATATATCAAAGATATACGAATACCCAATAATGGTATTAGGGTTATACATCCTTAAAGTATGAAATGAAATAAACAGAGAAAGATGTATTTACATGAAACCCTAGTGAGTCCTTTTATTGCACGAGGACTCACGTACAAGATTACTACTAACAAACAAGGAAACTATCATGGAGTAGTAATAGAAACGCGTTATAATATCTTCCAAGTTTATCTTGTAGCAGGGTCTTTGACTTTCAGCAGGGGGACCAATCCCCCTACCTTTGTTATTTAGCAGGGGGAACTTACTCTAGCAGGGGGAACTCTGACCAACCAAAAGGAGGAACTAATACTCATACATATATTCCTAACATGCTACTCCAGTTTTGAGGCCAAGGTATGCGGGAAATCTCCCGAAGTGTGAACTATGCAACTGGCATCACCCAGTGGGCCCGTGCCCCCCAAGATGTAGGTTTCGTAACCGAGTTGGTCATGATGAGGCCGGGTGTAAACTAGTCTGCTTTGGATGCAACGAGAAGGGACATTTTAGGAGCCAATGTCCTCGAGCCGGGAACCGGAGAAACAACGGAAATAAGGTACAAGTGTACCAGTTGGTTGAAAACCCCCAGCAGAATTTCCAAGTGGTTACAGGTACGTTTCTTCTTAATGACCACTATGTTGCAATATTATTCGACTCGGGTGCTGAGAAAAGTTTCATATCTACTGCTTTTGCTTCTTTTCTTGATATCACTCCTTCGGCCTTAGACGTTAGTTTTGAGGTTGAACTGGCCGACGGTACCATTGTTAGCACCAGCACGGTCTTACGTGGTTGCACTCTTGATTTGTTAAGCCACATATTTAAAATCGACCTTTTTCCAACGCGTCTAGGCAGTTTTGATGTCATAGTAGGTATGGATTGGTTATCTACCCATCGATCTGTTATTGTTTGTTCTAAAAGGGTTATGTGTATCCTCCTTCCATTCGGTAAAACTCTAGATATTCATGGCAAAGACCTTGCTTACAATCTTAAACCCCTCTCTAGTATTAAGACCGATGAGAAGAAGATTGCTGATATCTTCGTTGTTCGCGAATTCCCGGGAGTATTTCCAGAAGAATTGCATGGACTACCTCCCATTCGAGAAGTAGAGTTCGCATCGACCTTGTTCCAGGTGAGTTACCAGTTGCCAAGTCACCCTACCATTTAGCCCCCTCCGAATTGAACGAGTTGGCAAATCAGCTTAAGGAATTACAAGAGAAAGGTTTCATTAGACCCAGTCATTCGCCGTGGGGAGCTCCGGTACTCTTCATGAAAAAGAAGGTCAGTACCATGAGAATGTGCATCGATTATCGAGAACTGAACAAGCTAACCATTAAGAACGGTTACCCACTCCCTCGGATTGATGGCTTTTGGTTGAATTTCCTATAAAGGATTTGTAGTCACCATTTCCATGGGTGCTTCGCAATCTTGATAGATGTGATCAAAACTGGCACATGTAAAACAAGGTTTGGTATTCTTCACAAAGTCTTCTCCTAATTGATGAGACTTTTGGTTGTTCCAGTTCCTTTGATTACCTCTAATAGGCCTATACATGCCATCATATTTAACAGTAGTTTTAAGAGGTTTTGGACTAGTTGATGTTGAATTAGATCTGCTAGAAGTTCTGTATGAAGTCCTTTTAGAGCTGGAGTCACTTCCAAACAATCCTTCTCTTGAAAAGAGAACAGGGTTATCTATTTTCCATTGTTTTAAAGCAATTTGTTCCTTTTCAAAATTCCTAACAGCACTGGTTTTCACTAAAGGTTCCTCTGTTTCTAGATTCTTTGGTATGTAGGAATTTAGTTCAAACTCAATGTCCTCCTGCTTTTTGAAACAAGAGAGACCAGTCCAAGAAAGATTTTTCCTAGGCATGGGTGCATGTATATTGGCAGGTGGTGGTGGAATTGTAGCATGTTCATTTTTGACACCAAAACCTGTTTTGTCCCTCGGAGATTGTCCAATTTCAACTGCCTTAGTGAGATCTTTAGAAGCTTTTCCAAATTTTTCAACAGTTTGCTCATCTATCTTCTTGTTAGATCTAAAGACTTCTAATTCAGTAGTTAATTCCTTAATAGAATTATCTTTTTCTCTAGCATCTCTTTCTAGTATGCCAATGTGATCTCTATAATCATTTTCTGTTTGTTTATATTCTCTTATAGTGGACTCTAACTATTCTAAAGCACGTTTGTAGTTATCTAAATCATTATCACAATTAATGTAATCAACTTTTAGCTTTCTTATTTGATCATTCAACGTTTTTCTACAAGCTTTGGTACAATATGAATCAACATATACCTCATTGTCTGAACTAGATGTTGACATGGCCATAAGAGAAAACTCTTCCACTTTCTCTTCAGCAACTAGGGCTTGATTCTTTTCAACTCTCTCTGTCATAGCAGTCCAGTCCCATCCACCTGCTCCATCTATCCCTTACATGGCTACCATAGCCTTAGCACCAGAATCCTCATCCCTGCTTTATTTCTTATAGCTGCTTCCATTCTTTGGTCCTCTACACTCCCTAGAAAATTGGCCTTTCTTGCCACAGTTGTTGCATTCTACCTTTGATTTTTCAAATCCATCTACATTAGAAGGATTGATGGAAATCTTCTTCCCATACTTCTTGTAAAATCTATTGGCTCTCATGCTGAGTAGAGCCATGTTCCACTTGATGTCCATCTCCTCTAGTCCTTACTTACTGATTTGATTCAAATCTTTATGTAATACAGTAGATCCTTGAGATGCTTGAGATGCTATGAAAGCACAAGCAGTGTCAAGACTGAATGTTGCAGGCCTTTCTTCATCATAAGATGGTCAAGATCTTGCTGCAGAGGATGGGTAGCAGGGGAAACTTCAATCCCACTGCCTTTGGAGATTCCAATGCTGTGAGATATAAAGGCCATATTAGTAGGGGAATCAGTAGATCCACTTGAATTAGTGGGGATGGTTCCTGATGACTTCATTTCATTGACTACCGGCTCAAAAACTTTTAGGTTATTGTAGATATCATCAATGTTCTTATCATCAATGACATCTCTATTTTGCCAAATGGATTTGTAAACAGACCATTCTTTCTGAAGGCTGTTGAGGAATCTTGTATTCACCTGTTCTCTTGACACTTCTATGTCAAAGAACTCCAGTTGAGCAACCATATCCTGAAGCCTATTGTAGATAGAACCAATTTCTTCATCATCAGTTTTTTGAAATAAGCAAATTAGTCAAGCATCTAATTCTTTTTCTTCTTCTTTATGGCCTCATTCCCTCCAAATGTGTTGCTTATTGCTTCCCAAATTTCCTTAGCAGTCTTGTACTTCCTAAACCTTAGCTGATGTCTATCAGGTAGAGCCAACAACAAAGAACTGTGAGCTCTGACATCATGCCTTCTTGATAGTATCTCCTTGTCTGCAAGAGCAGCAGATTTCTTTTTGCTATCACCTTGGAGCTTTCACCAGCCTCTCCCTTATCTTTTTCTTCAACTGCTACTGTTTTGGTGAATTGATCACCAAACTTTATGATCTCTCATAGGACATAGTGTTCCATCTTGAGATATTGTTGAATCCTAAATTCCCATAGTCCAAAGTTTTTAGGATCCAGAAAAGGTAGTTTGAGATAATTATTGTTGTTTGAGGATGAGTGAGAATCTGAAGACATGGTTGATACTGGTGGTGATGAGTGTTTTGTTCTTGGTTTAATCAAAGTTTCTCAACAAGCTCTAATACCACTTATTGATCCCAAACTCAGATCTTAAGCCTTAGCTTTTTTAAGGGTTGTGATAAAAAGAATGAATTCAACCTAACACTAGAGAAACTTTGCAATACACAAAGTAACTAAACAAGATGCGGAATATAGTGTTTAGCACAAGAACAAATATTAAGATCAAACGTTAAACTTTAATATATCAAAGATATACGAATACCCAATAATGGTATTAGGGTTATACATCCTTAAAGTATGAAATGAAATAAACAGAGAAAGATGTATTTACATGAAACCCTAATGAGTCCTTTTATTGCACAAGGACTCACGTACAAGATTACTACTAACAAACTAGGAAACTATCATGGAGTAGTAATAGAAACGCGTTATAATCTCTTCCAAGTTTATCTTGTAGGAGGGTCTTTGACTTTCAGCAGGGGGACCAATCCCCTTGCCTTTGTTATTTAGCAGGGGGAACTTACTCTAGCATGGGTAACTCTAACCAACCAAAAGGAGGAACTAATACTCATACATTTATTCCTAACATGCTACTCCAGTTTGAGGCCAAGATATGCGGGAAATCTCCCGAAGTGTGAACGATGCAACTGGCATCACCCAGTGGGCCCGTGCCCCCCAAGATGTAGGTTTCGTAACCGAGTTGGTCATGATGAGGTCGGGTGTAAACTAGTCTGCTTTGGATGCAACGAGAAGGGACATTTTAGGAGCCAATGTCCTCGAGCCGGGAACCGGAGAAACAACGGAAACAAGGTACAAGTGTACCAGTTGGTTGAAAACCCCCAGCAGAATTTCCAAGTTGTTGCAGGTACGTTTCTTCTTAATGACCACTATGTTGCAATATTATTCGACTCGGGTGCTGAGAGAAGTTTCATATCTACTGCTTTTGCTTCTTTTCTTGATATCACTCCTTCGGCCTTAGACGTTAGTTTTGAGGTTGAACTGGCCGATGGTACCATTGTTAGCACCAGCACGGTCTTAAGTGGTTGCACTCTTGATTTGTTAAGCGACGTATTTAAAATCGACCTTTTTCCAACGCGTCTAGGCAGTTTTGATGTCATAGTAGGTATGGATTGGTTATCTACCGATCGATCTGTTATTGTTTGTTCTAAAAGGGTTGTGCGTATCCTCCTTCCATCCGGTAAAACTCTAGAAATTCATGGCAAAGACCCTGTCGACAATCTTAAACCCCTCTCTAGTATTAAGAACGATGAGAAGAAGATTGCTGATATCTTCGTTGTTCACGAATTCCCGGGAGTATTTCCAGAAGAATTGCATGGACTACCTCCCATTCGAGAAGTAGAGTTCGCATCGACCTTGTTCCAGGTGCGTTACCAGTTGCCAAGTCACCCTACCATTTAGCCCCCTCCGAATTGAACGAGTTGGCAAATCAGCTTAAGTAATTACAAGAGAAAGGTTTCATTAGACCCAGTCATTCGCCGTGGGGAGCTCCGGTACTCTTCATGAAAAAGAAGGTCAGTACCATGAGAATGTGCATCGATTATCGAGAACTGAACAAGCTAACCATTAAGAACGGTTACCCACTCCCTCGGATTGATGGCTTTTGGTTGAATTTCCTTTAAAGGATTTGTAGTCACCATTTCCATGGGTGCTTCGCAATCTTGATAGATGTGATCAAAACTGGCACATGTAAAACAAGGTTTGGTATTCTTCACAAAGTCTTCTCCTAATTGATGAGACTTTTGGTTGTTCCAGTTCTTTTGATTACCTCTAATAGGCCTATACATGCCATCATATTTAACAGCAGTTTTAAGAGGTTTTGGACTAGTTGATGTTGAATTAGATCTGCTAGAAGTTCTGTATGAAGTCCTTTTAGAGCTGGAGTCACTTCCAAACAATCCTTCTCTTGAAAAGAGAACAGGGTTATCTATTTTCCATTGTTTTAAAGCAATTTGTTCATTTTCAAAATTCCTAACAGCACTGGTTTTCACTAAAGGTTCCTCTGTTTCTAGATTCTTTGGTATGTAGGAATTTAGTTCAAACTCAATGTCCTCCTGCTTTTTGAAACAAGAGAGACCAGTCCAAGAAAGATTTTTCCTAGGCATGGGTGCATGTTTATTGGCAGGTGGTGGTGGAATTGTAGCATGTTCATTTTTTACCCCAAAACCTGTTTTGTCCCTCGGATATTGTCTATTTTCAACTGCCTTAGTGAGATCTTTAGAAGCTTTTCCAAATTTTTAAACAGTTTACTCATCTATCTTCTTGTTAGATCTAAAGACTTCTAATTCAGTAGTTAATTCCTTAATAGAATCATCTTTTTCTCTAGCATCTCTTTCTAGTATGCCAATGTGATCTCTATAATCATTTTCTCTTTGTTTATACTCTCTTATGCTGGACTCTAACTGTTCTAAAGCACGTTTGTAGTTATCTAAATCATTATCACAATTAATGTAATCAACTTTTAGCTTTCTTATTTGACCATTCAATGACTCAATTTTTTTTCTACAAGCTTTGGTACAATATGAATCATCATATACCTCATTGTCTGAACTAGATGTTGACATGGCCATAAGAGAAAACTCTTCCTCTTTCTCTTCAGCAACTAGGGCTTGATTCCTTTTAACTCTCTCTGTCATAGCACTCCAGTCCCATCCACCTGCTCCATCTATCCCTTACATGGCTACCATAGCCTTAACACCAGAATCCTCATCCCTGCTTTATTTCCTATATCTGCTTCCATTCTTTGGTCCTCTACACTCCCTAGAAAATTGGCCTTTCTTACCACAGTTGTTGCATTCTACCTTTGATTTTTCAAATCCATCTACATTAGAAGGATTGATGGATATCTTTTTCCCATACTTCTTGTAAAATCTATTGGCTCTCATGCTGAGTAGAGCCATGTTCCACTTGATGTCCATCTCCTCCAGTCCTTACTTACTGATTTGATTCAAATCTTTATGTAATACAGTAGATCCTTGAGATCCTTGAGATGCTATGAAAGCACAAGCAGTGTCAAGACTGAATGTTGCAGGCCTTTCTTCATCATAAGATGGTCCAGATCTTGCTGCAGAGGAATGGGTAGCAGGGGAAACTTTAATCCCACTGCCTTTAGAGATTCCACTGCTGTGAGATATAAAGGCCATATTAGCAGGGGAATCAGCAGATCCACTTGAATTAGTGGGGATGGTTCCTGATGACTTCATTTCATTGAATACTGGCTCAAAAACTTTCAGGTTATTATAGATATCATCAATGTTCTTATCATCAATGTCATCTCTATTTTACCAAATGGATTTGTAAACAGACCATTCTTTCTGAAGGCTGTTGAGGAATCTTGTATTCACCTGTTCTCTTGACACTTCTATGTCAAAGAACTCCAGTTGAGCAACCATATCCTGAAGCCTATTGTAGATAGAACCAATTGCTTCATCACCATTTTCTTTGTAAGAAGCAAATTAGTCAAGCATCTGATTCTTTTTCTTCTTATTTATGGCCTCATTCCCCCCAAATGTGTTGCTTATTGCTTCCCAAATTTCCTTAGCAGTCTTGTACTTCCTGAACCTTAGCTGATGTCTATCAGGTAGAGCCAACAACAAAGAACTATGAGCTCTGACATCATGCCTTCTTGATAGTATCTCCTTGTCTGCAAGAGCAGCAGATTTCTTTTTGCTATCACCTTGGAGCTTTCACCAGCCTCTCCCTTATCTTTTTCTTCAACTGCTACTGTTTTGGTGAACTGATCACCAAACTTTATGATCTCTCATAGGACATAGTGTTCCATCTTGAGATATTGTTGAATCCTAAATTCCCATAGTCCAAAGTTTTCAGGATCCAGAATAGGTAGTTTGAGAGAATTATTGTTGTTTGAGGATGAGTGAGAATCTGAAGACATGGTTGATACTGGTGGTGATGAGTGTTTTGTTCTTGGTTTAATCAAAGTTTCTCAACAAGCTCTGATACCACTTATTGATCCCAAACTCAGATCTTAAGCCTTAGCTTTTTTAAGGGTTGTGATAGAAAGAATGAATTCAACCTAACACTAGAGAAACTTTGCAATACACAAAGTAACTAAACAAGATGCGGAATATAGTGTTTAGCATAAGAACAAATATTAAGATCAAACGTTAAACTTTAATATATCAAAGATATACGAATACCCAATAATGGTATTAGGGTTATACATCCTTAAAGTATGAAATGAAATAAACAGAGAAAGATGTATTTACATGAAACCCTAGTGAGTCCTTTTATTGCACGAGGACTCACGTACAAGATTACTACTAACAAACAAGGAAACTATCATGGAGTAGTAATAGAAACGCGTTATAATATCTTCCAAGTTTATCTTGTAGCAGGGTCTTTGACTTTCAGCAGGGGGACCAATCCCCCTACCTTTGTTATTTAGCAGGGGGAACTTACTCTAGCAGGGGGAACTCTGACCAACCAAAAGGAGGAACTAATACTCATACATATATTCCTAACATGCTACTCCAGTTTTGAGGCCAAGGTATGCGGGAAATCTCCCGAAGTGTGAACTATGCAACTGGCATCACCCAGTGGGCCCGTGCCCCCCAAGATGTAGGTTTCGTAACCGAGTTGGTCATGATGAGGCCGGGTGTAAACTAGTCTGCTTTGGATGCAACGAGAAGGGACATTTTAGGAGCCAATGTCCTCGAGCCGGGAACCGGAGAAACAACGGAAACAAGGTACAAGTGTACCAGTTGGTTGAAAACCCCCAACAGAATTTCCAAGTGGTTACATGTACGTTTCTTCTTAATGACCACTATGTTGCAATATTATTCGACTCGGGTGCTGAGAAAAGTTTCATATCTACTGCTTTTGCTTCTTTTCTTGATATCACTCCTTCGGCCTTAGACGTTAGTTTTGAGGTTGAACTGGCCGACAGTACCATTGTTAGCACCAGCACGGTCTTACGTGGTTGCACTCTTGATTTGTTAAGCCACATATTTAAAATCGACCTTTTTCCAACGCGTCTAGGCAGTTTTGATGTCATAGTAGGTATGGATTGGTTATCTACCCATCGATCTGTTATTGTTTGTTCTCAAAGGGTTGTGTGTATCCTCCTTCCATTCGGTAAAACTCTAGATATTCATGGCAAAGACCTTGCCGACAATCTTAAACCCCTCTCTAGTATTAAGACCGATGAGAAGAAGATTGCTGATATCTTCGTTGTTCGCGAATTCCCGGGAGTATTTCCAGAAGAATTGCATGGACTACCTCCCATTCGAGAAGTAGAGTTCGCATCGACCTTGTTCCAGGTGAGTTACCAGTTGCCAAGTCACCCTACCATTTAGCCCCCTCCGAATTGAACGAGTTGGCAAATCAGCTTAAGGAATTACAAGAGAAAGGTTTCATTAGACCCAGTCATTCGCCGTGGGGAGCTCCGGTACTCTTCATGAAAAAGAAGGTCAGTACCATGAGAATGTGCATCGATTATCGGGAACTGAACAAGCTAACCATTAAGAACGGTTACCCACTCCCTCGGATTGATGACCTATTCGATTAGTTACAAGGTGCCTGTTGTTCCAAGATAGATCTCCGATCCGGTTACCATAAATTAAGAGTTCACGACATCGACATACCGAAAACCGCCTTTAGAAACCTTTATGGTCACATTGAATTTACGGTCATGCCATTTGGTCTTACTAATGCCCCAGTCGTCTTTATGGATTTAATGAACCATGTTTGCAAACCCTATCTTGATAAATTTGTCATAGTCTTTATCGACGATATCCTCATATACTCCAAATCAGAAGAAGAACATGAGCACCATCTAAGAACAATCCTAAACCTCCTTAAAGAAGAGAAATTGTTCGCCAAATTCTCTAAGTGTGAATTCTGGCTGAAGGATGTACAATTCTTGGGCCACGTGGTTAATCAGGATGGCATACATGTAGATCCTATCAAGATCGAAGCAGTTAAAAGTTGGAAAACCCTTGAGACGCCTACCGAGATCCGTTCATTTCTTGGGCTGGCTAGATACTATCGCTGATTTATAGAAAAAATTTCCAAAATCGCCAAGCCGTTAACCTTGTTAACTCAAAAATATAAAGTTTTCATTTGGGGAGAGGATCAGGAGCAAGCCTTCTGGTTGCTAAAGGAGAAATTATGTAACGTCCCAGTGTTAACACTTCCTGATGGACCGGAAGATTTCGTAGTGTTTTGTGACGCTTCCCACCAAGGGTTTGGGTGTGTCCTTATGCAAAGGGGTAAAGTGATTGCTTATACCTCCCGACAGCTTAAAATACATGAGAAGAATTACACCACCCATGACCTGGAATTGGGTGTGGTGGTTTTTGCGTTAAAAATATGGAGGCATTATCTCTATGGAACAAAGACTGTGATTTAACTGATCATAGGAGTCTATAGTATATCTTTAATCAAAAGGATTTAAATATACGACAAAGGCGATTGTTGGAGCTACTCAGCGATTACGAATGCGAAATTAAATACCACCCAGGCAAGGCCAACGTAGTGGCTGATGCTCTAAGTAGGAAGGAAAGAATCAAACCAATAAAAGCACGTGCCATGAGTATAACTATCCAGTCGGGCCTTAAGACTAGGATTTTTGAGGCGTAGGGAGAAGCCGCCAAGGACCTTAAAGCCCCTTCTGAAAGGATGCGAGGTTTAGAGGCCCACTTTGTAAGGAAAGGCGATGGAACCATCATGTTCGTTGGTAGAATATGGATCCCATTGGTTGGTGGGGTCAGAAAAGTGATAATGGACGAAGCTTATTCTTCAAGGTTTTCAGTTCACCCGGGCGTAGATAAAATTTACTACGACTTAAGATATTTGTACTGGTGGCCTGGGATGAAGACAAATATTACAGAATATGTCAACAAGTGTTTAACCTCTTCAAAAGTCAAAGCAGTGCATCAAAAACCTTCAGGTCTCTTGCAAGAACTTGAAGTCCCTAAATGGAAATGGGAAGGAATTACCATGGATTTTGTTATGAAATTACCTTGAAGCAGCGGTGGATACGATGCAATTTGGGTCATCGTGGATAGGCTGACCACGTCTGCCCATTTTATCCCTATCCGTGAAGATTATAAGACTGAGAAATTGGCCCACATCTATATAAAGGAGATTGTTACGAAACATGGAGTACCCATGACGATTATCTCTGACCGGGATAGTCGCTTTGCTTCTCACTTCTTGTGAGCTCTCCAGAATGCCTTGGGTACATAATTACTGATGAGTACAACTTATCACCCTGAAACTGACAGTCAAAGTGAACGTACAATTCAGACACTGGAAGACATGTTGCAAGCATGTGTCATGGATTTTGGAGGGAGTTGGGACACTCACCTTCCCTTGATCGAATTCTCCTACAACAACAATTACCACAAGAGCGTCAAGTGCTCACCTTTCGAGGCATTATACGGACGCAAATGTAGATCCCATGTGATTTAGAACGAAGTGGGTGACAAACAGTTAATAGGACCTGAGTTAGTCCAGGAAACTACGGATAAGATTGTTCAAATCAGAGAGAGACTGAAAACTGCCAGAAGCCGACAAAAGAGTTATGCGGACATAAGGCGTAGGCCTCTAAAATTTCAAGTTGGTGAACGATTACTTTTAAGAGTGTCTCCATGGAAGGGAGTAGTTAGGTTCAATAAGAGAGGCAAATTAGCCCCTCGTTTTGTGGGACCGTTTGAAATTATCGAACGTATTTTCCTAGTGGCTTATCGTTTGAACTTACCGCAAGAACTAAGTTGCATCCACAACGTGTTTCACATTTCCAACCATAAGAAATGTTTAGCCGAGTCAGACGTTTAGATTTCGTTAGAGGAGATCAAAGTCGACGACAAGATGTATTTCATTGAAGAGTCGATCGAAATTGTGGATCGACAAGTCAAGAAGCTAAGGCGCAGTTGGTTTCTAATCGTTAAAGTTCGCTGGGACTCACGTCATGGCGCCAAATTCACTTGGGAAAGCGAAGAGCAATTTAAAGTCCAGTATCCTCATCTTTTTTCGTTACCTACTGCCTCCAGTTAAACTCTAAGGGACCAGATTTCCTTTAGGGGGGGGGGGGGGGAAGACTGTGAGAACGTGGATTTTCGGTAATTTTCTTTTACTTGTTATGCGTGCTTATTCACACTTTTACCATTTTCCCCATTTATTTTACAGTGATTACGTGTTATCCTCGAAATTTTAGTTAAATATAAAATTTTATGGATTTCGCTAATTTACGATATTATTTGGCAAAATGCCCAAACTTTATATTTGTGATTTATACGAGGTTTCATCACATTTTATATGACTTATTATTGACTCTTTGCCTAAAAATTAATGAAAATTGATATCTAGATCAATAACGGACGCAATGGTAAACTTTTGCATTTTTACGTTTTCCGGCTGTCGGACTGAGTTTTCGGGTCTGAACGCCACGATAAGAATTACTATTATGTGATTCCTAGTTATTCTTGATTCCTTGATACAACTTAGTGAAATCCGAGCCAAACAAGTGTTTACTAGTTATTTTAAGGAAATTTCGTTTTAAACATAAACGGGTTTTGATTTTAGTCAGAAACGGGTCGTTAATTAAACCCGTAAATTTACGAGAGCTTAACACAAAATTTTGGGCCATCTTGGAGTATTTTCAGCTGGGACCAAGCTTAGAGAGCCCATTTTGACTTTGGTTGACTATTATTTAAACCTAGAAAAAAACACATATTTACAATCTTTTAAAAAAAGACACGTGTCTCCTCTTTATTCCCTGTGGCCGACGAACACAAGCCCCCCCCCCCTACCATTTGATTTTTTTATTTAAGGTAAATGATTACTAGTCCCATGTCTATTTTTCAATTATTAATCATACGCATGTTTAATTTTTAACATGCATCAAGTTTTTGTATGAGATCAAAAATCATCAAATCATGATTTGATGATGTTTTTATGAACTCCTTTGATGGTTTTTGTTTTTCCAATGCCTAAAACCTTATTTTGTTGGGTAAAATTTTGATTTGGGTATGTTATGGTGTCTTAGGCCACGAATTTTATAGGATCAAGGAAGAAGGAATCGTTATTTTAAGTGTTGGAAATTATTCATACTCATTGTGGAGGTTAAATCATAACTAGTATATTAGTTTTGATGTTATTAGCGTTTTTTGATATACATTGATCTTGGATTTTAAGCTCTTGGGTAAAACCCACTGATATTATGAGTACATAGGGCATATTATGACTTAAGATACTTGCGTGGCGATTTAGTATAGCTTAGGAGTTACGTTTTCGCATTTAGGTTACTAAATTGGAACGTTTTTATGACATGGAAATCACCACAGAAACAAACAGGTCATGGTCATTTTTTCTTAAACACAAGACCTTGTTTTTATTTGAAAAATGAATACCCACTGATATTCTTGACATTTGGTGAGTTGGATGAAAACGGCAAGTGTCCGGATGAGCCTGGAATTGTGGTTTTACTAAACTAGGTCAAATCTGAATTTTATGCTTAAAACATGGGTAAATTGACTTGGGTAAAAATGTTGAATATATTATTTTATAACTTTTACAGTAGGTACAAACATAATACAACTTCTATATTTTGTTTCATGTCAAAATCTTACACCATTTGGGATTTATGCTCAAATTACCAAAGGCTATGAAGGACGTTTACAACTTTCTGTTTTGATAGTCTGTCACTAAAAGTGGAATTAACTTTGATTGGAAATAGTTCTAGGTCTGTATTTACCCAACATTTAAAGGTAAGAGAAATACCTACACATGTCAAAAATAATCAACTCATGTACTATTATAGATTTTTAGATATGACTAACTCTTCACAGCCATTTTCAGAAAAACTGAATTCTGTCCAATATTTCAACATTATGAACCGAGCCTAAAACGTGTATGAAACCCGCATAAAAATGCTTTTACCATCATATATGGTTAATGTCATGTTATTAAAGTAGTTTCAAGGTATTTTTGTCAAATTTCATCTTAAGCCTAGGTCTCGCCATCGCACGCAAGTTACTTGGTCATACTATGTCACGTTACTTATAAAACGTTATTTGCTACATTGAACACTTTCTTATTACACGTCACCATTGAATAGGTCCGTGAAGACTCCATTTTGCTCAACCCTTTTTCCTTGTGATCACTTGTTAAAGGTGAGTTCATAGCCCCTATTCCACTTTATACATGTTTTACAAATGCGGGTTGAGAAATACGTGCGTGGAATACATGCAGTAGAACTTTGACAGTATTACTTTTATCAGTATTCAATCAAGTATCCAGTATTGCTTTCACAGTTTTCATGATTTACTTATTTCCTTAGTACCTTAGTCAAAAATACTCTATAACATGAACCGTTAATTCACATATCGCAAGCGCGACTGTTGTGGATGGATCCATCGGGATTGACAATCCCCGTCATGAGTACCGATGCATATACATTCGAATATACAAGTATTTTGACTAGATACTTATTAGAGGTCCACAGTAATACATATGTTAATGCTTCGGTGTCATGAGCTATTGCAATAATTAAATTACATTTAATGGCACAATAGTGCAACATTTTTCAGTATTACATGTTTATATGGAAACATTGCCTGTATTCCACAACTTCCTATATTAAACCTATGAATACCACTCAACTTTATGTTGACCCGTTTACATGTTATTTCTCAGGAAATGCAAACGCTTGATTTTATGGATGGGAGTCCGCAGGATCCGGCAACTAGAAGATTCCATGACCCCTTTTGATCAAATCTTTTGGGAAAACTGCTTAAGCCATTTCAATCATGTTAAATAAATTTACATTCCTACACTAAGACTATTATCAAAAGTTTGTAAATTAGGTGACTTTGTTTGGTGTCTTATTTATGCACAGACTGGGACCGTATCTATAAAAACCTTTATCCCGTAGCTTTTGAAGAAAATTGTTAAATGGTGTCATATTATTTACTCCGTTTTTATTATCTTATTGTCATGTATGTTGTTACCATGATGTGGGACCCCTCATTGCCTACCTGTCCTGTTAATAGATTTGGGGGTCTTACAACTCATTGCATTACATTTAGGATATAACATTATCTCTAACCTAATGCATTGTTGATAAAAAAGTTGGATGGATCGAGCTTGACCCGAATTAGGCTTAATTCGGGGTCTTGTGGACTCCAGCTCTTGCACCAAGCAAACTTGTTTAAGGACCCTGCGCACTAAAAACAGACACCGTTGGGCTTATCGTGGGTTTGTGACCCACGATTAGACTCCGATGTGAGAGTAAGTAACTGATTTGAGTATATTAGGGCTTAGGGTATTGTGTGTATCGTACCTTTTTGGAACCTATTGGGTTCCTTTTATACTCGAGAGAGTCCTCGCTGGGCTCTTCTATTCTTGCGACCAAATGAAGCGATAATGACCTAGAATAGTTTGATCCTTATCGCACAACCAAGGTAAGTGTATATCTCTTCCCTTTAGGTGAATATATCTACTTGATAGATTATATTCTGGGCTAATCATGTCGTAGTGTGACAAGGACATAAATAATAAACCGTATGTGCGACAGTGACTTACTGGGCCTCCTAGGCTGTTCGCGCATCACATAAGCATTAACCCATACCTGATGGATGCAGGTAGTACCCGTGAGTCGGACTATCCAGCCTGACCAGGGACTATACGTCATCATGTCCCCCCAGTCTAGTGGTCGCAGGCTCTAACCGCGACTACTAGACTACAATCTCCGAAGGCCCCCTATCAAAAACACCATACGCAAAAAGGAAATTCGTGCGCAATGTTAAGGCCAACGAAATGATTTTGAATGTGCCCGCGAATCATGCATCCACGTCATACACCACTAGTACCAACCCTTTTTGGGAACTGGGAAAGGCATCAACCACGTCAGAGGAACCAACTAATTAGCACTGTAAGATGAATAATCCCTTGGACACATGTCGCATGATCCCATGTCTTAAAAGTGGATATAAATGCAATTCAGTTGACCTTCAATCTTCTTCACATCATTTCAAAAACTTTCACCACTGTTTGAAAACAACAAGAAATAGTCACTCGAGAAGAAAGTATCTTCAAATCAATACCCAACCCAAGTAATTCAAGAAGGAAAAAATGGTGGCACAGCTATTTGATGTGAAATCACATATATCGGAACAAGAACTCTCTAATTTTTCCACCAAATATCAACTTTCTGCAGACCTCCATCCGACTGTTCCAGATCCGCAAGCACACAGAAGCTATCCTACTGAAAAAATTGGTCTATATACTAGATTTATCGAGTTTTCCAACAACCGCATACCACTGAGCCGTTTCTGGATCGACATGCTAAGCTATTACAGTATACATCTGTCACAGTTGCACTGCATCGGTGCAGTGAAGATCTCAAATTTTGAAATAAATTGCTTACTAAAGAACATTGATCCAACCATAAATTTGTTCTGAGCCTTCTATTGTCCATCTTGGATAAACAGGTGGATATCCTTCGCTAAATGCCCCGACCAATTGCAATATTATAAGGTGAAGATAGATTCTCTGAAAAAATGGAACGATAGATTTTTCTAGATAGACAAGGTTGTATTCCCGTTCGACTATGATTTTATTACTCCTAATACTATGATGAAAGATGACCGCCCAATCCCTGGCACTTATAACGAGGCAGACGCGCAGAGAATAGATGACGACCGTATACCAATGCAGGAATATCCAGAGGTGCTATTATACACATTAGGACTGAGTCATCATTCTACTCTTCCTACAAATCACCTTCCACAGTACTTTGACAACTTTGATCATGGTAAAAATCCCTTTCCTTATTCGTTAAAGCTGTAAAATGCAAATGTGGTTATGCATATGTTCTCATATTCCCTCTCTATTCTGACAGAGCTAACTTATGCAACTCGCGAAGCGCGAGCACCCATATGATGTGACCATGCGTCCTCGACCTTTTACACCATTCAAGCTATCCAATGGATGGCGTGTTGGTCAACGCACCGTAGCACTTGAGTTCCCTTCTCCTCCTACCAGCGGAGGTGCAGTGAGGATGACCGTACTGAATGCCACTCCTATTCGGAGCATGTCGTGTATTATGGATTCTTCTTCTGAAGAAGCATAACTGTTGAGCAAGAGAGACCCTAACCTAGAGGGTAGCTCGTGCGATGGCCCTTCAGAGAGTACCATTCCAGTCCCTGTATATAGAAGATTACCGTGCTCCCCAACAGAGAAAATTCCCAAGAGGATCAGATCACGGGTGACGAGACCACGCGCTGACATTACCGCCTGGGGTATGCTCACAAGGCCACGCGAGCACATTCTTGTGCCAATGTATCTATATTGTAATTCTGTCCCTAAGTTTTCCTTAAAAATAAAAAAAGCACCTTCTAAAACTTCCAATATATCAAATGTGCAGCTCATGCGTTGTGGCCACCAAAGCTAACGTCGACACTTCGAATTCTGAGAAATTCCTTCCTACCTGGATGTGTACACACTCATGCGCGCTGGATAATGCGACCAATTGTAATGACTTTCACCAAAATCTAACCCCTCCCGGACATGCCCAACATCTGGAAAAACTGTCCGATGAAATGCTTATAAGAGAGTTGGCCATAGGCGTGTCGCGGGAGGTAACGTTAGCCTCGCAATTGAAAAAGAAGATGTCGTATCTTTCTCAGCGCCTAGTTCAAGTGAATTTGAAAATTACCCAATTTATAGAACAAAAAGACAACGAGCTTGTGTGCGCCAAGGTTAAACTCGCAATTCTGTGTGGCTTTTTTAGTTTAGATGTCGAATCCATTCAGTATTTAGAGGGTGAGAAGGAATCTTTATCCGAATCCATAAGTCGAGAGCGCCGCCTTCGTGCGAGACAAGAGGAGGAAAATCGTTGGGCCATGTCCAAGCTTGAGGAGGTTATGAAAGCCCTCACTTCGAAATGTAATAACTTTGTTGCCAACTGTCATCAGGATATGGCTAAGAAGGCGGAAATCCTGAAGTGTATGAGTACCGACTTCGATGAGGAGCTATATCCGCACCTAACAGCGGTGTACACTAAGAGGCAATGGTTAATTAAGCACGGTCTTCCGCTAGATGCCAAAAGTGTTGTGGAGCTACCCAACCTCAATAGAGCGATCAAGGATATTTTCGACTCCGCCCAACTACTAGGGCAAAGTCTTGCCCGGGAGCGTGACTTTAAAGATGGTTTACTGGCAGGACCTTTAGAGGGTAGTGAAATATACTCTCGGTACGCACAATAGATCTTTGACACCACGTTCCATAGATTAAAAGATCTCCCGCTGCCCATCATACATGTTATTGAAATGGATCAAGATCAACCGATTAGCGTGATTATGGCAGGACTCACTCTGGCGATTCATTGTGAAGAAGATGCGGAGGAAGATCCTCATGGCATGGCCGAGCCAAATATCTCCCAACTACAAGTTCCTGTCTATGTTGCTGGTGTACCAAAGATGGTTTCGCTTAAGGAGAAGTTAAAGCATCATGCTAAACGCGTGGCAAAATAGAATAAGTCTTCTGCTGCAAATGCTGTCATTGGATTGGGTCTAACGTACCCTAATCGATCTGATGGCATACCGGTTAGTCTGCCTTCCATTGATGTATATCAAATACGCGTCTTACAACATATGAAGGAGGCTTGGGCACAACGTCGTGTGTCGCTGAACCCATCGCATCACAGATTAAAGAGATCGCTTTCAGCTGGCGATCTATTAAAAAGGGCAGTTGTCGCAGTGTGCGCTTAGTTGTAACCATGTTCCTTCCCTAACTTTATTTGTAAAGTAAGAATTTTGTAATGTTTATAGCGACATGCGTTGTTGTATGCACATAGCATCCTTAAACATGTTTATTTTTGTTTTTATATATATGCCCAGGTCTTTGCACACACGCTTGAGATTGTGAGTGTAAGTGCTTGTTTATGAGTACATTCAGTGAAGTGTAACTCTGAGCTTATGGGCGAGTTGAAAGTTCATTACATGTGGGCTGCCACTACTACCATAATCGATGTCATAGAGAATGATGTGTTTGTTAGGGTGCACACTGTGTCTTGTGCATATCCATCATAGAGTATGAGGAATTCTAGTCTTACTACAACGTCTTATAGTAAGCTGCCTAACAAAGGATACCTGATCCGGCGCCACTAGGGGTGCATCCCTCTTACGCGACACGTTTAATTATTAGGGTAAACTTACTCATCTTATTTCGCTTGGAAACGTTTTATTGTACATGTACACCGGAGGGCCAAATTATATTTTCAGAAAAGAAGAGTACTCTTTATGCATAAAAGATAAAAAAGAAATAACTAGACTGCGGAACTAGCTAGGAACCGCAGTGTTTTATTCATATTTTTGCAAATGTTGAAACAAAGAACAAAAAAGGGGAAATCCTAAAGTGCTTGAAAAAAGAAAAAAAAATACATGGATCTTTATTGGGGGGCTGTCCACAGCCAAGAAAAATGATCCATGTTGGTGGTGCGGCATCTTCGGGAGAGTATCGCCCGAAATCCTGGTTATATCCTAAGTTACTTATCATGGGACTAGGTACCGACTGCGCATATCTATCCGTGTTCATCCTAGTCCTTTGAAGCTCGTCACTTGCTCTTCTGCGCTGTTGCATGATTCGTGCTTCCGTTAGCCTGTTTACTTGATTTCTTTGTCGTGTAGTGCGGGTGATCCTTCTAGCTGGAGGTGCGATTGCGCCTTTGCCTTTTTGCGGACGATCTCCTTGCGATGGGAGTATTGCTACTACCCTTCGCACCATGTTATTTATTGACGTGGTCAGAAAACCTAGAGTATGCCCCAGCTTCAAGAGGATTCCACCTTCTTTTGTACTTTTTGTCGAGGGCGCCCCAGTGATCATGTTAGGACGTTTCCTATGACCTGGATTCGCCTGACATCGGAGACATCGCGCTACCCTTTTACGAACATCCTTGTGCATAAATGGCCAAAAATAACCTGAGCGAGTAATCTCATCAACCACAGCTATTAGGCCACGTGTGCATGCTTTTTTGTGCGTGGCTTCCACGATTACATGTGCTCGTTCTAGCACTAGACATTGTAGTGTTCGCACATTACTTGATTCTCTGTACAGTGTCTCATTGATGACTTTAAAGTGTCTCGCTCTCATTTGTACTTGTCTGGCTTTCCTCCTATTGCTTGGCAGTGCATTATGTGTCAAGAACTCCCTAATAGGTGTCATCCATGTGGTTGGCTCAGGATCCACACTTATATTTTTGTGTAGGATGAAATCAACTAGTACGTGACTAGGGGGTTTATCCATGTCCACAATTGAGAGTTGATCCATGTCTGCTGAGATTTCACCGTTTTCCACGGAGACTTTCAGTATGTCACATTCTACGAACTGTCTGATATGGCCCTTATCGTTTGCGTGTACTGGATTAGCGTATGCCCTCGTGGCTCGCATGACCCTGTGACCCTACTTGCCATTAAGGGGTTGTACGTGTGGGCCACTAGGTTCTTTATGTCCATTCTGAGTGCTAATCACAGACCTGCTATCAGGGCTTCGTAGTCTGCTTCTATGCATGTGGTGGGAAAGTCAAACAGCAGCGCATAGGTGATTTTTATGTCACCTTCGTCTGTGAGGATGAACCCTTCGTCTGGCCCTCCTTTCCCTGCGAAATATTGTTAAAAATAAGGCCCATGGAAACCCTTCTTGTGAGACTTTGCGTATGAACATGCTTTTTCTTTTAGAATCTTCTGAGATACATCTCCTCTTCATCATCCGTGAGCTGGGTTCCATGGTGTGCTCACCCTACTCCGTATCCTTCCTTTTCGCGCTATGGGTGGAGGTGCTGCTACCCCCCTTCGAGTGTGTCTATGTTACGGATGGTGTTGGGAATAAAATGTAGCCAATACACTTGGACGTGACAAGAAGAAAACAAGCGTTGATAAGAAAAAAACAAGCGTTGACAGAACAAGCGTTGATAGGATGAAGTCAAGCACTGATAGAAGATTTAGCCTACGCGTATTTTGTTTCTAGTTTGTTTCTTGTAAAGATATGATCAACAATGTATTTTCTATATTTATCTTTACCTATAATAGCTGATACGCAGACTCTTATACAAGGCTCCTTATGTCTATAAAAGGAGGCCTTTAGGTTTTGTTTCAATATAAGTTTTTCATACGTTTAACACTTTCATTGTACGCAAGTTTGTTCTAATCAATCAAGTGAAAGTTTGTTTTACAATTGTTTGTGTGTTCTTGTTTGAGTATTAATTCCGCATAATACTTAAATTCTTTTACACACAACAAAGTTTCTCTACGTGTTTAACTTGATTTAATCTCGTTTACACAAGCTAAATCGATCTAAGTTTGGGATCAACAAGTGGTATCAGAGCTTGTTGAGAAACTTTGATCTAAAGAACACAAGAACCCTAAATCGCCAAAAATTCTAATTTTCACAAAACCCTAAAAACATCATGTCTACCCCAAAAGTAAACTCCTCCTCCTCCTCAACCCCCAACATCAAGATTCCCATGCTAGACCCAGACAATTTTGAGCTTTAGAAGTTTAACTTTGAGCAGTACCTACAAATCCATGACTACACCCTATGGGAAATTATTGAATATGGAAACACATTCAATAAAGCTCAAAAGATTGCAGCTGCTATCTTACAAAGAACAAATATTCAAGGCTCTACTGAAGAGGATAGAAAAGAAAAACCTGAAGATGGTAGAGCTATCTCAACTAAGGACATAGCAAAGAGAAGGTGTGACATGAAAACCCTAAGCATTCTGAAACTCTCTTTGGGACAAGAAAATCAGCATAAATATAGAAGCTATGAGTCTGCAAAAGATCTTTGGGCAGCTCTTGAAGTTGCTTATAGTGGTAATGCCGTGCAAGAGAAAAAGAAGCAACTCTTGTATGAGTATGCTGTTTTTAAAGCTCAACCCAATGAGAAGCTAAGTAGTGTGAGAAGCAGACTTCTTGACATTACAAGCAAGTTGTCCTTCATGGGAACAGTGCTTGGTGATGTTGAAATTATCGCCACTTTTCTTAAAAGTCTTGGTGATGCATGGAAGATTGAAGCAAGATCTATAATTGCTAATAACACTCACAAAAGTTCTACTTTTGATGATGTTTACAAAAAACTGAGGCTGGTGGAGAATGAAACTCTTTTGGATCATGGAAGCAAGTCTACCAATGGAAACATGGCCTTCTTCTCACATAGTGAATGTCAATTTGATCAAAAGGAGTCATACATGCACTCCATTACTAGATCAACTTGTGTCAACGTTGGATCATATCCTATCAACGCCTCACATTCAGACGTTGACACATACAAAGTTGACTCACCAAAAGTTAAGCCTGCTGTTAGGACCATTGGAATAGTTAATTGTAATAGGTAGACTAGGAGGTATGTAGTTCCTCCTGGTCATAGTAGTAGTAGGAGCAAGTCGTGCTCCTGGTCCTAGTTAAAGTCAAACTTTATTATTTATTTATTATTCTGTCAGAATATGCATGAGATATGTTAGGAAAGGATATGCATATCAATTTTACATGTTTTGTTTAATGATGTATTAGGGTTTCCTTGTAGTATAAAAGGAACCTTAGACAGAAGGGTTAGACACACCTTCATCAAACGTAATTCTAGTCATTATCAATATTAGAAATCCTTAGAAAGGATCAAGTCTTTATAGTTATTCTGTTCTTCTTTATAGTATTTGTATTCCGCACTTATATTGTGTATAGAGTCTCTCTGTGAATAGACTTGTGATTACAGAAGTCGTTCACCGTTCCTGACAGTCTGCAAGATCCACATCTAGTGGACCCAACAAGTGGTATCAGAGCCTGGGAGAGCCTCTATACAAGAAGAATCAATTTTTCTTATTACTAACATTTTTGTTTAAATCACGTCTGCCTTAAGTTCTACTCAAACAGTAGAAGATAGTACTCCTAAAACTCTGTAACCTCATCAGATCGTTGCTACGGTTTCCAACACAAATGGTGAGTTTCCTCTTCTGAAGAAAGACGAGTATGATAGTTGGGCAATGAAGATAGAATGGTGGATTACCAACACTGATCAAGACCTTTGGAAGGTTATTCTGAATAGGAACAGCAGGAAGCTGACTAGAAGAGACAAGAATGGTAATATTACTCTTCTTGACCCTAAAACTCATGAAGAAATCATAGCCATTCAGAAGGAGGTCAAAGCAAAAACTATTTTGCTTCAATCCCTTCCTGATGATCACATGGGTGACTTCTACCATTTGGATGATGCTAGAGAGATCTGGAATGGAATAAAAGCAAGGTTTGGTGGGAATGAGGAGTCAAAGAAAATGCGAAGATCCATGCTGAGAGATGAATTCACAGAATTCAAAATCTCAGAAACTGAAGGTATTCATCAAGGGTATGACAGGTTCCAAAAGATATTGAGCCAATTGAATCAACTTTGGTCGAAACCTGACGATGGTGATATTAATGCAAGATTTCTTAGAGCCTTACCTTACTCATGGAATCAGGTGGTAATCTCTCTAAAAGCAAAAGGTGGGCTTGACTATCTCAACTTTGATGATTTATTTCATAAGTTCAAAACTTTTGAACCTCATGTGAGAGGATATTCAAGTGATTCTTTTCCCACTCCTGCTAATTCTGCCTTTGTAAGTTCTATGGCATCCAGTCCCATGTCTTATGCTAGTATCCCAAGCAATAATGTGTCTTCTCAACATACTTTTCAGCATACTTCTGCTCCTGAACCAACAGCCAAGTCTGGTAGCATGGTAGAAGCTGTTCTTCATTCTTTTGTTGCTGACGTTGATGCTCAACAGCAACTTGCTTTTGATGACTTCACACAGGTTGATAAACTCGACCTGGATGAAATGGATCTCAAATGGCAGATGGCCATGCTCACTCTTAGGGTTCACAAGTTTGAGAAGAAAGCAGGTCGTAAATTTAATTACAACCCACGAGAGCCAGCAAGGTTTGACAGAAGCAAGGTTTGATGCTATAACTGCCAGCAGCAAGGTCACTTTGCAAGGGAATGCCTAACAAGAATGACCAGGAGAAGAGCAGATATTCAGCTTTTAAGGTTCAGGAGGTAAAGGATGACAAGAAGGCATTGGTATCTGTTGACTCTATGGTCAACTGGAATGATCATCAGACTACTACATTGGAATCAACTGAGTCCTCTACCGACGTTTTTGTAATGATTGCTGGGAATCTATCTGATGTAGAGGAAGCAGACGAGTTTGCCCTTATGGGCATCTCACCTCAGGTACAACATTGTCCTCTTGGTTGTCATGATAAATATTCAGAATTGTTGTCCCAATATAATGACTTAAATGATCAGAATGATAAGTATTTTTTAGAGGTTCAAGCCTATAAGGCTTCTTTAAACACATTGGAACAACAAAAGAGGTGGCTACAAGATACTCAACGTGAGTATGAGGATAAAATTAGGATACTGAGCATCGATTTAGAAAACACAACAAATATGCTTAAATACACAGAAAAGGTAAAAGATGACAGTATCAAAGAAAAACAAGAGATGAAAGAAAGATTAGATGCTACACTGTTGAGATTTGAAAAATGGCAAAAGGCACCTAAAAATCTTTTAAAATTAATCATTAGTAGCATGTCTGGTAGGAATAAAAGAGGGTTAGGATTTGATAAATATATTGATTCAGAAGATGTGTTTGATTTATCTTTTCCGAGTGTCTTTGATGCCGACAAAGAGGAAGAGGGAGAACCTAGTTACAATAGGTTTAAACCAGCAGCAGAAATGCATGCTGTCCCTCCACCTCTTACTGGAACTTTCATGCCCACTTCTAGGCATAATGACTTGGATGGATCACAGATGCATGAGTCCCCAAAAAGTTCTACTAATTCTAATGACTTTTTCTCGTGTACTTTCAGTGACAAAGCCAGTGACTCTGCATCAAGTGGTTCAAGTGAAGAGTCGAGACCTACAAGTTCCAAGTCGAATGATCATGCTGCTACTGGTGCTAGGAAGTGTGAAGAGAGAGTTACTTTTAATTCAACAGTGTCTAGTCCTGGTTTATTGAGTCCTAGGAAGATTGATTCTCCTAGAATTGTGTGTAATAAAGTTAGCAGTATGAAACAATGTCATTCTAATAAAAGGTCAATTAAAACATGTTTTGTTTGTGGAAGTGCATTTCATTTGATTAAAGATTGTGATTTTTATGACAAACATTCTTCTGTTCATCAAGCATTTCCTACTCCTGGTCCACCATGAGTTGTTCTCTATTCTTCTAGAAGACTCAATCCAAGTGCTCAATCATTTTCTTCTTCTAGAAGGACCTCTCCATTAGCTTCTGATCATTGGAGAAACATTGGACTAACATCAAATAGAACAACCAGTAACTATTTTCAGAATTTTAATCAAATTTATCCACATAATTTTGACCACATGTATTTTGGATTGGGAAATTTGGGAATTGCTGTTAAGCCCCCAGCAGGTTGTTCTTGGTCAAACCATAATACCAATATGATGAATAGGCAACGAAAGAACAACGGTGGATCTCATCAATCTTCTTGGCTATCTACTAAAGATCCACAAGGCAGGCTCAAACTTGAAAAGGTTTGGGCCCCCTTAAGACACTAACATTTGCATCTTTATTATCTTGTTGTTGTAGGTTACTCCATACCAAGATCATACTCTAGGAATTGTTGATAGTGGATGCTCTAGGAGCATGACAGGAAATAAAAGTCTTCTATCTAACTTTGTACCATTTCAAGGCGGCAAGGTCTATTTTGGTGGAGGTGAAGGCAGGATCACTGGCAAAGGAACAATTCAGACGCCCAATCTTAATTTTGAGCAGGTCTACTATGTGGAAGCACTTCAACACTTCAACTTGATATCTGTCTCTCAGATTTGTGACAAGAAGCAGTTTGTCATCTTTACGGATACTGATGCACTTGTGCTATCCAAAGACTTTAAACTTCTGGATGACTCACAGGTTCTACTCAGAATCCCTAGAAGACACAATCTATATAGCATCAAGCTGAATGAAGGGAACCCTACTGGTCAACTAGCATGTTTGGTTGCTAAAGCCTCAGAAGATGAAGCCACTCAATGGCACAGAAGGATGGGACATGTGAACTTTAAGACCATTCACAAACTAGCAAATATGAACCTGGTCTCTGGTTTACCTCCCAAGTCATTTAGAAATGATATTAATTGTCTTGCTTGCAGCACAGGCAAACAACATAAAGCATCCTTCAAGGCCATTACTGCTCTCAGTCTTATAACTGAACCATTGCAGCTACTACACATGGATTTATTTGGTCCTACCTCTATTAGGAGCATTGACCACAAACAATTCGGTCTGGTGGTAACTGATGGATATAGCAGGTTTACGTAGGTTTTCTTCATGGCTGCCAAGAGTGAGACCTACTTAATTCTAAAAGATTTTATTACCCTTATAGAGAATCAGTTGTCCAAGAAGGTTAAAAGTATTCGATGTGATAATGGAACCGAGTTCAAAAATAAAGACCTCATAGCACTTTGTAATTCTAAAGGCATCAAAAGAGATTATAGTGCAGCAAGAACGCCTCAATAGAATGGCGTGGCAGAAAGAAAGAATAGGACTCTAATAGAAGTAGCAAGAACAATGCTTGCCGATTCCAAGCTTCCAACCATGTTCTAGACAGAAGCTGTTAATACTGCAAGTTATGTTTTGAATAGAGTTTCTATTACAAATCCTCACAAGAAGACTCCTTATGAGCTCCTAACAGCCAAAGTTCCGAATATTGCTCATTTGAAGCCATTTGGGTGTCCTGTCACCATTCTGAATACTAGTGACTATTTGGGGAAATTTGATGGCAAGGCAGATGAAGGATACATTGTGGGATATTCAGCTCACTCTCGGGCTTATCGTGTCTACAATCTCCAAGCCAAGTGAGTAATTGAAACTATAAATCTCACGTATTTTGAGGAGAAGTCAAACATCCAAGGCATGGGTCCTGAATGGTATTTTGATCTCGATTATCTTAGTGATTCATTAGGATATTTTCATTTCAAAACTAACCATGATGCAGGTCCACAAGTGTTTGCAACTTCTAGTACAAGCGCTCACTTTAGTCTTTCCGACTCAGATGACGAGGATGGTATTTTTGTTGTTCCATCCTATTCCACCACAGTCTCTCCTACTCCTCCTAGTGATGCAACTCTATTGGATGTATTGGATTCACAAGTAGCTCTTGACACTTTACTCAAACAACAACAAGAAGCTACTACAGCAGCTGCTCAAGGTGGCTTTGAGTTTCCCTTGAATACGCCTACTGACAAAGCTGCTCCTAGTACTCCAACTACTGCTCCTGGTCCTAGTTTAACACCTATTGGTAGTCCGGCTAATGGGTCTACTTCCCATACTAGATTCTCCAGTCCTTCTGGCCTGGGGAACCATCAAAAGAAGTCTTCTACCAAGCTGGATGATATTCATAAACAACCAATAGATGGCATTTTCAACGCTGCTTCATATGATGATGACTTTGTTGGGGATCTTAATAACTTGGCACCAAAAGTGGAGGTAGCTTCCAATCTAGTGTTGCAATCACACAAAGATCAACCTACTACTCAAATCATTGGAGATCCTGGTTCTACTGTCAAGACACGTAGAATGCATAAGAAGTCCACGTCTGATCATCATGCTCTTGTAAGCTATATTGAAGATCAAAAGCGTAATAATCATACGGACTTTCAACACTGTTTGTTTGCTTGTTTTCTTTCATATGTGGAACCTAGATCAGTCTCTCATGCTCTTGAGGATCAAAGTTGGGTGGAAGCTATGCAGGAGGAAATGCAACAATTCTTGTTTCAGAATGTTTAAATCCTAGTTGACTTGCCGGATGGAAAGACAGCCATTGGTACCAAATGGATTCTCAAAAACAAGAAATATGCACGGGGCATTGTGGTGAGAAATAAGGAGAGATTGGTTGCATAGGGTCATACACAACTTGAAGGCATTGACTACACTGAAGTTTTTGCTCCTGTTGCTCGGATTGAGGCCATTCGTCTGTTTTTGGCTTTTGCTTCCTATATGGGTTTTACAGTTTTTCAGATGGATGTCAAGAGTGCATTTCTCTATGGCAAGATTGATGAGGAAGTTCATGTCACTCAACCTAAGGGCTTTGTAGATCCACTTCATCCCAAGAAAGTTTACAAGGTGGTCAAGGCTCTTTATGGACTTCATCAGGCTCCTAAAGCTTGGTATGAGCGTCTCTCAACTTTCTTGTTGAAACATGGCTATAGAAGAGGCACAATTGACAAAACACTATTTCTTAAGAGGAACACCAAGGACATTATCCATGTTCAGGTGTATGTGGACGATATTATTTTTGGTTCTACTAAAAAGGAATGGTGTGATGAGTTTGAACAGCTGATGAAGGGTGAATTTCAGATGAGTGCTATGGGAGAGCTTACACTTTTACTTGGTCTTCAAGTCAAGCAACAGTCGGATGGGATCTTCATAAGTCAAGATAAATATGTTCATGAGATCCTTCAGAAGTTTGACATGGATCCTCTTAGACCAGCAACAACACCTTATGAAGTTGCTAAAGTCAAACTCAAGAATGAGCCAGATCCTCCGCTAAATGTTCACATGTACAGGTCTATGATTGGCTCACTCATGTATTTGACTGCATCACGTCCGGATATCATGTTTTTAGTAAGTGCTTGTTCTAGACATCAGGTGGCTCCAACGGTTTCTAACTTGAATGCAGTCAAGAATATTTTCAAGTACATCAAGGCTCAACCCAAGCTCGGCTTGTGGTATCCTAAAGAATCACCTTCTGTTCTTGAAGCATATAGTGATAGTGACTATGCAGGTGCTAATAATGACAGAAAATACACTACTGGTGGCTGTCAATTTTTGGGTCGAAGACTTATTTCATGGCAATGCAAGAAACAGACGATCGTAGCTACTTCTTCAACATAAGTTGAATACGTTGCTGCTGCTAGCTGTTGTGGACAAGTTTTGTGGATCCAAAATCAGATGCTGGATTATGGGTTCAATTTTATGAACACCAAAATTTTCATTGACAATCAAAGCACTATCTGCATTGTGAAGAATCCTGTTTTTCATCAACGTATAAAACATATTGAAATTCGGCACCACTTTATACGGGATGCCAATGAAAAGAAGTTGATACAGGTTCTTAAGGTTCATACGGATGATAATGTTGCTGATCTGTTGACTAAAGCCTTTGATGGTCCTCGGTTCAACCACTTGGTGGTTCACATTGGGATGGTCAATCCTTGAGACCTAGGATTGAGGGGAGGCTAAGCCTAAGGGGAGGCTTAGTGTACATATTTATTTGCACAGACTAACAGATTGGTAGAGTTTAACAACATATTGAATGGGTTCCGGTGGTGTGTGTTACTCCTAGTGGAGGTTTTTTTTCACTTCTGATGGTTGTCTTCATTCATGACTAGCTTCTAGTCCTTAATGGTTAGGTTCTAGTCGTTCTTGGTTGGCTTCTAGTGGATAGAAATCCTTCTTTGTCAAGTAATGGTTGACTTCTGGTCTTGGTTTGGGACACTGTTCACTTTGTTGACTTCTGTTGACCACATTCTGCTTCTAGTGTTGACCATTGTGCGCTTTGACTTTTAGTCAACGCATGAAAATTCCAGTATATATCCTCTTATTTAACTTTAGTAAATTGGAATTTGCAAATAATGTTAAAAGGGGCAAGTGGTTACTTTGCATTAACTGCCTAATTTGAAAGGGCAACCCCCATTATTAGGGGTCAATGAACAGTTACTAAGACCATTATTTATGGTCAATTAACCCCCCTTGACTCATTCATCATAATCATAACACACACACATCCGCTCCTACTCTCTCAAACCCTAACAAATCATCTTACATTCCTTCTAATCAACATCAATGGCTGCCCTGGTATACCAACCTGCTCACAATAAGGTCGCTTATCTAGGAGATGGTCCACACCGTGATGAGTTCACTGACATTCTGGAATTCATTAAGGCTTCTAACCTCAGGTATGATTTTACTGTGTGCCCCATTGTGTATGATAGTGTGATTCGTCAGTTTTGGGCTTCTGCTCGTCTTGTGGCTGTGGTTGGACGTCCACGTGAACTCCATGCTACCATAGATGGACGTTCTTACGTGGTTACTGAAGCTTCTATTCGAAGTTCCCTTCATCTTCAAGATGAAGGTGGTGTTGTTTCCATCCCCAATGCTGAGGTTTTGGAGGGGATGGCTGCTATTGGGTACAATCATGGGCAAAGTTTAACTTCCAAAACAATCGGTTTTCCCCCCAATGGAAGCTTCTAGTGCACTTTTTGATTCATTGTGTAAGTCCCATGTCTGGGAGTTGGGATGCTTTTCCTACTCCTTTGGCTACTGGTCTAATCTGCATAGCACATGGTAGGGTATTTAATTTCTCTCGCTATTTGTTTGCTGGGATGGTTAGCAATCTGTCTAGTGCTGGTTCTAGGAAGAAATTTTTGATGTATCCTAGGTTTTTACAACAGATTCTTGTTTGTCTACCTCGTGATAGGGAGGAGTATGATCCTTCTAAGCTCATTGCTAAAGTGTACTATAACATGGCTCATGGGTTTAGCGGGGAGTGGAGGCCCCTTACTGATGCAATGTTGGGCCTTGCTCAAGGTCCTCCTGATGTTGTTCCTCCGGTTGAACAAGCCGAGGAGGAACCTCAATTAGGTGATGACCCAATGGAGGAGGAGCATCCTGCGGGTGGTGCTTCTAATGTGGTTGTGGAAGAGCCGGTTGAGGAGGTGGTGGTTGAAAGGCCATCCGCTTCCAAGGCTGCTCCTTCTTCGATGCCACATTCGTCTCCATTTGTGGATACCCCCCTCCTAGTCCTGCTCCACACTATTTTGATAAGCCTTCTAGTTCTCGTGCTCATGATGATTACCCCTTTATTTCTTTTGGTTCCAATGAAACCTTCCCAGACCCAAGTCCTCTTGGTGGGAAAGCGGAGGAGCCTATTACACTTACTTCTTTACTTGATCTCATGCACAGGTACCATGAACGGATTCTTTCCTTGGAAGCGGATTTGAATCAACATCGTAAGCTTACCCGGGAATTTGTTCTTCCCATGGCTGATCGGATTAAAGCCTTGGAGACACAGAAGAGGCGAAGGAAGAAGCATGTGGTTCAATCTGATTCTGATGAGGAGGTTGAAGATCTTGTGTAGGATGGTTTGAATTTGTTGGCGAAGGCTGCCTTTGCTGATAAGTTGTATGATGATCTGCCGATTCCTCCTACTTCCTCCAGCATTCCTTCTCCTGGTGCTGTCCCTACACCAAAGGAAGAAGTTGATGGTCCTACTGCTGGTTCCACTGCTGACCCATCTCATGATCCAAAGGGGAAAGCCCCCATGACTGATGCTCCCTCACCTCCTCGCAAGCGTACACGCAGACAACTTGAGGAGGATAGGTTGGGTGAGGAGGCTGCTCAAAGGATGCAAGCAGAAATTGACCAAGTTGCTCGGGCTGAGGAGGAAGCTCTTCAGAAGCAGAGACGTGAACAAGTGCAGCATGATGCTATGCATTGGGATGATAGCGATTGGATGCAGGTGTTGACTATTCTTACCTCGGATTATTCCCAGTTTACTGATCTCTTAGGTTCTGATGTGAATGATCATAACTGTATTCCTCGAGCAATGGTGTTAATGCGCAAGCAATAGTTAGCGCTTGCTGCACAACTTTGTGAAAAACGTAAGAACAGGCCTTTGACGAAAACTGAGGAGCGAAAGCAGATGCAGCGGTATGTGAAGTATCAATCGGCTGCTTATTTCACTACTGGTTGGACATGGGAACGGGTTCGGGCATTGTCTTTTGATGAGCTGAAGGCGCTCTATGAACGAATGATCATGCATCAGAGCACCCCAATTCCGGAGCGTTTCATCTATCGTCCTCCTCTACGTGTGGTGCCTACTTCTCCACCTACTGTTGCTACTGGTTCTACATCTGATGCTCCTCTTGGTTCTGCTGCTATTCCATCGGTTGTTGATGTTTCTACTGTTGGTACCACCCCTACACCTTCGGTTGCTCCTCATGTTTCATCTCTAGGTCCTACTACCACCACCACCACCTATGCTACCACTACCACCACCACTGTTACTCCTGCTATGGCATCACCATCACCACCAGTGCCTGGTCCTCAACCTATTCCTTCTTCTGGTGCAGCTCCTGTTGATCCTTTGGATGGGCAAGGTATTGATTCTACTTCTACTGATCCCACTCCTGCTTCAAAGGTATAGGTAAAGGTTGAACCCTCGCCTAGTGCTCCAAACCCTCGCCGTTCCATTCGCAAGCAGTTGGCTCGACGTGCTAGACGTGGCAAGTCTGTTCCCTATGAGAAGCGTGCTCCCGAAAATCTTATTGATGTAGCTTCCGATAGTGACTCCGACTTGCCATTGGGTAATGGTTCTCTTACTGGTTGGACGGTTCTGCCTTCTACGACTCTACCGGGTACTGTCTCTCATAGGATTACTCTTAGCGATGGTTCTGTTCGGGTTTGCAGGGTATTTTGTCATGGGCGGATCGTAAAGATCTTATGGCATTATATGGGTTTGTGGACACTGGTATGCCTGTTCATCTTAGTGACGTGCCCTCCTGGCCTGGTATGCGAGTGTGGGTTGATTTGAAGATGATGCTTGATGCCCCTCCCCATGCTCCTGTTTCTGGTGTCTGGAAGGACCAGCCACAATGGGTTATCCAGCGATGGAAGTTATATGCGGGTTGTGGTGTGCATGTGTTAGAGTTGGAGTCTGGTCTTATGGTGTTCATGCTCACAGATTTGGATTATCCATTGACGATTGCTTCGATGGAGGCCATGCTTGCTTGTCACTTGCAGATTTCTAAGGCCCCTTCCGGGAATGAGTCTTCTATGGCAACTACACTGGTGGAAGGGATCCAAGCTCGTTTGCAAGCTGAAAAGGTGGCTGCTTCTGGTCTGTGATCTGGTTGGTTTGTAAGTTTTTATGTTTCGTGTTTTGTGTTTATCTGTTAATACTGCAATTCTTTTCACCAATATGTATAGTGATTGGTGACTTTCATTCATTATCGTTAAAAAAAACATAAAAATACTTTTTATATAATATCTGCTTATACTTTCAAAAAATCATGGATTTTACACTTGTGAATAATATACCATCTGCTGATTCCAACTTTGGGTTCCTGTTGCTGATTCACACTTGAGCTGGTTGATTGTTTCATCTGGTGTTGGACTTGGTCCTCACAACAAATGGTCCTCAAATCACCATGTCTAAACGACAAGAAAGAGTTGATTCACCTTGAGGGTACGGCTCCTGGTGTGATTCTCAAATCCGTTGATGGTTGCCAGGTTACCCAAAACTGGATGGTTTTCACTTTCCATGGTCCTAGACTGAAAAGTGGCTAATCCAAGGGGGTACGGCTCTTGGTAAAGATTTTATCAAATCCGTTTATAGCTGTAATGGCTTGCTTAAAGCTATGGGGTTTTCAACTCACCGATGCTTCATTGCTAAGAGTTGGCGAGTCCAGAAGGGTACGGCTTCTAGTAAAGACATATCAAATCCGTTGACGGCTGTGATGGTTTGCCTAAAATCATCAGGGTACCCCCACTCACCATTGATTCACGTTCTAGGAGTTGGGTTGGGTTCTGGTCTCCCAGGGTGATGCTTATTCCACCAGAAAGACTGGCTAGCCCAAGAGCGAGCAGCTACTTGGTAAAGGCTCATCAAATCTGCTCATTTTGCTGTAAAGATTCAACACGATGCTGATTTGTTTCACGCTTTGGAGAAGCTTCTAGTGTTCCATGTTGCGGTAGTTCTTATGTTTCTTATCTTGCTGATGCTGCTGTTTTTTTTGTTGTTTCAATCCTCAAGCTTTATTGAACGTTTTACCAGGAAACTTGAACTCAACAGGTAAAATTCAAGTTTAGGGGAGGATTGTTAGGACCATTGGAATAGTTAATTGTAATAGGTAGACTAGGAGGTATGTAGTTCCTCCTGGTCATAGTAGTAGTAGGAGCAAGTCGTGCTCCTGGTCCTAGTTAAAGTCAAACTTTATTATTTATTTATTATTCTGTCAGAATATGCATGAGATATGTTAGGAAAGGATATGCATATCAGTTTTACACGTTTTGTTTAATGATGTATTAGGGTTTCCTTGTAGTATAAAAGGAACCTTAGGAAGAAGGGTTAGACACACCTTCATCAAACGTAATTCTAGTCATTATCAATATTAGAAATCCTTAGAAAGGATCAAGTCTTTATAGTTATTCTGTTCTTCTTTATAGTATTTGTATTCCACACTTATATTGTGTATAGAGTCTCTCTGTGAATAGACTTGTGATTACAGAAGTCGTTCACCGTTCCTGACAGGCTGCAAGATCCACATCTAGTGGACCCAACAGTTCATACATTGCTTCATTACCCAATGGTTCAGTGATTACATATGAGGACCTTGAGCAAATTAGTGATGAACATTTGGAGGAGATGGACATAAAGTGGAATATGGCTCTTGCAAGTATAAGAGCAAATAGATGGAACAGAAGATTCAAGAAGAAGATGACTTTTAATGCTAAGGACACTACTGGATTTAATAAATCCAAGGTTAAGTGTTACAATTGTCATCGTATGGGACACTTTATGAGAGAATGCAGATCTCCAAGAATATCTGATGCTGGAAAACCCTCAAGCCAAATCATTAAGGCTCAGGATTCTAAAGCCATGGTTGCAATGCAAGAAATTGATGGTGTTGGATGGGATTGGAGCTATTTGGCTAAGGATGAGGAAGAGAACAAAGCTTTGGTTGCAGAAAAGGAAGAAGAAGTGCATGTTCATTATGCTCTCATGGCACACTCCTCATCTTCATCAGACAATGAGGTATATGATGATGCATTTTGTAGTAAAGGTTGTCGTCTAAATACTGAAAAACTAAACAAAGAAGTTTTAAAATTGTCAACAGATGTGGTTAATGAAAGATGCAAGTTGTCTAACTATCAACTTTCTCTTACTCAAACTGAAAAGACTGTAGCTGAGTATAAGAAAATGGAGCTTGACCTAAAAGATCAAATCAATATTTTAAAACATGATTTAAATTCTAGTGTTGATATTAGAAATATCATGGAAAGAGTCAATGCTGAATTACAGGCTAAGTTAGATGAGGCTATCAAAAATAAGGATAATGTAGACCTTAAAATTCAGAGATTTCATAAAGCCTCACAAACCCTAGAAAAATGTGTTAGTGAACAAAGGTATTCTAGGGATATGACAGGGATTGGGATGAAAGATTATGCTGGTGTTCCACCACCTGCTGGGGACTTCTATGGTGTCCAAAGAAAGGACTTATCTTGGAATGGTTTACCAGAACTCCAAGAAGAGGAATTTATTCCTCCACGAAGAGTTCTTACCACAGTAGAGGAATATAGGCAGAAGTTGACTGATTTAGACCAGTGGAAGAAAGCTAACCCTACCTTGTTTGTTAAGGGTGGCATGCTTAGTGATAGCCCAAATGAGTCTACACCAATCAATGTGACAAACCCAACCACTGGCAAGAATGTTGACCTTGGCTTAAACGTTGATAGAAAACCTAGTATTAAATATGCATAAATGTATAGAAAACCTAGGTCACCAAAAAGCCAAATTAGTGATAATGGAACAGGTTTCTTTTCTTCTAGACCTAGAGTTATGTCTAGAAAAGCTTGTTATACTTGTGGAAGTTTTTCACATTTAGCCTATAAGTGTGTCAATGCTTCAAAGGTCAACGCTGACAAAAAGTCAAACACTGTCAAACCCAAAACTTTTGTCCAGCAAAGTCCACAAGTTGTTAGACCAGCCCCATTCTTTACTAAAGGGTCTAATACTTATGGACAAAGACCTTTTCAGAAGACCAATACATGGTCTAATAGACAATGGGGTTCCTGCAGCAAACCCTAGGTTCAACGCTGATCAGGATAATTCAGCGTTGACAAGACCAAATCAAACGCTGACAGAAACGTTGCCAAACCAAATAATGGTAAATATTTGCAACCAAAGGGAAAGGGGTCTAAAGCTTCTTCTAGCTTGACATGGAGACCTAAGCAAGATCAAAACCCTAATTCAGATGGGATTTTATGACCTGTAACAGATTTAATTATATTTCAAAGGTCATAAGAAAACCAATTGGGGTTAACTGGGTGTTTAATCCAAAAAGGGATGAACAAGGGGTTGTTATGAGGACTAAGTCTGTTCTTGTTGAACAACCAAATGAATCCAAGTCTGTTTAGGCTTGGGTTCCCAAAGAAAACTAATTTGTTTTCTTTATGTGCAGGGCATTCAAAAGCAGGTTAATGATTATGGCAATTGGGATAGTGGATGCTCTAGGCACATGACTGGGAAGGAAGATTATCTCACAAACTTCACTCCCATTAAGGATGGTGATAAAGTTTACTTTGGAGGCGGATATGGAACTATCACAGGCAAATGAACTCTTCTCACCAACAATTTATGTTTTGAAAACGTGTTTCTGGTAAAAGAACTTGACTATAATCTGTTTAGTGTATCACAAGTTTGTGATAACAAAATAAGGTTCTTTTTACTGATACTGAATGCTTGGTGTTGAGCAAAGATTTTAAAATACCAGATGAGAAATTTATTGATTATAGAACACTAAGGCATAAGGACATTTATAATGTGAATCTTAATGGAATTAGCATGAATAATAACTTGTCATGTCTATTTGCTAAGGCTTCAGTTGATGAGAGTAATCTTTGGCACAGGAGATTAGGGCACATTAATTTTAAAAATATAAACAGACTTGTGAGACATGGTTTAGTTGATGGTTTTCTTGAAAAGGCTTTCCACAATGACCACTCTTGTGTTGCATGCCTTAAAGGCAAACAGCACAAGGTCTCATTCAAGTCTAAGCAGGTGCACTCTAGTTCCAAACCACTTCACTTGTTCATATAGACTTGTTTGGTCCAACTAATATAGAAAGCTTAAATGGTAAATCTTACTGTTTTGTCATCACTGATGATTTTTCTAGGTTTACTTGGACTTTCTTTTTAGCTTTGAAAAGTGACACTGCTGATACTTTGATTAATGTTGTCTGGGCCCACCAAGAGCCATAGTTAGTTGCTGTTTCCATTTGGTAGTTTTTTTTATTACCCAAATTGAAAAGAAGTCTGGGAATGAGGTTAAGATGCTTAGAAGTGATAATGGTGGTGAGTTTAGAAATAAGCTGTTGGGTGATTTTTGTGCCAAGAAAGGGATTACTAGACAGTTTAGTGTAGCTAGAACCCCACAGCAAAATGGGGTTGCTGAGAGAAATAATAGAACCCTTATAGAAGCAGCCAGAACTATGTTGGCTGATGCTCCCTTTCCCATTGCTTTTTGGGCAGAGGCTGTGAATACAGCTTGTTATGTTCAGAATAGAGCATTAGTCAACAAGATTCATAATAAAACACCTTATGAGTTACTTTGGGGCAGGAAACCTAATATTGGTTTTCTTAAACCTTTTGGTTGTCATGTAGTTGTGCTGGACACTAGTGATGCCTTAGGTAAATTTAGTGCTAAAGGTGATGAAGGCTACTTTATGGGTTATTCAGTGCAGAGTAGAGGATATAGGGTCTACCTTAAGAAGAAAAAACGTATACTTGAAAAGGTACATGTTAGGTTTTTAGAAAGTAAACCTAGTGATCCTGCAAGTGTTCCAAATTGGTTATTTGACTTGGAACCTCTATCTAAGACTTTGAATTATATGCCTGTTACTAATCCAAACATTGTGAAGGTAACTTCAAATGTTTTGGAAGAACCAGTTGTTGATGTTTTAGGTACACATGTTAATGAAGAGGTTGGATCACAAGCAGACAAATCATCACCCATACATGAGTATGTTACTATTCCTATATGGACAGATGCATTTGCTACTGCTGCTGCTGGAAAGCAAAATGGTGGTCCCCAAGTATCACCAGTTGACAACATACATGATCTTTCCGGCACTGACAAAGGAAAATCTGGCGCTGACAAGACAAATTCAGACGTTGATGGCTCAAACGGTGACAGCCATGGTCCAGGCGTTGACAACTCTTTTGACCATATTTTCTCTTCAAATGGTTTTGAACAAGGTGAATCTTCAAACCTAAATGGAGAGGTTCACTCAGATGTTGATGGAAGAGAGTCTAAAGAGGATATTGGTAACATGGAAGATGAGATTAAGGAAAACACACTTATTGAGGGAGGAGTGCTTACTTCTACAATCAAAAATCACCCTTCCTCTCTAATTATTGGTGATGTGATGTCTCCTGTTCAAACTAGAAGATCTCATAAGAATCTTGGAGGATTTATTGCCAATATTCACAAGAAAGTTGATACCCCTCTTGTTCAAGCATGTTTGTTTGCCTGTTTTCTGTCACAACAGGAACCCAATAAGATTTTTAATGCTCTCAAAGAACCAAGTTGGGTGGAAGCAATGCAAGATGAGCTTCACCAATTTGCTATCCAAGATGTTTGGGAGTTGGTTGATTGTTCCAGACATGTCAGACCTATTGGGACAAGATGGGTTCTTCGAAACAAAAAGGATGAAAGAGGCATTGTTGTCAGAAACAAGGCACGTTTAGTGGCTCAAGGTTATACACAAGAGGAAGGGATAGACTATGAGGAGGTCTTTTCACCAGTTGCAAGGATTGAGGCTATAAGAATTTTTCTAGCTTATGCTTCCTGCATGGGCTTTAAAGTCTATCAAATGGATGTGAAGAGTGCTTTTCTTTATGGCACAATTGTAGAGGAGGTTTATGTAATGCATCCTCCTGGTTTTGAAGATTCAGAACATCCAGACAAGGTGTATAGAGTCAAGAAAGCTATGTATGGACTTCATCAAGCCCCACAAACATGGTATGGCACATTGTCCACCTATCTGGTGGAAAATGGATTTAAAAGGGGCACCATAGACCAAACCTTATTTACAAAGAAGACTGGTAAAGATTTCTTACTTGTCCAGGTTTATGTGGATGATATCATTTTTGGATCTTCAATTCCAAAGACGAGTGAAGACTTTTCCAAGCTTATGACAGACAAATTCAAGATGAGTGCAATAGGGGAGATGAACTTATTTCTAGGGTTACAAGTTCAGTAGAAAGAAGATGGTATCTTCATCTCTCAGGATAAATATGTAGTAGAAATTTTGAAAAAGTTTGGCTTTTCTTCACATGAGAAAAGGGCTAGCACTCCTATGGATAGAGAACACCCTTGGGGAAAAGTTAGAGATGGAAAAGAAGTATATGTCAAGCACAATAGATCAATGATTGGTTCATTGATGTATCTTACAGCTTCAAGACCTGACATTATGTTTGTTGTGTGTGCATGTGCACGCCATCAAGTGACTCCCAAAGAGTGTCATCTTCATGTTGTCAAGAGAATCTTTAGATACCTTAGATGTTATCCAAACCTGGGATTATGGTATCCAAAAGATTCACATTGGAGCTTATTGTATATTCAGACTGTGATTATGGTGGTGACAAGTTTGATAGAAAATCCACAACTGGTGAATGTCAATTTCTTAGGAGCAGATTGATCTCTTGGCAATGCAAGAAACAAACAGTGGTGGCCAATTCTACAACTGAAGCAGAATATGTAGCAGCAGCTGCTTGTTGTGGACAAGTCTTATGGATTCAGAACCAACTGTTGGATTATGGGTATAGTTTCATGAATACCAAGATTTTTGTAGACAATAACAGTACTTTATGCATTATTAAAAATCATGTACATCACTCTAAAACAAAACACATAGAAATTAGACATCATTTTATAAGAGATTGTTTTGAAAAGGGTTTAATACAACCAGATAGGGTTGACACAGAAGAGAATGTGTCTGATTTATTGACTAAACCTTTTAATACTGGAAGATTTCAATACTTGGTAACAAGTATTGGAATGATCAGTCTCACTTAATATGTGTTTTGGGATCTTAATTGTAAAGTATGTACAGGATATGCATTGTTATTTGTCTTTATGTAAAATTAGATTTTCCACTTTATTTGTCTAACGCTGACAAATGTTATCTTAATGCTGATAAGTATTATCGTGACGTTGTTAGCAACATGTTAGTTTTGTGGTTTTTGATCTAAGTGTGTAGGCGTTGTTAGCATTGTACCATTGGATACAAAGTTGCTTATGGATCCTTGGAGAATCATTGGAGCATGTTTAAATTTATAGATGATGGTTGGAATATTCATATTCCTATCTTGACATAAATTTTTATTTACATGCATATTATTTGGCAACTTATGTATCACAGTTTAAGGGGAGGTTTTAGGAACCTTTTAGGACTTTTTGGGTATTCTTATAATACTCTTATCACAGTTCTAGATTGTGTCCACTGGTGAGTATGAGTTAGTTTCTATCTCATGAGGCACTGTAGCATGCAAAGTTGATACACTATGCATGTTGCCAAGACCTTTTTGGCCTAGCATTGGATGTGGTCTGTTGCGAGACTTGGGTATGATTTATATTGGGTTTACCTGGGAGTTACAAGGGATTTTATGAGATAACTTAACTGTTAAAAATTTTGGTTAGCAAGGGTCACTAGAGGACTGTTATGTCTATCTTGCATAAGCAATTGTGCATAGTTGGACAGTGCTTGTCGCCCTATAGTAATTTTGAGTTTATAGGTTATCTTCACTAGGATAAATTACTTTGTTAAGGTCCTTTTTCATTTTTATTATTTTTATTTTTGGACGTTGACAGATATATTTCCAAGCGTTGTTGTGACCAATTTAGACGTTGACATGGCTTTTACCAACGTTGACAAGAATATAGCTGTTGGGCGTTGATGGGTTATTTTTGAACGTTGACACTCAGTGGGTCCTACCCAGTTGTTATTTTGACGAAAATTGGGGCCGTAATTTTGGGAGTAGATAACTTTTAATTAATGCACAAGATAACTTATTTTCTTTTCAATATTTTCATCATTATATTTTGAAAATGCTTGCCTTATTTTTTACCAATCACATGTGCCTATCACTCCTATATATTTGGCTCCTACTTTTTAAACAGGGTACTCTTATATTCTTGTCTAACAACCTTTCTCCTATAATTCATCTTTTATAATCTTTCATAAACAGCTTTCTACATCAATGGCGCCTAAGTTTAAACCAAGTGACTTGGTATTGGGATTCAGAAGTCAGCACAATATGATTGCTTATTTGGAGGCTGATGATGCTCTATTTCCACAATACACCCAGATGGTGGCGTATTTGAATGCATCTCCATTACGATATGCTCTTTCTCATGCTCCTCTCATCCATGTCACTCATATTAAACAGTTTTGGAACACTGTTAGTTCCTCAACGCTTAATAATGTGACTACATTAACAGCTATTGTTCATGGACGTTCTTGGGTGGTTACTGAAGCCTTGGTTCGCCAGGCTTTGCATCTTAATGATGCAGATGGTATAACCACTCTCCCCATTAATGAAATAGAATAAGGACTTTAAGCTTTGGGGTATCCTTTCCCTGAAGAGGGTACTTTAAATAAATATCATAAACAATAATTCCCCCAGCTTGGAAGTACTTAATACATGTCATCCTTCAATGTTTGAGTCCCAAATGTACTGCACATAATGAAATTAACAGATCAATTGCTAGTGCAATTGTGTGCATTACAAATGGGCAAAAGTATAATTTTTCTAAACTGATTTTTGATGGCATGTGTAAAAACAAGGGTAATAAGATGACTTTGGCTTATCCCAAATTTTTGCAAATTGTTTTTGATGAGCAAAGGTACTGCACAAGGGATCATGATGATTTTTATGAGATCCCTGTGCAAAAGAAAGCTATTTTTAGTAAAATGAACTCACCCCCTCACAGACACCTACCTCTCACCCAAGCCATGCTTGCTGTTATAGCAGCAGCACAACCTCCACCTGACCCGCAACCACAACTTGACCCAATACCAGATCCCTTACCTTCTCCTCAACACATGGAACTTGACCAAGAATCCTTCAACGCTGACACGTTAAATGTTGGCGTTGACACTACTAATCCAAACGTTGACACCTTTCCATCACAGAACCAAGCACCCCTTAACCTTCAAACTATCACCCAATCCACATCATCTTCTACACCCCCTGAATATAGGTTGATGAAACGCCCAAGGACTACTGGAGTGTTCTCCTCTAGTGGTCCTAGCCATGTTGTAGAGAGAACCACCACCACAAGTGTGGTTGGTGCTATGGATGAGGCTGGGACTATTGGTACTCGCTTAAATGCAGGCCAAGCTAGTTCTAACATCTTTAAGACCTCATCCATGCCCCATGACTCTACTTTGGGAGGTTAAATACCCATTCTAGAGGAGGGCAGATTGGATCCATACACAATGTTGGAATTGACGGTTGTCTGCATTAGCTTGCAAAGGAAAAATGCAGACCTACAAACAGTCAGTACACAAGGCCTTGAACTCAAGCAATTGCGGGAGAGGATTGTTGTTTTGGAAACTGTTGAATCTAGGAGAAGGCAGACAAGAGTCCTTTCATCAGGGGAGGATTCTTACAAAGGGGAGGAAGCTGCTACAGAGCCTGTTAATTTGAGTGATAAAGGCTCACATGAAGCTGCTATAGAGCCTGTTGATTTGAGTGGCAAAGGCTCATATGATGGAGAATCTTTGGATGTGGCTGAAGCTCTTACTGAATTGAAGAAGCAACCAGGTTTTGATATATCTTTGGTTACTCCTACAAACTTGAACTTATCCTTTACAGCAATGATGGAGCAGTTCACAAGAAGCATTGACAAGCATAAGGTAAGCGTTGACAAGCAGAGTTTGGACGCTGACACATCAAACACTGACAAGAATACGTTGGGCGCTGACACACAGGATTTGAACGTTGACAGACCTGCAGATATGGTTGATGTATTCTAGTCATCAGCTATCATCAAGGAAGTATCTTCACAGGTACCATCATCATCTTTACCCATCATTGATCCATTAGATAAGGGTAAAGGAATCATGATAGAAACAAAAGTTCCAAAGGATGCAGCACAAGTAGAGTTTGATTCAAAGTTAGCTGCACAACTTATGGAACAAGAAAAGAGGAAGGTTGGTGAATCACCATTTATAGTTACTTTTAAGGAACAAGAAGGAAGTGATGAAGGGAGTTCAAATTCAAGTGTTATGAAAACTGAACAACCAGAAAGACTTAAATATGGTGATGAGTTGGCAAGGGAGAAACTTAGAGAGTTAAAGTTGCAGGTAGATTATTATATGCCAGAATTTGCTCAGATGTACCATGCTTGGGAAGATAAGGTTATGGAGAATCCAGATATGACAATTTTAGATCAAATTTGGGGATTGGAGATTCTTCTAAGAGTTCAAAGAGACTGTAAGGTCATTCTGAAGCATAAGGCTAGCAATGTTATCTCACTGCTGAAGAGAGATAGAAGGGAGCTTTGTTACATGTTGCTCAGGTGTCATCAAACAGGATGGACATTTCAGAAATTGCAGGGATTAACCTTTGAAGAGTTGGAGTATAAGGCTTATCCCATTTAGGCAACAGTGCAGGAAATGAATACTATCAGACTTCTCTCATATGAAAGGAGAGAAGAACTTGCAGAAGAGATGGAGATTCAAAAGGCAATGGTTGTTCCAAGGCCTTTGAAGAAGGGAGTTCCACTTGAGTTCCCTAAAGATATGGATAAATTGAATCCCAGTGAAGCTGTTATTAGAAGGAGCATTAAGCTCTCACCCATGGAAGCTTCAGATATGGTACAAGTGTTAGCTCTTGATGCCAGAAACCCTATCATTAGCTATGAAAAAGATGCAAGTGGGTTTTGTATGATTGGCAGGAATGCGAAAGAGGTACACACATTTACTACTCTTATGTCTCTCTTTGCAAGTATGGATAGGGAAGACTTGGCAGACCTTTGGAGGTTATTGTTGGCCAAGTATGAGACTAAAGCACCTACTTCAGTCAATGGAATAAAGCTTTGGTAAACATTCAAGAGGATGTGTGCACCAGAAGAAGAAGATCCTGTTTGGAAGGATCTTAAGGATGATATCAGTGGACTTCAATGGCGTTTGTATTCAGCTGCTGGTGTGTATTATTGAGTTCCACAAAGTTTGTTGAGTATCTTCTTGTAGATGCCGAGTATCCCATGTCCAAAGAAGTTTTGGAAAAGTTAAAGACAACACAGCTAGAGATTGACTATTCAAGTGACGTGGCCAAAGATTTGATTAGGCATGTTTATTACCAATATGATAAGGTTTATAAGAATCCTCCTAGTTCTTAGTTTTTATTCAGAAACTTGATCACTAGAGTAGATATCAAGTTTAGGGGAGGATTGTTGGGAATAAAATGTAGCCAGTACACTTGGACGCTGACAAGAAGAAAACAAGCGTTGATAAGAAGAAAACAAGCGTTGACAGAACAAGCGTTGATAGGATGACGTCAAGCACTGATAGAAGATTTAGTCTACGCGTATTTTGTTTCTAGTTTGTTTCTAGTAAAGATATGATCAACAATGTATTTTCTATATTTATCTTTACCTATAATAGCTGATACGTAGACTCTTGTACAAGGCTCCTTATGTCTATAAAAGGAGGCCTTTAGGTTTTGTTTCAATATAAGTTTTTCATACGTTTAACACTTTCATTGTACGCAAGTTTGTTCTAATCAATCAAGTGAAAGTTTGTTTTATAATTGTTTGTGTATTCTTGTTTGAGTATTAATTCCGCATAATACTTAAATTGTTTTATACACAACAAAGTTTCTCTACGTGTTTAACTTGATTTAATCTCGTTTACACAAGCTAAATCGATCTAAGTTTGGGATCAACAGATGGTGACTACCCCATCTCGCACTAGGAATTTGAACATACCATGCACTATAGAGGGTACCGCGCATAGTGCCTTCAGTGCTGGTTGTCCTATGATACCGCTGTATGATGATCGTGATCGTACAATCATGAAATCCATCCACACAGTTGTCGAGTGATCTGCGCTTCCGATAGTTACCTGCGTGCATATGTGCCCCAACGGTCGGGTTTTATCACCATTAAAACCTGTAAGGACTTGTGTAGTGTCTTTCAAATCTTTCTTTATTTCCCACAGTAGTCGTGTAAAGCAATGCTCATTCAGTATGCTTGTTGCTGACCCCCCATCAACACACATGCTTTCTATAACATGGTCCCCGAGGGTTATGTCGATAGTTAATGATCCGACCCTATAGTCCATGTCTGAAAGAATAGGAAACGTTATCTCCTTGTCACGCGTAAATTCCGCGGTTGTTCTCTGATGTAGTGATTTTGTATATACTTTATTTTAGGAAAAACAAAGCAACACAAAAAGCGGTAAGTATTAAGCGTCGGTTTAGGAAAACCAAGCACTTATGACCCTTAAGAAGGTGGGATCGTTCTCTCGAGGAGGCACGTGTGTTGTGTAATGAATTGATTGATTTTGTTTTTGATTATTAACTAGAAGAAAAGAAGAGATAATGACGAAGACGAAAAATTAGAAAAAATAAGGCAAAAACACTATTAGAAAGCTACGACGTAGAACGTGAAAAACACAAAATTTAAAATTTTAATCTAAAAATTTCTAAAAATTACTAAAAACTCCCAAATAATATTCTACGGGTTTACAAAAAATTTAAACTTGCCAAAACCTTTTAATTAATTTAATATTGACTTTTTAATGCTAATTAAAGCCCTAAAAATCACTTTTAAATATTAAAAAGCCCTAAACAAGATTTTATAGTTTGTAAACCTTAAAAATAACCTAATTAAACTAAAAACTATTTTTAAAAATTTTAAAAACAACTTAAACTATTTTTAAATTCCTAAAAACTATTAAAATCTATTAAATCTTAAATTAATTCTAAAAATTAATTGAAAAGCCTAAAAATTATTCTACAAATGGGAAAAGTCCTAATTAATGATATAGAATCTAGGAAAAATGAAAAAGAAATTAAAATAAAACTTTTTATTTTAATGAATAAAATAATATTAAAATATTCTAAAAAATTAAAAGTTCTTAAATAAATTCTAAAAAATTCTCAAAAATCCTAAATATTCTAACTAAGAAGAAAATGTAAACAAAAGTTTCTAAAACCTCTTAATGAATTTTATATTAATTTTTAAAATTTAATAAAAAACCTAAAATCAAATAAAATCAAAAATTAAAGTTTTTGAAAACTTTTTCACATGTAAACCTCAAAAATATATTTTAAAAACTTAAAATTATTTTTCCTAAAAAATTAAAATCTTTTTGGTATTTTTTAATGATTTTCTAAAAAACGTCTAATAAATAAATTCTAATAAATATTCTACTAAATGGAAAAATATAAAACTAATTTTTATAAATCTCTAACACTAAATCTTATCTAAGAAAAATAAAAGAAACGAAAAATCGCTTAAAAATAAGCTGAAAAAGGCTTATTATCCTACGGCTTTTAATAGAAAATACAAATGAAAATAGGGTTAAAAGGATTACAAACCCACCCTTGGTCAGTAAAAGACCCAAGGGCAGGATGGTAAGGTTGTTGGTGTGTTGAGCGGGTGGTCACGGGTTCGAGTCCTGGCACCCTTTTTACTTTTTTTTTTTATTTGCGCCGCAAGGCTTGTGGCTTGCGCCGCAACAAGTGAAACGAGAGACCCTAGATCTGAAGCTCCTTTCTTTTGCGCCGCAACGCTGGGGCTTGCGCCGCAACTTTGGTGTCGACAGCAGGGAATACACAAAAATGAAAAACAAAGGGAAAACAAAGGAAAGAACAAAATGATAGTAACCTTTTACCAAACCAAACAGTGACTTAACAATTTACAATCCAACTCCAATGCACCTTTTTATAGCTGTTTACTCCAACAAAGAACCAAAAAAACAACGTGACAGACTAAGATTTCAACACAAGCAGATATCACTTTGTGTTGTTTTGCTTTTCTCAAGTTCAAAAAGCCAAGAGGACAAGGCTGTGAGCTTATTTGGTGGAGTATTTGGCACAAACTGGCACCCTTGAGCTCAGTGAAGCTCAAGGAGTCAAAACTAATAACAATAAGGCACTTAGCAATCCAAATCACACCAAATTAATGCACAAACAGGCAAAAACAATGCACACCCACCCTATGGTATTCTCTGTGACAGAGTTCAAGGACAGTGGGTATATTTAGCTTATATCTTGCAATTTAGTGAACCTTAAACCACCAAATTCAACATACACAATCACCCAATCGTACTCAAGCAATAACAATCCTAAAAACACCCTATTACTCACAGATTTCAAGAAATCAAGCATCAAAATCTTCAAGAAAACAGGCAGAATTGGTCTATGCAGATTTTTTAACTTTCTAAATCTTTTTAAACAAACCAAAGTCACTCCAAACTTGTTCCAAAGTAATCTAATACTAACTTGCAACTAAACTTAACCCTAATCTAACCTCCTAACACTCTTAAACAACACAAATCAACTACCCTACCCTGCTAAAACCTATTGCCAAACACCCATGTAACTTTTTGAAAAACGTTTTTATTAAACAAAATCAATCACAAACTTAAACAAACTGATAACCAAACCTTCTAACATGCATACAACTACTTAGAGCACAAATCAAAGCAGTTTAACACATAATAGAGCACAGAATCATTCAAGAACATACAACCTAGCTATTTGAACTTTTTTTTCAAGGTAAATTAGGATTTACCTTAGGTTCTCACATCCAAGAACCTTAGAGGATGTTTATCCTCCTCCTTATGCACCCGGGTGCATGCAGAACAAATTCAACAACACCTTTAAAACCTGAACAAATCAAACAAACACAAGAAAACACCACTTTTCTGAATTTTCAGAAAACTTAAAACCTTAAAATCCAAATTCCTTTGAAACCAACACGTTTTGAAAGTAACTTGTAAATCAGAAACCTTAAAGTGTTATTCCACTTTCACTTCCTAACACCTTTTAATTTCTGAATTTTACAAAATTTCTTCCAAAACCTTTTTTGAAAAAAAACTTGAAACACACAAAGTTTTCACAAATTGAAAATGGAACTCAGCCTTGCATAATACTTCACACAAACTTTTTATAAACACTAAAAGGAATTACAATGACTTAAACAAACACCAAACTTTAATTTTATAAAAAAGGAATTACAAGTTTATGCAAAAACTGGAACAATGATACAAGTGACAAGCCACTTGTATATATACTAGTCTACTGAACTTTCTAGTACATGAAACAAAATGAAAAACCCTAACTAATGAAAGTTCAAATCTGCCCTTGGTCAAATAGTCTGAAAATCAGTCAAAATTGGTTCCCATGTGATGGAAAGTGATGGCTAGCTGGTTAACTTGATCCTGGACGCTCATTGCCTTTGCTTTGGGACCAAGTTTGGTTCTTGGTCGTTGGATAGCTGTAAGATACCTTCTTTGCCATTTTTAGTGAAGCAGGGGAGGATGGGGGACCCACAGGGAAGTCACGGGAGAACCTGTTTGTTGGTGGGTTTGTTTTGTGGGTGGGTTAATCAAGTTTCTGGAGCGAATCGGGTTTGATTATTGAGTGGTTAAGAAAACCCCAATTAGGGTTCTTGGGATGATTAAGTGTAGCAGGGAGGGTTTTAATCTGGAAAGGTGGTTTAGTTTTTTAAAAAAAACGTGTTACCCTCCATAATAATAATTAAACAAGTTTAATTATTAAGGGTTCAAAAAGAGTGTGTGATGGGGTCAAGTTGGGTTGTGGACTGGATGGTTTGAACTGGGTGGGGTGACGTGTCAGTGGGGGAGTGGTGGAGGGAAGTTGCTTGTCTAGGCAGTATAGGTCCCCCAAGTTCCAAATGCTTGTCTTTTGAACTCAAACAGCCATAAACTTTGATCTCCTTTGTAAAATCTTTGCCCATCTTGTCAATTCTGGCACAAAAGTTTCCAAACTTTGTTTAAAGGGCTAATTATGCAATAAATGCATTCTTCAAGGACCAATAATGCAATATCTCAACATTTAAGGGACCCAATATGCAATAATGAGATTTGCAAGGGTATAAAATGTCAAGTCTTCAAAAGTAGAAGGGCCAATCTTGCCAAATCTTCAAACTTCAAGGACTTGATAGGAAAATCATGATTCGGGTCCGGTTCTTTGTGCGGCTTCGTTTCCCGTGTTCGTTTTTGATTGATTCTTGTGTTCTTTTGTCAATTCCTCAATATCCGTACCTAAAAATACACAAGTAACAAACACGAGCATATATTTGGCATGTTTTATGATATTTTATGCATTTAAAGTCCGATTTGGACGATGAGACCATGTATAAAAGCAGTCTCATCACTCCCCCATACTAAACCATTGCCGTGCCCTCACGCAATGCTAAGAATAAAGTATCAAAGCATCTCCAAAATTTAATTTTATGACTTTTATTGAAATGATAACTAGCTACTCACTACAATTACTACTACTTGCGTTTTAGACATAATGTATGATTTTCATCGCAAAATGGGACGTTTAGGTTCATAGAATAAGAACACGTGAATGCTTCGTTAGAAATAATTTCATCGTCCTCGATTTTCACTTTAATTTCATGCCAAGCGTGTAACGAGATCATTGTCATTATAAGTTAGTAATGCTAACACTACTCATATGCCCTAATCACGTACTTATTCTCCCATTATTCCTAAGTTGTATCTCTTATATTTTATTTTGTCTTAATGATCACGAGGATACATTGTTTGACTTATGCGATAATAGAGATTTAGGTCTAAAAATAGAGTCCTAACGGTGTAATTAAGACCATCAAATCAATAACCCCTCCTAATAGACAACGATGTTAAAAAATTAAGTTGACAAGAAGAATCGATAAACACGGTTTTATAACGGTTTTGAACATGAGACTTATTACCAAGACTTTTATACGCCCCCTAACGGAAGGACCTTATTATCTTTGGTTTACCTCCATCTTTTATTCAACTTCGCCATGAAGCTTTTATTATGACTTCGGTCTTGCCTTGCCTTTTATTATCCGCCTCATCGGTGGTTTTATTAGCCAAAGACGTATATCCTCACGCTAAAGCGAATTTTGGATCTTTAAAGCTTCGAAGATTAAGGCTTGATTCACTTTCAATTTTGCATAGATTTTAGGCCTTGTGGGGCTTCAAATTGTTTGCTAGATTTAGGTGAGCACTTGAAATCTTATTATTGGGTGAAGCTTTCGATTATTCGGGTTGCCAATACTTCAAAACCGTGACGCTGGCGATACCTTAATGTCTTCCCAATTTAATTACACGGAAGCTACTAGAAAAGACTAGAAACCCAACAATCAAAATTAGACCGCTAAATCAATATTTATTTAAGCAAAAAAATATTTACATGCGAAGGGAGAATAAGCAAACAACGAGAACACATGAGTTTTTGAAAGAATACGAGTACTCTACGTTTAGCATAGTAACTTATAATTAACTCTATCATTTCTCGTCCTCATTTAAGAGACTTAGCCTAAAAAGTTAAGGAATCGAAGCTAAGTGCTCAACACGCACGGTCGAGTCAAAAATTACTCTTATTCTCGCCATCGGAAAATCTACATTCGTGTCTTCAAACACTTATGAAATATGAGAAAAATTTTAAAATTTGGCCATTTTTAGCCTTATTTTGCGACAAAACGATAACAAAACGATAAACTTTGGAAAGCGTGAAGGTTTGGCAAGGGAAGTATCTATTCACCCCCCCATACTAAAGTTAAACATTGTCCTCAATGTTTCGAGTCTAGGGGTGCAAACACCCCCATACTAGAGACGTAGTCGAATGCCTAATCTAGCATGGAAAGGGTGTAACCAATAAGTAATAGCCGTTTATGAAGTGTGCTATAAAACCTAAGGTTAGAACATAAAAGGATATATCATATGTGGATATTGGGAAAGGCCTCCATAGCAAACGATCGAGTGCTCCCATGAAACGAACACGAGAGGCTCCAATCGTGAAGATGATGATCTAAAAGACACAATGCACAAACAACCACGGAACAAAGGTTGGAAGGGCACAAATCCCCTCACATTAAACTAATTAGAAAGCAATAATATTTACATGGATAAGCATGGGTCTCCCCCACGAGGCACCTTGTTTTTGATAACCGAGTCAAAAGCTCGACTCGAATCCCCATAAATGTGATCATTTAGGGATAATCATGGTATGGTCAATTTTTGGTGGGGCTTACATGATAAACAAGGCCCAAAAACAACCGGTATTAAGGACTAAGTCCTTTGATGATGCAAAATACCGGGATCAAAGATGGCGTTCTCGTTTTCTTTGGAAAAACAAATCAACGCCACTTTGTCGTGTGTCAACACAAACTCAAAGAGTTTCAAGAAAATAGATAAGAAGAAATAGAAGGGTGGGACAATGGGTAAGTCATAACATTGAGTCACTCGAGGTAGACTCGCACCAATCAAATGAAAAGATTTTCCATTTATTGCATCGGTGGAAGACCGAGATTTCCCTATAAAAGCAATTCCGGGATCAAATATCTCGTCCTCGGTGGAGAAAGGGGAGGGAACATAAGGGGCTTCCCCCACACTTGGTCCACACAAAGCATCGTCAAAAGGAAAAGACGAGCTTGTAGCACTCAAGACACGCGGTGATGACGGAGTTAGAATAGTAGAAAAATCTTTTAAATTAGATTCAAAATCTTTTCCTTTTTCATCTTTAACACTCTCCTTGTGAAAACCCGATTTGATTATGTCAAAAATATTTGGTGTATCTAAAGCAATGTTAGTCACACTAAAAATTCTCACATTTTGAAAGCGTTTTGGTTTAGGTGGTGGCAAGTTTTCAAATCTTTTGTCAACAAAGAAAACCTCCCCATCGGGATCAACGTATTCATCATCCGAAGAATCACTCGAGATTGGTATCATAGGCTTAACACTCTTAACCTCCATCGGCGGAGGGGACGGAACTTCATTTTTATCAACAACTCCTAAAACTCTATTTGAAATCCTTTGACAAATGTTTTTGATTGGATTGACATTGTACAAAGATGTGATTGAATAAACATGAGAAAGCGTGGAGTTTTGGGTTGCATTAATGACGAGTTCTTCCTCATTGAAACGAAGAGTGATTTTTCTTGCATGCACATCGATAAGTGCTCTCGAGGTATCCAAAAAAGATCGACCTAAAATTAACGGAACTTTAGGATCGATGGGAATATCAACAACGATGAAGTCCACGGGATAATAGAATTTCCCAACTTTCACAAAGACGTCCTCGGCTACTCCACAAGCTAGAATCGTAGAATGATCGGCCATTTCGATTGACATTCTTGAAGGAGTGAGATTTGGAAGATTAAGCGACTTAAAAATCTCGAGAGGCATCAAATTAATACTAGCACCAAGATCGGCCAAGGCGTAGCATTCTTCCATGTCTTGGATAGCACATGGGATTAAAAACTTTCCAGGATCACCGACTTTTTGAGGTATGCGGCTTAGAAAAACCGAAGAACAACTAGACGATTTTTGCAATTTTTCTTTGTTATTCAACATACTTTTGAAGTTTGCGGCAAATCGAGGCATCATGACTAAGGCGTCGGCAAAACTTATATTGAAATGCAAGTCACGAAACATTTTCATAAAGAGTTCAAATTGATAATTATTTCGTTCTTGTGCCTTTTCCTTGTCTCGTCTTGATGGGTAGGGTAAAGGTGGTGTGGGTTGGGGCAAATTAGGCATAGGTATCGGCCTTGGAATCTCGGGTTCCATAATGGGTATAGGTTCAACCGTAGGTGTGGTTTGAGCGGTACTTCGTGGGCTTGTAATGTGCTCCTTTTCAACCACGACCTCGGGTTCTTTCTCTTTTTCCTTCTCCATAGAAGTACTTGGACGAGAAATGGGTTCCTTGAAAGTTTTACCACTACGAGTGGCAATAACCTTCAATTCTCCCTTCGGGTTCACGATGGTATCACTAGGAAGACCACCCGAAGAAGAGGGCTTACACATGATAGCTTCAAACATTTTAGCCATTCGGTCTTCAAACTTAGATTGCCTAGCATCCGCTTTCAACAACTCTTGCTTAATCTCATGTTGTCCTTGCTCCATTTTTTGTTGATTTTGTTGGAGTCGTGTGACATTTCCTTCCATTTTATTAGCATGAGTTTTAAGTTCATTAGCAAGTTCGGTTTTAAGCTCATTTTTCAATTCGGACCTTAAGCTAATCATCTCACGTTGCATGTTGTCAAACTTAGCATCATTAGCCTTAGCATAGTCTAAAAATTCTCCTTGCAAATTTTTAGTGTGAGCATTTTGAAAACCTTGAGTAGGAGTTTGAAAATCACGGTTTTGGTTTTGGTTTGAAATTTGCCCATTTCCACTTTGGTAATTACCTTTGTTATAGTTCCTTTGATTTCCTTGGTAATTTCCACCTTGATTGTTGTTGTTGCGATAATTATTAGCATTTTGATTGGGTTGAGCTTGATTTGAACGTGAACCTTGACCTATTTGGTTATAAGTTCCCGTGGCTACAAAAGCATTCGAAGTGTTACCATCCGCGGTAATGCACTCGGATAAATCATGAGCTCCCCCACACGACAAACAACTTTTAGAAACCGCTTTAACCGAAGCGGTGTTGGAAGCTTCTTGAGCCTTCCAATGGGACATAAGAGTCGAAAACCTATCGAAAAACCGATTCTCCTCATTTGCTTCATCTTGCAAGGCATTAATGGAACGAGATGATGACGAGCCCAAATTGGCAACACTCGGTGTGTTACGAGGGCTATAGACCTTAGACCTATTTTCTATGATTTTCAAAGCCTCATTGGTCGTTTTGCACAAAAAATTACCACCCGCGGCGGCATTTAAATAATCTCGTTCATGTTCATTAAGCCCATTATAAAAGGTGTCAATTTGATGCAATTCGGAAAAATCATGGTGTGGACATTCATGTAGCATTTCTTTAAATCTCTCCCAAGCCATTGAAAAACTTTCATTAGATCTTTGTGTAAAACGTGAAATCTCGTTTTTCAAATGTGTTGTCTTAGATGGTGGAAAAAATTGATTCACAAATTTAGACACGAGATCGGCCCATGTCAAAATCGAATTCGGCGGTTCTTTCTCAAGCCAAATCTTGGCGGGTCCATCTAACGAGTAAGGAAACAACATCATCTTAATGGCATCGTGTGGTACATCCTTAAACTTGCTTGTCGCGGTGAGACGATTAAATTGCCTAATGTGATAATGTGGGTTGTCTTTTTCATGACCGCGAAACTTGTTTGCTTGCAACATAGACATTAAACCCGTTTTGATTTCAAAGTTCTCCGCAAGGATGGCGGGAATCACAATGGCCTCTCCAAAACCCTCGGTGGGTGCTTGAAGCAACTCCATCATAGTACGATTAGCCATGATAGCTTCTTGTTCTACGATAGGTTCCTCAATTGGAGTCTCCTCACTAGAAGGAGTAGTCGATTTGTTTCTTCGTTTACGAGCACGTCTAGCTTTAGAGCGAGTTTGCATAAACGTCACGTACAACGAGAAGGCGAGCAAAGAAGATTCTTTTTGGTTTTTTGTGTTTTTTCAATTTTTTTGTGGTTTTTGATTGTATTAACCTTTTGGAATTGGTGAAATGTATTAAGTAGACAATGAGTCCACAAATCTCCTCACTAATCAAATCTCTTGATTAAAAAGGCCTCAAGGAATGAAAACGATCACGTGGAGTGAACGCCTTCGATGACTTTAGAACGATGGTGGAACACCAAATCGTTCAAGAGGGTTTAATCAAATGAAACCAAGAAAATATATATGATATGTAATAATACTTTGGCCGGCAAAACCCTCGATTCACTCTCAAAATCAAATACGCACAAGCAAGCGGAGGAAACGAGGCGGCGCGAAGCACTTAAGAGCCTTTTTCCTTTAGGTTGTGAAATACAACCGCCTTATACCCACCTTATAGTTTGTATTATCAAAATCAAGCTTCACGAAAGTATTTATCTATTTTTGCCTTTTTTCTTTGGTTTGAGATTCGAATACAATGATTGGGTAATGACCTCCCAAGTCAAGGTTGTGATTGCTCACGTATTTGGAGTACTTGTGTATTTATTGTTCTACGTATACAATATACTAATAGTATTCACACAAAAACCGAAAAACGATAATACGTATTAATAGAGTGCTATTAATACAATTATATTATGGCTAATAGAAAAACAACAATGGTCAATCAAAACACAACACGCCTCCCCGGCAACGGCGCCATTTTTTTTGATGTAGTGATTTTGTATATACTTTATTTTAGGAAAAACAAAGCAACACAAAAAGCGGTAAGTATTAAGCGTCGGTTTAGGAAAACCAAGCACTTATGACCCTTAAGAAGGTGGGATCGTTCTCTCGAGGAGGCACGTGTGTTGTGTAATGAATTGATTGATTTTGTTTTTGATTATTAACTAGAAGAAAAGAAGAGATAATGACGAAGACGAAAAATTAGAAAAAATAAGGCAAAAACACTATTAGAAAGCTACGACGTAGAACGTGAAAAACACAAAATTTAAAATTTTAATCTAAAAATTTCTAAAAATTACTAAAAACTCCCAAATAATATTCTACGGGTTTACAAAAAATTTAAACTTGCCAAAACCTTTTAATTAATTTAATATTGACTTTTTAATGCTAATTAAAGCCCTAAAAATCACTTTTAAATATTAAAAAGCCCTAAACAAGATTTTATAGTTTGTAAACCTTAAAAATAACCTAATTAAACTAAAAACTATTTTTAAAAATTTTAAAAACAACTTAAACTATTTTTAAATTCCTAAAAACTATTAAAATCTATTAAATCTTAAATTAATTCTAAAAATTAATTGAAAAGCCTAAAAATTATTCTACAAATGGGAAAAGTCCTAATTAATGATATAGAATCTAGGAAAAATGAAAAAGAAATTAAAATAAAACTTTTTATTTTAATGAATAAAATAATATTAAAATATTCTAAAAAATTAAAAGTTCTTAAATAAATTCTAAAAAATTCTCAAAAATCCTAAATATTCTAACTAAGAAGAAAATGTAAACAAAAGTTTCTAAAACCTCTTAATGAATTTTATATTAATTTTTAAAGTTTAATAAAAAACCTAAAATCAAATAAAATCAAAAATTAAAGTTTTTGAAAACTTTTTCACATGTAAACCTCAAAAATATATTTTAAAAACTTAAAATTATTTTTCTTAAAAAATTAAAATCTTTTTGGTATTTTTTAATGATTTTCTAAAAAACGTCTAATAAATAAATTCTAATAAATATTCTACTAAATGGAAAAATATAAAACTAATTTTTATAAATCTCTAACACTAAATCTTATCTAAGAAAAATAAAAGAAACGAAAAATCGCTTAAAAATAAGCTGAAAAAGGCTTATTATCCTACGGCTTTTAATAGAAAATACAAATGAAAATAGGGTTAAAAGGATTACAAACCCACCCTTGGTCAGTAAAAGACCCAAGGGCAGGATGGTAAGGTTGTTGGTGTGTTGAGCGGGTGGTCACGGGTTCGAGTCCTGGCACCCTTTTTACTTTTTTTTTTATTTGCGCCGCAAGGCTTGTGGCTTGCGCCGCAACAAGTGAAACGAGAGACCCTAGATCTGAAGCTCCTTTCTTTTGCGCCGCAACGCTGGGGCTTGCGCCGCAACTTTGGTGTCGACAGCAGGGAATACACAAAAATGAAAAACAAAGGGAAAACAAAGGAAAGAACAAAATGATAGTAACCTTTTACCAAACCAAACAGTGACTTAACAATTTACAATCCAACTCCAATGCACCTTTTTATAGCTGTTTACTCCAACAAAGAACCAAAAAAACAACGTGACAGACTAAGATTTCAACACAAGCAGATATCACTTTGTGTTGTTTTGCTTTTCTCAAGTTCAAAAAGCCAAGAGGACAAGGCTGTGAGCTTATTTGGTGGAGTATTTGGCACAAACTGGCACCCTTGAGCTCAGTGAAGCTCAAGGAGTCAAAACTAATAACAATAAGGCACTTAGCAATCCAAATCACACCAAATTAATGCACAAACAGGCAAAAACAATGCACACCCACCCTATGGTATTCTCTGTGACAGAGTTCAAGGACAGTGGGTATATTTAGCTTATATCTTGCAATTTAGTAAACCTTAAACCACCAAATTCAACATACACAATCACCCAATCGTACTCAAGCAATAACAATCCTAAAAACACCCTATTACTCACAGATTTCAAGAAATCAAGCATCAAAATCTTCAAGAAAACAGGCAGAATTGGTCTATGCAGATTTTTTAACTTTCTAAATCTTTTTAAACAAACCAAAGTCACTCCAAACTTGTTCCAAAGTAATCTAATACTAACTTGCAACTAAACTTAACCCTAATCTAACCTCCTAACACTCTTAAACAACACAAATCAACTACCCTACCCTGCTAAAACCTATTGCCAAACACCCATGTAACTTTTTGAAAAACGTTTTTATTAAACAAAATCAATCACAAACTTAAACAAACTGATAACCAAACCTTCTAACATGCATACAACTACTTAGAGCACAAATCAAAGCAGTTTAACACATAATAGAGCACAGAATCATTCAAGAACATACAACCTAGCTATTTGAACTTTTTTTTCAAGGTAAATTAGGATTTACCTTAGGTTCTCACATCCAAGAACCTTAGAGGATGTTTATCCTCCTCCTTATGCACCCGGGTGCATGCAGAACAAATTCAACAACACCTTTAAAACCTGAACAAATCAAACAAACACAAGAAAACACCACTTTTCTGAATTTTCAGAAAACTTAAAACCTTAAAATCCAAATTCCTTTGAAACCAACACGTTTTGAAAGTAACTTGTAAATCAGAAACCTTAAAGTGTTATTCCACTTTCACTTCCTAACACCTTTTAATTTCTGAATTTTACAAAATTTCTTCCAAAACCTTTTTTGAAAAAAAACTTGAAACACACAAAGTTTTCACAAATTGAAAATGGAACTCAGCCTTGCATAATACTTCACACAAACTTTTTATAAACACTAAAAGGAATTACAATGACTTAAACAAACACCAAACTTTAATTTTATAAAAAAGGAATTACAAGTTTATGCAAAAACTGGAACAATGATACAAGTGACAAGCCACTTGTATATATACTAGTCTACTGAACTTTCTAGTACATGAAACAAAATGAAAAACCCTAACTAATGAAAGTTCAAATCTGCCCTTGGTCAAATAGTCTGAAAATCAGTCAAAATTGGTTCCCATGTGATGGAAAGTGATGGCTAGCTGGTTAACTTGATCCTGGACGCTCATTGCCTTTGCTTTGGGACCAAGTTTGGTTCTTGGTCGTTGGATAGCTGTAAGATACCTTCTTTGCCATTTTTAGTGAAGCAGGGGAGGATGGGGGACCCACAGGGAAGTCACGGGAGAACCTGTTTGTTGGTGGGTTTGTTTTGTGGGTGGGTTAATCAAGTTTCTGGAGCGAATCGGGTTTGATTATTGAGTGGTTAAGAAAACCCCAATTAGGGTTCTTGGGATGATTAAGTGTAGCAGGGAGGGTTTTAATCTGGAAAGGTGGTTTAGTTTTTTAAAAAAAACGTGTTACCCTCCATAATAATAATTAAACAAGTTTAATTATTAAGGGTTCAAAAAGAGTGTGTGATGGGGTCAAGTTGGGTTGTGGACTGGATGGTTTGAACTGGGTGGGGTGACGTGTCAGTGGGGGAGTGGTGGAGGGAAGTTGCTTGTCTAGGCAGTATAGGTCCCCCAAGTTCCAAATGCTTGTCTTTTGAACTCAAACAGCCATAAACTTTGATCTCCTTTGTAAAATCTTTGCCCATCTTGTCAATTCTGGCACAAAAGTTTCCAAACTTTGTTTAAAGGGCTAATTATGCAATAAATGCATTCTTCAAGGACCAATAATGCAATATCTCAACATTTAAGGGACCCAATATGCAATAATGAGATTTGCAAGGGTATAAAATGTCAAGTCTTCAAAAGTAGAAGGGCCAATCTTGCCAAATCTTCAAACTTCAAGGACTTGATAGGAAAATCATGATTCGGGTCCGGTTCTTTGTGCGGCTTCGTTTCCCGTGTTCGTTTTTGATTGATTCTTGTGTTCTTTTGTCAATTCCTCAATATCCGTACCTAAAAATACACAAGTAACAAACACGAGCATATATTTGGCATGTTTTATGATATTTTATGCATTTAAAGTCCGATTTGGACGATGAGACCATGTATAAAAGCAGTCTCATCATTCTCCTCTACATGAAAGACTTCTCCCTTTGTACCATGTAAATGGTTATGGGCTTATCCTTCTTCATTTTTGCCTCATTTTCTTCGCATCCGCGCCCTTCCTCCAGTCTCTTATCAAGTGGTTCAGCTTCCCTACTTTGACCAGACTTTCAATGTTCCTTTTTAGTTGAATGCACTCATCAGTAGCATGCCCTTTATCGTGATGGTATTCACAATGCTTTGTGTTGTCCCGTTTGTCGGTCGGGCCCATCATCGGACTAGGTTTTGGAAAGCTTGCGCCCTAAGATAAGAATATCTCCCTGGATGTTTTTTGCAGCGGGGTAAACTTATTGTTGTTGTTATTACGCCCTTGTTTCACTGTGTCTTGGAAGTCTAAGGTACGGCTGATATTTTTCCCATATGACTGCTTCTTGGGTCGGTCCTGGTATTTGTAGCTTGATGTCATCTACCTGCTATCCGCTTTTGCGGTTTCGCGCTGAATAAATGCTCGGACCTTCTTCATTACCCCATCAAAGGTTCCTGGGGTTCTGTCATTCAACTTCTTTATTAGATCCGGGTTAGTGATGCATGCGAGAAATCCTGAAATTTTAAGAATTTCATGGCAATCTTTGATCTGGTTGTATTCAGATTTGAAACGCTCCATAAAGTCTTCGAGACTTTCATTGTGCCTCTACTTCACTCTTTCAAGTGAGACAGGGCTTTAGTCGTACTTTTTTTGTTGCACATAATTTCTTCTGAATGCCCTCCTAAGCTCTTCGAATCCATTGATGCTCCTTCACGGGAGGCGGTCGAACCAAGTTCGGGCATTCCTGATGAGCATTGAGTTGAACATGTGGCACCACACGGCCTTTGGCCATTTTCCTATTCCTGCTTGAGATTCGAACACCTTTAGGTTATCATCTGGGTTCGTCGTACCATCGTATGTTTTGACATTAGACGACATGTGTCTCTTTTTATTATCTTTGAAAGTGGTTATGCGTTTTTAAAACGCACTTCCTTTCTCGCGACACCATGGGAGGGTCCACTCTTCTTCTCTGCGCATCCTTGGTTTCTTAGGTGCCCTACGATGCTTTCTATTGTAGTCAGAGGAATCGGAATCCTCGGTGGATGAGAGGGCGAACCTTTTAAGGTGAGGATGGTGATCGCTGTAATTAGAGTCCGAGGATTTTTCATTTGAGGAATCTCTTCTGCGTGTTTTTTAGCACTCTTGTTTCTTTCCTTTCCTTGCGAATCCAGAGATGGGTTCCTTTCCAAGGGGCCCAACCTATTAAGGGAACTTCGTCGGCCAGAAGGGTTGGACCCTAATCTTTCTTTCACGCTTGTGCGTCGATGGTTATTGACTGTGTGATGAAGGTGTCTTCTTCCTTTGGGTCATCAGAATCGTCTGAGGATGATGCGTCTTCGAAAAGGGGCGCATCAGAATGAGATGCTGGGATCTCAATTGTTTTCTCTTTTTTCTGTTTCTTTCTTTCCTTCCTGGCTTCCCTGTTAGGTCTTGATCCTTCCATGGCCCTAAGTTTCTTATCAAAGTCTAGACTGATCCGTAGATATCTTGTCAGATTTGCTCTCATGTGCGCTCTCATGAGTGGAATTAGAGCTTTGTAGTTTTTTACGACATAGTCGCTCATATCGTGCTTCGTTGTAGGAGGGGTTTCCATCTCGGTTTGCGGGTCTACCACATCCCTCGCAGTCAGAGCATCGTTGTGGGCTGCATCAGGGATTTCCCGTGAGGATGATGCATCCCCAGCTGTCTGTGGGGTAGGGGTGACTAGTGGGGAAAAAGATACTTGCAATCCCTTCCCTCCATGACCTGGGTTATTAAGTGGTTCGAAACTTGAGTATGGCCCCGTTGGCTTCTAAGATCCGCCCTTCGGTTGGGACGTGTTCGCGTCGTTTTTCATCATTGCTTAGAGCTTAGTGTAGGGTCCCATGGATGGCACCAACTTGTTGATACAAAAGTTGGATGGACCGAGCTTGACCCAAATTAGGCTTAATTCGGGGTCTTGTGGACTCCAGCTCTTGCACCAAGTGAAACTTGTTTAAGGACCATGCGCACTAAAAACAGACACCGTTAGGCTTACCGTGGGTTTGTGACCCACGATTAGACTCTAGCGTGAGAGTAAGTAACTGATTTGAGTATATTAGGGTTTAGGGTAGTGTGTGTATCTTACCTTTGTGGAACCTATGGGGTTCCTTTTATACTCGAGAGAGTCCTAGCTAGGCTCTTCTATTCGTGTGGCCAAAGGAAGAGATAATGACCCAAAATAGTTTGATCCTTGTCACACAACCAATTCGCCTAAAGGGAAGAGATATACACAACCAAGGTAAGTGTATATCTCTTCCCTTTAGGCAAATATATCTACATGATAGATTATATTTTGGTCTGATCCTGTCGCAGTGCGAAAAGGACATAAATAATAAATCGTATATGCGACAACGACTTACTGGGCTTCCTCTGTTGTGCGTGCATCACATAAGCATTAACCCATACCTGATGGATGCGGGTAGTACCCGTGAGTCGGACTATCCAGCCCTACTAGGGACTATACGTCATCATGCATAAGGTACAACATTTTAATGCATGACTTATAAATTAGGTAAAAATAGGTATTTTTTCTCTTTAAACATGTTTACATAGAATAAGTTATCAAACCAAGTGTAGGAACTCTTTGAATACTTAAAACACAATTTCTAAGATATCAATTGAGTTTACATAAGTAGCTAAAGGAAGGATAATGACTTTAACAAGGAGTTTACCATAGATCATTAGAAACCCTAATCCGGCTAGGTTTTCTTCCCAATTTCAGTTCAAACCTTTATTAAACTTCAAACTAATGACCCAAACCTTCTAATTAAAATGTTTAAACATTAAATACACCCTAATACATCACTAATTACATTCCTAAGTCCTTAACTATCCGAATTATAATGTTACAAAGTTACAAGCTATAGATTCTAATCCGCCTAGGTTTTTCCCTCCAAAACTAAGTTTAAACTCTTTCCCTCTAATTCCAAGTTTAAAATATTATATTCACAAGATATTTTGGCCTTCTATAATCCCTATAAACTGTCAGATCACCTCCTTGTAGGCAAAGACTCAATATTCTTATCTATGTTAGCCGTGTAACATATCTAACCATAAACTAAGGATAATTCCAACTATAGCTGCCATGAATCATCAATGGCATTCATGTACCATCACTTTAAGTCCCTAAAACATTTCTAAGCTATACCTAAGACTCATAGGCTTCAAATGGGTATAAATAATGGCGAAATGCTCATAATTTTCTTCATCCCCAACTTTCTTACATCAATATCATCCCCAACTTTCTTACCTCAGTACCCATACATTCTGATATTCCACTTCTAACAAAGTATTAAGGAAGCCTTGAGACCAGAAACCAGGTATAAGAAGTAGCCATTAGAATATTTGAAGCTTTAGAAGCAAAAGAAGTTCATAAGGAGCCCTAAAAGTCATTTTGGAGACAACTAGGTAATCACTATGTTATCTAAGATTAGATCTTGTTATAATGCTTTTCTAAGACTTTATATAATTTTGATTAGATGTTAATAAGCTAATCTAATAAGTCTTAGTTCATATGATCATCTAAAATGGAAGTTATACGCTAAAGATGTAATAAAACCCTAGTTTTGTAATTTACAGGAAATAATGAGTTAAAATCCATTTCAAAATCTATAATGTTATTATGATTAGAAATATGTTTATAAACTTTGTTTTAAGTTTCTAGATCATTTGGTACAAATTTAAGCTTGTTATGTAATTTTAAACAAGTCTAGGACTAAAACTGTCATTTTTGAAACATATAAACTTGAGGGGTTAAAATTGACATTTTATCAAAGTTAAAACTATAAGGACTGATATTGCAATGTTTGAAACCCTAAGGTTAATATTTGAAGGGTGAAAATATAAATATTAAAACTATATACTTAAAGGGTTAAAAGTGTAAATATACCAAACTTATAACTTTATGGGCTGAAAATATAAATATTCCAAAATTATAAACTTTAAGGATCATTTTATCATTTATGAATTTATATGGATGAAAATGATATAATAAAACCTATTTTCTAAAGTTATATAGACTAGAAGGACTATTTTGCCAACTTCAAAAGTAAAATATATGAAATGTAATAATGAAATAATACTAATCTTTGAAGAAATTTCTAAAATATATAATGTATCATGTTAGTAGGGATCTTTGATAATGATGTTCCATCTTGATATTACGTCTTGACTGAGTGGTTGGGTTTACGATTTAAAGTGCCCTCGCTCCTCAAACATTTATAGAATGGCTTCTGAGTATAATGGCCCGAACAATGATTCTATAATTCCAAAATATATGAATCAAAGAAAACACAATTATTACCTAAAGAGATTGAACTCAAAGATTACGACTTGATATATATACATATTTGTGTGTCAACCCAGATCTGTGAGACGAGTTGTGAAACTCAAATTTGATATTATCAAAGTAAATCAAGGCTCTATAAGCTAAGGTGAGTTCATAGCCTCACTTTTGAAAGTTTGTAAATGATTTGAAAATCGTGTGGGGGATATATGCTAAAACTTGAATACAAGTGTTTTTGTATGGTGCTTGATATGACTATTGACACTACGTTTACTTATTGCCATTAAGACCTTTTTAATCGTGGACCACTAATCATTCCTAGAAAATGAACGCTAATATTGTGAATAGTATAATTGAGGATTGACATCCTCTATCTGGGCAAGTCGTACATGCTAGCAGCTAAAGGTTCCTACGTACGCTAAACGGATATACTTTATTTTGCTAAACTCAAGATAGTCCGACAAACTTCCTGCATAAGGGCAATTTGTTGGTTTTCTGATAATTTATGGTCATGGGTCATGAGCTAGAGCTATAAGAATCGATGATTTCAAATGATAGGTGTATAATAAAGTAGCCCTAGATTCATACTTGTATTCAAATATTGTTTAAGCTTATGAATTCACTCAACCATTGTGTTGACTTTTATGCATATGTCTTTGGTGAATGAAGACTGCGGGATAAGGATGGTGATATCTTGAAAAGTTATCATTCTAATAAATAAGACTATATTTTAGGAACATGTGATGTACAGTGTATGTACAGTTGTATTGTTAAAACTATGATGAATAAATGAATGATAAAAGAAATTTTAACAAAATGTCTCTTTGAGCATTTTTCTATCATTGTGACTATGATTCCTTGAAAGTAATACCCCAGATTAGCTTCTGCTGCTATATGGTAATAATGGGGGTTTTACAGATTGGTATCAAAGCCTACGGTTATAGAGAATAAATATTTTTTAAACTATAACTGAGTTTTTAAAATTTCAAGACCATCAGCCATCACCAACGCCAGTGTAAGATTTTTATCCCTTTAATAGCATATATTATGTTATTATATTATAAAAATTACAAGGATGTCTACCTCTACATATATTATCGTCTCCGATGATGATGAACGAGAAATCCCTACATACACACCATCTCCCAAAGATGTGCGTGTTCCTGCCTTGTCTTTCTATGATGACCCTGGAGTACAAGAATATTTTGCGCGTCAAAATGAGATACTGAATCATTCGCCTTCACCTACGTCACGTATTCTCCTTCCTAAGGATCTTTATTCATCTCCAAACCGAAGTCGTGAAGAGCCATACGAAGCTAAAGAAGTTTCTAGAGAACGGATTGTGGAGAGACATGATAAACAAGTAACCGCAATTACAAGTCATCTCGAAGAGATATCCTTAGAAACTTTCAGAAAAATGGAAAGGAGTGTCAAGAATTTTATGAAGGGAAGAATGGATATTCAAGAACTTCTTAGCCAGTTGGAATATAAACTGGACGTTACTCGATGCCATAATATTAAGCTGAGCAAAAGAATGCATCAATAAGAAGTAAGTATTGCAAGATTGGATCACGAGAACTCTGAACTGAAAGAAGGATTGATGAGGACTGGGTTTAGTTTAGAGACTCTCATCGAAGATCTTAAAACAACTCAACAATCTAATTCAGGATATATCTTGGATAGAATTAAAGAGATTCAGATAAGAAATTAAGATTAGAAATCTAGTTTTAGTATGTAATATATGTATAGTTTTCTCTATGTAACAGAGATGCTTGTCGTGTAAATATGAACGGAGAGTTGTTAATAAAGAAGTGTGCTTTTGTTCTCAAAATTCTATTTATTTCATTCTATTTTCATCTTTATCGTTATTCATATTATGAATCGTCATATGTGAATTCCATAAAAATTTATCAAAGAATTAGAAATTCTCGTCATCTAATGATTTGTTAAATTGATTCCATACTCGAATGTTTGAATATCTAAACAACAATATCATTCATATCTAGTGTTATTTTGTAAATTTTTATACAATGGCTCATACGAGATCAACAACATCTTCAACTGTGAATATGACACCAGAAGAAATAAGGCAATTGGTTGCTGAGAGTGTGATTGCAGCTATGCAAGCACAAGCCGCCAATATAGCTAGTTCATGTAATGGAAATTCTGCACAAAGAGAAGTCCTAGTGATAAAGAAACATACTTACAAGGATTTCATGAATTTTTAGCCTTTTAACTACAAAGGATCTAAAGGATCTGTTGGACTTATTCGTTGGTTCGAGAGAACTGAATCAGTATTTGTTCGCCGTGAGTGTGATGAAGATTGTAAAGTGAAATTTGCTACGGGTACGCTGAGAGAGAAAGCCTTGTCTTGGTGGAATGCATATGCTCAACCCATCGGAATAGAACAAGCTTATCAGACTCCCTGGGGTGAATTTAAGAAATTGCTGATTAAGAAGTGTTATCCTCGCAATGAGATTCGAAAGATGGAGGAAGAAATCTATAATCTGGAAGTAAAAGAGAATAATCTTAAAGCTTATATCCGAAGATTTTAGGAATTTGCATTATTATATCCTAATATGGTCATAATACTGAAAAACTTATGGAAGCTTTTATTGGAGGGTTGCCAAGAAATATTGAGGAAAATGTTACCGCCTCTAAACCTCAAACATTAGAGGAAGTTATCACCATTACTCAAAGGTTAATGGATCAAGTTATAAGGTAAACTCATGTGCAATCGACAGTTATTAATAAAAGGAAGTTTGATGATAGGAGGAGCTTTCCTTCTAATCGTAATTTATAGAAGAATAACTATCGCAATTATAACCAATGCAATAATCATCAACAACAGAACAAAAGAGCAAATATTTCTAAAGTTTGTGCTGTAACTTCAAGCAATGGTTATAGTGGAAACGTCCCCTATGTCCGAGATGTTCTCTACATCATACAGGATATTGCACTATCAAGTGTCAAAACTGTGGTAAACTATGACATCTGACAAGGAACTGCAGAGGTAAAGGACCGGCTACTGGAAGTAACCAAATTGCAGTAACTAAGATTTCCCATAACTGCGGAGAGAAGGGGTATGTCACGAATGAGTGTCGTAAAGAGAGCAATAGCCGAGGAAGAGCCTATTTTCTAAATGATGCTCAACAAGATCAGAGCACCGTTACAGGTATATTTCATCTAAATTAGTATCTGGTTAAAGTATTTGACTCAGGAGCTAATAGAAGTTACATATCTATTAAACTTGATGCTAAATTATATGTTCCGACTGTTTCCATGGATACTAAGTATGATATAGAAATGGCCAATGGAAAAATAGTTAGCACTAATACTGTTATTCGAGGATGTATCATAACTTAATTACATCAATCCTTTGAAATCGATCTTATGCCAATTAATCTCGGTAGTTTTGACGTTTTCATTGGGATGGATTGGTTATCCAAATATTATGCTAAAATCCTATGTGACGAGAAAGCCGTTCATATTCCTATTAACGGAGAAGTTTTGATTGTCCATGGTGATCGAAGTAAAACTCGATGTGCCTAAAAACCAATAAGTACGTGTCACGAGGTGGTCAAGTTTTCTAAGTTCAAGTGGCGGAGAACAAGCAAGACGAGAATCGACTAGAAGATATTCTTGTAGTTGGAGAATTTCCCAAAGTATTTCCCAAAGAATTATTAGGATTGCCGCCTATACGTCAAGTTGAATTCCAAATCGATTTGGTACCAAGAGCGACGCCAGTTGCTATAGCGCCTTATCGATTAGCACCTTAGGAAATGCAAGAGTTTTTAAGTCAAACTCAAGAACTAACTGATCGAGGCTTTATTCGACCAAGTATATCGCCGTGGGGAGCTCCAGTCTTATTTGTCAAAAAGAAAGATGGATCTTTTAGAATGTGTATTGATTATCATGAGTTAAACTTACTATAAAGAATTTTTATCCACTACCCAGAATCGAAGACTTATTTGATCAACTTCAAGGATCAAGTGTATTCGAAGATTGATTTACGTTCAGGATATCACAAACTGAGAGTAAAGGAATACGATATTCCTAAAACTGCTTTCAGGACGCGATACATACATTATGAATTTCAATAAATTTTATTTGGTTTAACCAATGCACCAGCTTTATTCATGGATCTCATGAAGAAAGTGTGTAAGCCTTACTTGGATAAATTTGTAATCGTGTTTATCGATGATATTCTTATCTACTCTCGTAATAGGGAAGAACATGCCAAGCATCATGGCATAATTCTCAAATTACTTAAGAAGGATGAGTTGTATGCTAAGTTTTAGAAGTGTAAATTTTTGATCAATGTTGTGCAATTTCTAGGACATGTCATTCATAGCCAAGGTATTTGTATGGATCATGCAAAGATTGAAGCTGTTAAGAATTGGACTATTCCTACTACGTCTACAGAAATAAGACAATTCTTAGGACTTGCTCGATATTAACAAAGATTTTTCAAAACGATGAATTTACCGTATACTAAGATGCATCTATTCAAGGAATGGGGGCAGTGCTTATGCAAAGGATTAAAGTTATTGCTTATGCATCAAGGCAACTTAAACCTGATGAGAATAATTATACTACCCATGATATGGAATTAGGAGCGATGATATTTGCTCTTAAAATCTGGCGACATTACCTCTATGGTACGAAGTGTGTAATATTTACTGATCATAAGAGTCTTTAATATATTCATAATCAGGAGGAATTAAAAATGAGACAGCGACGTTGGTTAGAATTACTGCTGATTACGACTGAGAAATTCGTTATCATCCAGGAAAAGCCAATGTAATAGCTGATGCTTTGAGTCGAAAGGAGCGTATTAAGCTATTACAACTTAGATCTTTAATGATAACTCTTTTCCCAAAATTACCTGCCTAAATACTCGAAGCCCAAGAAGAAGCACTTAAAGCAGAGAATCTAGAAGTTGAGAAGTTACGAGGAATGGACAAGGAATTTGAAGTTCATCAAGATGGAATTCGTTGTATTAAAAATCGTAGTTGGTTACCTGCCCATGGTAATTTACGAGATTTAATTTTGCACGAATCTCATAAATCAAAGTATTCTATACATCCTGGTTCTGGCAAGATGTATCAAGATCTAAAGAAACCCTATTGGTGGCCTAACATGAAGGCAATCATAGCAGAATATGTTAGCAAGTGTTTAACGTGTGCAAAAGTTAAAGCATGGTATCAAAAACCATCCAAACTGCTGATACAACAAGAAATTCCAATATGGAAATAGCAAAGAATAACGATGGATATTGTAACTAAGTTACGAATTACATCAAATGGATATGACACCATCTGGGTTATTGTCAATCATCTCACTAAATCTGCATGATTCATTCCTATTAAAGTAACCGATGGTATGGAAATTCTTACGAGATTGTACATTAAGGAAATAATATCTCAACATGGAGTTCTTGTATCTATCATCTCAGATCATGACAGTCGCCTTAAATCTGTGTTTTGGAGGTCGATGCAAAATGCCCTAGGAACTTAATGGGACATGAGTACGACATATCATCCTCAAACAGATGGACAAAGTGAAAGAACGATCCAGACTCTCGAAGATATGCTTAGAGCTTGTGCAATAGATTTTGGAAAAGTAGGGAGAAACATCTATCTCTAGTATAATTCTCTTATGACAATAGTTATCATGCTAGTATCAAAGCAACGCCTTTCGAAGTACTTTTTGGAAGAAAGTGTCGATCTCCAGTTTGCTGGGATGAAGTTGGAGATGTTCAACTAACAAGACTAGAAATAATACATGAGACTACTCAAAAGATCATTCAAATCCGACAGCGATTACAAGTTGAACAAGATAAACAAAGGAGTTACGCTAATATTAAACGTAAACCTTTGGAATTTCAAGTTGGAGATCGCGTTATGCTAAAAGTATCACCTTGTCAAGGAGTTATTATATACGGAAACAAAAGTAAACTGAATCCAAGGTATATTGGACCATTCAAAATAAACAAAAGAATTGGCCCTGTGACATATAAACTAGAGCTTCCTGAAAAGCTCAGTAATGTTCATAATACCTTTCATGTTTCAAATCTGAAGAAATGCGTATCTGATGAATCTCTCATCATACCGATGAAGGAACTTCAACTCGATGATAAGCTCAATTTTGTGGAAGAGCCAGTGGAAATCATGGTTAAAGAGATCAAACAATTGAAGCAGAGTCGTATCCTAATAGTTAAATTACGATGGAACTCGAAAGGAGGATTTGAATATACTTGGGAACGTGAAGATAGAATCCGATCCAAATATCCGCATCTATTTTCTACCCAAATACCTACATCTAGCTAAATCTCGGGACCAGATTTTATATAAGGGGCAGAGACTATAACATCTAGTAGATTTTGCTAATGTAATATCAATATATGTGTATTTCACATTTGATAAATATATAAAAAGGTGAATTTGCTAATGAATTTTTGCTTTATGCTATGATATATGATTGATTTATGGAATATATGGGTTTTGTTAAAGCATAGTTTCGTTGGACCGGTTCGACGACTCTCCCGGGCCATTCTTCGTCTTCCCGGGTGCTGGGTAATGCTGCAAACAATAGAAAACTGGTTAGACATGGACCCGAGGCTGGAGCCCCGGGATCCACCTCTGACGGTCAAGTTAGTATCGGTGCGATATATAGTGAAAGTGGTCGTTAAGATAGATAACCTGATGTAGAATGAGACCCCCTCCTCCTGTTTATATAGGGCTAGGGTTTCTTGAAGCGTAAGTAAGGTGTATGAGCCACGGGCCTGTCGGGATGGGCCCTTGACCGAGTGTACATCGACATGTCCCCCAGTCTAGTATGACATGGCCCATGATCATGTTATGCTAGACTCATTCATGTATCACGCTCACTAACAACCGCGTGTGGCTTACTGCTAGGACATCCTCATTGGATGTCCGTAACATATAGCTCCACTCGTAAATGGGCTACCTTTAGCAAAAATATGATGGGTTGGGGTTGCGAATATTGAGCGAAACCACTATACGTCATCATGTCCCCCCAGTCTAGTATGCGAGGTTGTCACCAAGGTTACTAGACTTTACACCATATCTACTACCTGTAAGTGTTTCCACGTCGAAAGAAATGGGGAACCCGTATGCGTAAGACGGGTGATTGTGCTCGAATGGTTGGTTTCCCATGATTAGGCGGTAAAGACCCCGTAAGAAGAAATCGTGTTCTATAGCCGGGGTAACACTGGCATTGGCAAGGTATCATTTTTATTCATCTCTAACGTGAGGATGTCAAGAAGGTTTTGTGAAGGTGGAGGTGGAACTCGTATGCTGCATCGTGAAAATTTTAAAGGAGTTCTTGTAGGTCCACGTAATCCTTGGCTTGTCTATGTGTTAGAATGATTAAAAGAGAGAGAATGAGATGAAGAACTAGAGAGAGAAAGTGGAGAAAGGTTGTAGAGATTGAGAAAGAAAGTAATATTAGATTATGTGAACTGAGAACCAACCCCTCCTAACATACTAGGAGGGGGTATATATAGCCCACCCTACATGTGGGCTTGATGGGTTATATGTTTACATACTAGATCACGAGCCTTGTTGCGTGTCCGGTGTATTGGATTGGAAACAAATTTTAAATTTATAAACACGAATTACCGGATTAACTAAATCCGCACGGGCAAGTATAACCCTTTCATTTGTGTATAGCTTTTATGTGGTAATACCGAGATCGTTCACGGGGATTTGGAAAACCTATGATCATTCAAAAAGAAAACTATAATCGTTGATTGTAGCAATTGTAGACAAACAAATAACAAGTAAAATGATAAGATTAATAATAAGATTAAAAGTAACACTTGGTAAAGAATAGTTTAGGCATCCATAGTGGTATAATTGTGATGACACGTTTAACAAATATGATTATGATAATTAGATGCATAATCCAATCTATAGTTTTCAAAATCTTCAATCCTCGTCAAGAATTTGGTTAAAGAAAACAAGCATTAGACTCAATCACTCAATTCAAGACTTAATCCAATTTCAACACATTCGATTCACGGCTGTTTCACGAATTTGCTAACACTTATAATTATATTTCTTGATAATCAAAACTTCTTAAGAAATGATCAATACAAAATATAGCCAATCATAGAAAAACCGGCTATGACTTGTTGATCAAAAATAACCCTTTCGACATATGAAATATTTACCAATGATGTAGTATTTTTTTACACTTTATTTTAGTGAAAAACAAAGCGACAAAAGCGGGTAAGTATTAAGTATCACGTTTAGGAAACACGCAAATACCAAAAACCGAGTTCGTTCTCGAGGAGGTATGGTGTTTAGCCAACATCAAGTATACGTTATTTATTCAAGTGATTATGCTTATGGAAAGACGAAAAGAAAAGAAAACGGGAACGAGTTACGCTAAAATCGGTCGAAAACGCTTAAACGTAAATACGCGACCAAACGAAAATTTTCACCTAAAAAATTTTGAAAATTACTAAATTGTTCTAAAAAACCTAACTAAGAAAAAACTGAAAACAAAAAAATTTGAAAACTTTTAAATTAATTTATATTAATTTTTAAATTAAAATAAAAATCCAAAAAAATAAAATAACTAATAAAAAGACAAAATTCAAACTTTTTTATTTGTAAACCTAAAGTATATTATATGAAAGCTAAAAACTATTTTTTGAAAATTTTAAAATACTTTCTACTATTTTTTTATAGATTTTCTAAACTTGAAAATTAAAATAATCGTAATAAAAAATTTATAAAAGTAAAAAATGAAACTTAAGCCTAGAAAAATCTAAAACTTAAATAGAAACGTAAGAAAAATAACGACAAAGAAAAATAAGCTTTAAATAAGCTGTTAAGACTCAAAAAGTAAATATAAGCTATAAACTAACACCCCTAATATACTACCATAGGGAAACTTTAATCAGTAAAGTCCCTAGGGCGCGTATGGATAGAGTATGGGTGTCTAAGCTAGAGGTCGTGGGTTCGAGGTTGGTCAGACCCAATTTTTTTTGTAACTTATTTTTTTTTCTTTTTTGTTCCCAGGCTACACAAACTACTAACCACTAATACAAAACCTTAAGACAGCCAAATGATTAACAAATTCACACCAAATTCAACAAACACGTCACAAATCTTTGTTTCTCTTGGTTAACCTCCTTTTTTTATATTCTTTGTTAGTTGTTGGTACAAAAGGGCACCCCTTTAAGATCTTGCTTAAAGGGAGTCACAGTAAGCAGTAAACGACTCAACAACACAAACACTCAGTCACGATAACACCAACATAACAACAATTCAAACCACACGTGAAGTTCTGTGCACACAGTTAAACGAAAGAAAATGAGCAGGCCTGTTGACTTTTTACTTTCTTTAAGTTACTGAGTTTGCTTCTTGGTTTTGAGAGGCAAAGGCACCCCACAAGCAGTTGCTTGTGGGAGTCAATTATAAGCACAAGAACACCACTAAGCACACTCAAAGCACAAATCGATCACAGATTATTCAGATTAAGCACACAGTGAATTAAAATCAAACAGTGGCTAAGCAGGCAGTGGTCTACAATCTTAAAACAAAACTCTAAGGTTGTGTTTGATAGCTTCTGAATTTAATGATTCAATGCCAATCTCAAAATCGGTCAGTGCATGTGGTGTTTGATAGTGACACTTGAGCTGCTGAATGGTCCCACTAATTTCTTAATCATTCTGACGAAAATGGATGCACAATTATTCAGCATTAAAAAATTTGCAAGATTGCCCTTTGAGTATAATATGAATTGTTCTCTATATTGTTTCGTTGTATGCATTTCTTCACATACGTAGTATTTTTAATCAAAACTTATGATTATTTCTTAATTAATATATTCTTTACGATATATTATTTGCTGCAAAAATTTATTTACGATGTACCAACTTATCGTGGTTCGAGCGTTTATTTAATATTGTTTTTGTGACGGTATAGACTATAGAGACTTCTTGAAAATACATGAAACAAACGTAGAGTTAATATTAAAAACAAACGAACGTAAGACCGATATCAATACTTTAATTTATAAACGCATATTATTTCGATACTATTATGTTTTGTTTTGCACGTTTTTTCACTTTATCAAACTATTTGCTACTAATTTTTGATATTACATTTTTGTTTGAGTTAATAATTTTTAAAAATTTAAATTTTCTTTAAAACTAGACAGAAGGTTAAATTAGTAATATAAGTCAGTTCACATCCCTCATTTAGAACGATTATCAAACACACTTTTTCACTCAGAATCAAATTCACTCAGCATCTTGAAATCTTTCAGCAACTTTGATTCATTCAGTGCTAAATCATATTTTTATCAAACAGTCCCTAACACTCAAATACTTGCACATAATCTAAGAGACCAATGACTAGGCCAATATTTGTGCAGGTTTAATAGTTTAAGAGCTGACAACCAGGCACCTTAGAACAAGCAATCCGAATGATAAGCTGAGAAAGACAAAACGAACAAAGAGTGGTAAAGTCCTAAGTTGAAACTGACAGAAACCTAAAAGTTGAACAGTGTACACAGTTTAATAAACAAAGCAAGCAGATGTGTATTTACTTTACTTGGAGTGTTCTTGTGTTGGTTATGGTAGTGGGCGCAGGCACCCCAAGGCTTTGGTGGACTAGTTTACTATGATGACTACACAAGAACACAAGGACTACAAGTAACATAATGCACAAATGCAAATAAAAATCACAAATCTCACTTAATTATGGCTCTTATGCAGACAGCAAACACATACCTCTTATCACTTTGGTTACTTGGTTCACTTTTCGAGTTCATGTTATATGTTGTTTGGGAAAATAGTGAACTCAAACGCCCCTTAACTTGAAATCATATAGTGGGTTTAGACAAATGAGCAGACCTCTATCTCTTTTTTAGAACTACTTAAATCCAGAATCTCTAAGCTAAAGACCTCGAAACAAGGAATTTAAGGCTGCTGATGTTTTTATGTAGAAACTAGGCCAAAAGTGTTCAAGTTGAAGCTCAATTGAAACCTAATGTAAAAATAGCACCACGGACCTATAAGAGGAGTATTATATCAGATAACACTCATAATTCAGCAACAAACTTTAACACATAACATGTAAACCATAGATTTATAGCTACTGATTTTTAAAAATGTCGAAAACACACAAGAATTGCACGCCTGTTGGTGCTATTGACCTAAAGGTCGAGTTTAAAGCGACAAGAACTAGTAAACCATTCAGCAATCCATGACATCACAAGCACACACTCCTATATGGGTGTGTGGACTAGCTACAAACAAAATTACACAGTACCATCCTCAAAAACCAAACATAATCATCATCTGATGTGGAATGCTATGTTTTAATACCAAATATTCTCAAACTTTGGTCACAACTTGTGACTTAAAACTTTAAAACTAGAACCCCTAATCTTTTTGCAAAATCCACTTAACCTAAATTCAACCAAGCTATGCAGAGCTAAGAAAACACTTTGGTGTTAGCTTCCACCCAAGGATCAACTGTCCCAAACACCACATACAAGTTCAAATGGTAATTTTCCCAAAATATTTTTAAGCAATCCGGATACACAAACTATGAGGCTATATTGACAACTTTCATTAGCCCAAAACAAGCATGATCAAACACAGAATACACAAACACTTTGCATTTAAGAACCATGGAAAAAATTCATTAAAAAGATAAAAAAATTGAGAAAAGCTCACCTCAAGGGCATACAATCCATACCCTCGAGTGTTTTGAGCTTATGTGGTAGCGGAATAACCACAAGCTTCCAAAAGCTGCTAAGAACAACAAAGTTAAACAGTAAAACACTATCAATAACACCACTGATTTTTTTTCACTTTTTCTTTCAAAACCTTTGAACAAACTTTGCAAGAAAAACAGAAGCGACAGAAAATAAATTGTAACACCCCATTTTGATAATGGAATGTCACGCGTAATTATGGTTTGTCATCAAAGCATACAAGGATAAATGTATAAAACATTACATGACCATAGGGATAACCGGAATCAAACATCGGTTCCCAAACATAAGCCCAAAACATAATAAAGCAAAAGAAATAAATGAAAGAGTAAACAAGCATAAGTATATGAAGGCAAAAAGGAAAAGAAGTCTCTGGCAGCTTCCATCCTATGCACGTCCTCCAAATGCTCGAGTCTTTCCTAGGGTACCTACCGTTTTGGGACATGGAAAGGAAAGTAACGGCTGAGCCAAACGCTCAGTGCACGGATATAGACATAGTATGAATGAATAAACATAATAAAGACTTAATAGCAGCGGAAATGTATAAGTCCTGGAAAACCTGGAACATGTTCATAAAACTGGTTTTATAGTTTGAAAAGCCTTATGTTTATCTTATGAAAGCTGTTTAACATATTTTACCATTAGCCAATATAGGTCATGAAAATCCACCGTGCATGAATACTTGGAGGGGTGACCTCATCATGAAAATTAGAGGGGTTGCCTCTAATTTAAATATACTGGTTTTTGGGTAGGAGGGATCAGCTCCTTGTGAAGGATGCAAGGCACACACCACATTCACCATGAAATCCTGAATAAAACATTTAACTAGGATGTACCCATACGCCCCATATGATAAATATAAATAAATGGCCAAAAGCTGAAGGGACGCCACGAGCAATCACTCCGCCGTGGTGAAGTCATAACATCAGTGCCTCTAATGTTATTGTTATGGTACCTCCATAACTAGGTGAAACTGGTCATGCATGTATATGGCTATAGGTAATCTTAATTAAACATAAGCAATCAAACACGTAACTTATACTGCGGGAAACAGTTGGCTGCATACAGGGATTCCTAATAAGGAAAGAATGTCCATACTGAAAGGACGGGAATCCGTACCTTATGTCCAGTGAACGAAGAGGATGAACTGATAGAAATCCTACTTCCTAGTGCTACATAAATACATACATGAATAAGTATCTGCTTACTAAATACGTAGCTGGTTTTATGTCATGTCTCAGCTTATTTTATGTGTTCTTACCATGTTTTACTGTTTTAAAGCCTTAAACCGTGTTTATCTTATATTCTGTTTAATCTGATTAAGTATTTCTGGTATTTCATGTATTATTATACTTACTGTGTAATAATAAGTAACTTTCCAAAAATAGCAGGTTTCCTAAAATAGAAAGTTTCCAAAAATAGAAAGTTACCAAAAATAGAAAGTTTCCAAAAATAGAAAGTTTCCAAAAATAGATTTACTGCTTAAAATAGATAAGTTTCTAAAAATAGAAAGTTTCCATAAATAGATTAGCTGCCTTAATTAAATAAGTTTCCATAAATAGATTAGCTGCCTGAAATAAATAAGTTTCTAAAAAAAAATAGAAGGTTTCCATAAATAGATTAGCTGCCTTATTTAATTAAGTTTCTAAAAATAGAAAGTTTCCATAATTAGAAATAAGCTGGTTAAATAAGCTAAGTATATAAGCCTAAGTGTTTTCATGATTATTTTCTAAGTCATATGATACAAGGTATAGTTTAATAATTATTTCATGTAATTAAATTAAACTATAGGTTAAAATATTTAATTAAAGTATAACATGTTTTTAATTAAATAAAGTTAAATACATAGGTTAAAACATGTATTATTATATATTAATAATATAACCTAAGTCATGTTAATTAATTAATTATAATCATGGTTTTTAAATAATTAATTAATTATAAGTCTAAAATATAAAATACTTAGGTTAATTAATTTCATGATTATTAATAATTAAGATAACCTAAGTCATGTTATTAAATTAATCATGTCATTTTATTAATTTAATTTTTAACATAAGATTATAAAACATAAAAAAAACTAAACATACACCATGAACCGGATCTAGAATCAAAACCATGAACCGGACATAAAATCGACACCGGACCTCGAACCAACTCGGGGTACCCCGTGCTTTACTGCTGCCGTGGGACCCACACGCACCAACCAAGACCGTATGGTCTTGGTGGTGGTCGGCTTGGCCAAACCGAGACCCCTTCGGGTTCGGTGCAGCCTGCGGCCAAAAACAAACACCCCTTAAAACATACTTTTGATTTTATTAAACCCCAAATCATGTTAGATCCATGTTTAATTATTAGGTTTTTGTAAAAACATAACATGTTCTTGATTTATAAAAAGATCAAATCAAAAGAAAAGGTTTAAAAAGGATTTACCGAATTCGTGGATCAAAAGGATGAAGAACAAACACGATCAACAACTAAAATTCCAAGATCCAAGATCACAAACCACCTCCTTGTGGTGGTTGTAGGGTGGCGGCCAAAAGAGAAGAGAGAGGAGGGTTTTAGGGTTTTTCTAAAATCTTCTATAAAACTAAAAATGAGTAGTGTAAGAAAATATTTAACCCCTTTTAGTAAAAATTGATGGGCTAAGCCCATCCTCCCTCCTAAATTTCGTGGTCATGGGTCCCACAAGGGGTAACCCGAATGTTTTCCGTGTCTAAAATATTAGTGTGTTCTCGTGTTCGTGTTTTACGTGTTCTCGTTAAATATTAACCGTGACTTAATATATTTATTTGTGTTCGTAATAAATATATATATACGTAATTAATATTATCTCGTGATTAAATTACGTTCATGATTTCATGATCGCATGTTCGTGATTAATTATTTTTTAAATAATTATTGTGTGTTCGTGCGTAATAGATACTTATCGTGTTCTAACATGTACGTAATACGTAAAATCCTAACACGTAAACGTCATCGTACTATAAAAGGAAAGTTTTAATCTAGTACATACGATCTTAAGGGTACTATTCATGGTAAAAGCATGCGGGTTTTACATAAATACTAACCAAAAACTACTATTATAAACCTATGTGTCAAGTAAGCTTATAAGATAGCTTATGAAATAGTGGTTCTAAAAAATAAACGAAGTTTGATTTCTTTTTGATAGAACTGGAAATTAAATTTGCAATCAAATATAAAGTTGGACAAAAATATAATGACAAGAAAATAAAATTTGCTGGAAAGTAAAATTGGAACTCAAGATTTCATTTCATAAAATTCATATGAATTACAAATTCTGAAAATGAAAAACTGGAACAAAAGAAAAGTAAAATCCTAGTGCCCTTTATATACTAGAGTTTACATCTTCTAGAAACAATGGAAAAATCTTAACCCTAATGCTTTTAATCTCCAAAATGCCCTCAAAGTCTTGGTCAAATTAACTAACCCATGATCTCTGATCTTGTACATGTGAATGTACAGCTGTTTGCAAGCAATCTTCACCCTTTATTCTTCATTGGGGACCAAGGAAAACCCTTGAGCCGTGGATCTTGTCTCCTCTAGGGTTTTGGGAAGAAAATGATGTGTAACACCCCACTTGGATAAGTGGACCGTTACCTGTATTTATGGCGTGTCATCAAAACATAAGGTAGATGTCCTAAAACATTAACTGGCCATAAAAGGAATACCAGAATCAAACATCGGTAATCCAAACATAATCTCAAAACATAAAAGTAAATACTAAAGGAAAGGACTAAACAATGTCCAAATAAGCAGTATAATGTAAGAAGTGCATAAAGTAAGAAGTCTGGATATCTTCCGTCCAAATGCACATGCTCTAAGAATCTTAAGAGCGTCTTGGTGTACCTGCCGTTAGAACATGAAAGGAACTACAGCTTAGCATAACACCCAGTGAACGGATATAAAGCCTGATAAGAAATACTGAAATGAAGCAGATGATGAAATACTAAAGCAGTAAGACTGATAAGTAAAGTTGCAGTGAAAATCTGTGTATAACCTGAAAAGTCTGTTTTATAAATAATAAAGCTGAACTGTTATCTGTTAAATATGAAAACATGCATATATTGTATTTTAATTGCCAAGATCTTATATAGGTCATGTGCTGTAACAACTGCTGCATGAATAAATGGAGGGGTGACCTCATCATGCTGTAGAGGGGTGACCACTAAATAATGTGATGGGTGGAGGGATCAGCTCCAATGTGAAGGATGTAGAGCATACATCACATTCACCTGATAACTATAAACTGATAGCCTAGGATGCATCCATACGCCCCACTAATAATACTGATAAAAATGGCCACGCTGAGCTGAATGTGATGCTGCAGGATATCATTCTCCTACAGGCGAGTCATGATACCGGTGCCTCAAGTGTCATGGTTACGCTACCTCCGTAACTAGTACAATTAACTGATCATGCTTGTATATAAGGCTCAGGCAATATCTTAGTTATTAAAATAATTTCTGATAATTTATAACATATACTGGGGAAATCATTTAGTTGCAGAGGGGGAATCCTAATCATGCATAGAAAAGAAGTCCTTACTGAAAGGACGGGAAATCCGTACCTCGTGTCCAGTAATAAAATAAGAATGAAAGTTAAGGATCTACTCCGACTTCACGGTTACTACATAAATAAGGGACGAGAATGAGTTGTCTGACTACTGTTTACTGTTACCGATTTTTATTGTTCTTACTTTAATTTATTTTCTCTGGTATTACTGTTTGTGTATAAATTGATAATATCTGACTATTCGATAATATTACTGATTAACGTATTTTCCGTATACCTGAATATGGTATAATGTGCAGTATATCCGATATAAATATTATTACTATAATTAGTAGTTTTATATAATAAAAAGGTTTCTAAATTCGTTCCTTTTAAAAAGTATAAATTAAATCACGCGTTTCAAAATAATTTAAAGGTAAAACATTATTGATCTAATTTAACAAATTAATAAAAATTTTACAATTTAATTAATTTATTATACAATACTATATAACAATATTTAATTAATATTGTTAATCCCACTTCAATCCATAACACAATATTTAGAGAGAGAAAGAGAAGAAAAGTACAGAGATAAACTAGAAAGAATGGTTGATTGCTAGAGAGAGAAAGAATGAGAACCAACACTCTCTTCCACACATGGAAGAGGGTATATATACCCATGAACCACATGGGCTTTCCATGGGCCGTGGGTTTGTTTCCATGGGCTCGGCTTCGCTTGTCTTGGGCTTAGAACCCCTAACTTATACAATATTAGCTTAAAGTCCAAGCCCGGTTTTCTTGACTAACCTATTACATTACAAGACCATTTATGACTAAGATGACCTATTACATTCTTGCTCGACTATATAAAATGTAGGACTAATAATCTCCCCCAATGTATCGCTCATCTTTAAAATGCATAAGATGATTGAGTGAATACATTCTTGTGGAAGTGATCTTCCTTCTTAGGTCTTGTATCTTGTTCTTGATCTTATTTGTTACGGTTTTGTTCCTTCATGCCTTTGAGATCTTTATCTTGAGCCTTTTTCATTTGACTTTGAGTGCTTGAGATCTTCAATATATTCTTGATAGTGTTCATCTTGAGCTCTTATGACAAGATGACCTATTACATTCTTACATTCTTAAGTATCTTGATTATCACCATCTTGTGCTCTTGTGAATTCTGAATCGACATCGGTTACACAGCTATGCCACCTTCTTGATATGTATCAACATATATAGACACGGACGAAATGGCTTTGAACATTTGACCCTAACTCAGTAGCGTTTTACCTCCGGTCGGTGAAGACCGTTAGACGGTATTAGTTACCGTACCTATGATCAGGTAGATTCGAGTAAGAACCTCCTTGACAGGGTTTCTTGGCGGTAGTAGCCAGTTCGCTTTACTCGACCGTCTCAAACCAGACTGCGAACGTATAGAGTGAATATTAAGGATAAATTATCTGTCTGATTAGAGTCGTCAATTCAAATTTTCTGGAACAAGTTTGATTTACAAAGAATCGCACCATTGTTGCTTTCTAGTTTGTCACAAGCTTGATTCATAGAGAATCTTGCGAGTCACCTACCACAGTGTTGTTTGATGTTGACACTAGAAGGATTTCCATTCGTCATTGTGAGCACTAAGGAGTGTCACTCTGAATGTTCTGGCAAGATCACACGGATTTTGCGAAGAAACCTGGAATCAAGTTTGAATCAATTAAGAATCTAAACTTAGTTACATTCCAGTTCTCACAAGTGTGACTCGTGTTGAATCGCACAAGTTACCTACCATGAGCTTGTTTGATGCTGGCTCAAGCAGGATTTCCATCTTCATTGTGAATCGTATCACTCGGATGTTCTGGCAATATCACAAGGATAATGCGTAGGACTCAATTGTGTCCTAATGAGATGATAGATAGATCTCGTTTGGCTCTAGACTCAATAAGTGCATTTTGGTAATCGGAGGCTGGAGCAGACTGCCACCTTTTCAATATTAACTAACTCGGAGTGAGAAAGTCAATAGATATGTGTTGATCTCCGTGACAATGAGACAAGTTTCTTTTGAGAGAAACTCGAATGGTTGGGGAAGGGTTGTGCATCACATCACTGGGTCTATGACACGTGTCTTTGATATATGTGTTAATCCGGGTTCTACTTAAATTGCATAGAATATTCAACTCCTTCAATGCTTACCAATATGTCATCACTAGCACCTTGTTGTGATTTTTCTAGTGCTAGCTTAAGTAATTGGTCCGCATTCAGCTTCATTCAACTCCATCTTTCCTAAGGACAACTATTTCTAGCTATGGAATGTCCTTGGGTAGATCTCGCCGGTTCTGGTTGGATCATAGGACTTAGTTTCCTATCCTAAACCACCTTTTGACTCCATCGTTCCGTCGTGGATATTAGGTTGTTTTGGGTAAAGATCGTAACCATAAAACCATTGAAAACCATTCGAAGTGCTTGATAAAAATCAAAACTTTTAACACTTGAAAGTTTTACATTTCCGAAAAGCTCCCCCTACACACATGCATCGATATACGAATTGGTTTAGTATGTGAAGGAAAGAGTTGCACTTGAGTCTTTAAGATCACATGTTGCAATATATTACATTTTAGTCACATTTTCTCCCCTATCTCTAATATAAAAATATCATATTAGAGATACCAATTGATTAAAGTATGACAATTTCTGAAAACCGATTGGGAGAGAAACATGTGTTCACGCATGAATCATGGAACATTAAGTCGGTTTTCTCCCCCTCAACAATATATGTGTGTCTTGAGACAAAATTTGACAAAAATTTTCGAAAAACGACACCACAAAATATGTTGAGGTATGGAGATGAGATGCCTTTTCCGATATAATATATTACATTTGACAATTTCATATCATTTTCGGAATGTGTTGGATACGTAAAATATGACAATTTCAGAGATGTACCCTAACAACATTAAAGGCTTGATTTTAAAACGCACACCCTCAAAAATCGATCCAAATAACATATGACAATTTTGAGATGTAAAAACCACATTATGAGGAAGGGAGTTTAAAACGCACAATTTTTAAAGATTTAGAAAAACCTTTTGAGAAATTCTTGAAAAATTGTGTTCTACGGTTTTAAAATAATCAGGGTAGAAGACGTCTCTTCTATTGCTTATGGAAAGCGCACTAAAACATACACTTCCCTTTCGGGTCCATTTTTCATGAGCTCAAAACTTTGATTGTTTTGTGACTAGCTCATGACCGAGAAAAATAAATTTCCCATTGTGAAGAATAAGTTATCATCCGTGATAAACTTTCCTTAAGTTGAAGTTCGAGGTCTAAGCTGACATTTACTTAGAAATCGTTTTTCATGAACTTAAAAACTTTGAATGTTTTTATGAGAAGCGCATGACCGAGAAATATGAATTTCTCGATAAGAAGGATAAGTTATCGTCCGAGATAAACTTTCCTTAGTTGAGGTCTGAGTCCTAAGCTGTGATGCGCTTAGAAGTCATATACACGAGCTTAAAACTTTCGAATAGTTTTACGGTAAGCTTGTGTCCGAGAAAATCGAATTTCTCGTTTTGAGGATAAGTCATACTCGGGATGAACTTTCCTTTTTTTTAAGTACGAGTTACAGTCTGACATGTGACTGTAAGTCTTTGTACATGAGCTGAAAAACTTTGAATGTTTTTACAGATAGCTCATGTCCGAGAAAACATAATTTCTCGTTTTGAGGATAAGTCATCATCGGGATGAACTTTCCTATATCTGAAGAACGAGTTACAGTCTGTAATTTGACTGTAATTCATTTTGAAGCTTAATTGTGAAACCCCTGAGACGCTTGTTTCTCGGATATCTGCTTCTTCAGCAACCAAACTCTGAGAGTGTCTTTTGTTGAACGGTATGAATATGTAAAACCTTTGTGTTCTTGTTGAACATTTACTTTATTACTTGCACTTTTATCAATAGTTTGTATGCTTGCATGTGGGTTAGTGATATCTTTGTGAGGACTGTGTTGGGGTTCACCTTGAACCTTTTTTGTGCTAGAGGGAAATATCTTTCCAGTAGGAACCCAACTAAGACCAATTGTTCTAAAGGTTCTACCCGTTGGTATCCACCTAAGACAGGGTCTAGGAGTCATAGATTTCTCATGCACAACAAAAGACTTAGTTGGAGAAAAACTATTTCCTGTAGAGTTCCGTCTTTGAGATGCTCTAGCTTTGTGGTTCACCTTGTTTAGGACTTTCGTTATACAATCATCATGAATGGCATTAAACATGCATTTGTTACATATCGTGCAAAACAAAATGCTTAGCATCTGAGAAGGCTCTATAGGTCCTAAGGTTGGCGAATTTGTGCACATCATAGAAGGGTCTAGAATTCCTAGATGTCTGATTAGCGCTCCTAGGTTGTGGGTTGGTCCTATCTATTGCTTGTGTATTTTTCTTAGCATCCTCCATATAGATTTTATGACCCGTGTCATTTGAACTACGCCTAGCCATGTTCTTGGAGCTATAGCTAGAGTTGCTTGAAGCATTCATGTGATCGGGTTTTGCAGAAACGAATTTTTTTAAGGATGGTCTAGATTGTGGAGTGACAGGTTTAGGAAAATTGTTACGCACGTCAACTTGGGATGCAAACCTCGGATTCGACGTTTTGGGTCGTACAGATTTAAACGCATTCGGTTGTCTAGCAACTGAGCGGTTTCTGAATGGTTGAGAAGGAGGTTTCCCCAAGACTGACTTTTTTGCTAACTTAGTATCCACTCTATTTCCTTTTAGCTTCCTTAATTCATTTTTCACCGATGTCAGTGCAAAAACCTTTTCCCGAATCTGAGCCTTTAATTGCTTATTTTATAGAAGTAATTGAGCGACACGTTGTTCTAACTTAATGTTCATATTGTCAAATATGTCGTTCTTAGAATTTGTGTCATTATTGTCTACATAGTCGATAGGTTGCACAGATATTTCACATAATGAAGCAGGCGAAGGACTTGGATTATGAGAATCCAACTTTGATTCTAACATATTTATTTGTGTCACAAAAGGTTCTTTTTCCGTGTTGGAATCTTGAATCTTACGATCCAATTTTTGTTCAAGAACAACATTTGCTTTTTCAATTTTTTCAAAATAAGCCTCAAATTTGTTATTCTTCTTTGAAAAATCGAGTTTGGCATCCTCAAAATCTTTTGTCTTCTGAGCTAACAGAATTTCAAGCTCGTGAATCTTAGAATCAACATCCTGAGAAGTCTCTCCTCCATTAGCACTCATATCTGATGAATCAGGTGTGGTATTGCTATCAACCTTTTCCACTAGATGTGTGTCAAGGATGGGTTCAGATTGCTCAGTATGTTGAGGAGCAACGTATTCAGCATTTAAATGTACCATAGCCATTGGCTGATCATCATAAATGGGTCTGATATCCGCATCATTGGTGGTTTGATCATTCCCAGAGCTGGTACTGATATGTTGCGTTTCTGATTCTGTCTCGCTGCTCTCTGTATCAATCGAAGAAGCATCCAATGCTTGATCTTTATCGACAGTGCTCTCTTTCGTCTGCATCAGTCTTTGATTCACCCTTCTTTGAAATTGCCTTTGATGGCGTGTTCTTTCAGCAATAGACTTCTTGACATTACTCATGTGATGACGGAGTTTCTCTTTGAACTCGTAAAGATAGAATGCCTTGTCCTTTGACTCAAGGAATTGCTGAAATTGGTTGTATAGAACTAAAAAGGCTGCCACGGATTCATCCTCTGGAAAATCATCTTTTTCAAGTTGCATGGGGAGTTGATTCATGTTGAGTGTGAGCGCGTTGTTGAATGTTCCAACCTCTAGACCAAGTAGTAGGATGAATAGCTGGTTGTATTCGAATGCCATATTAGTTCTTTTGATGAGTTCATTTGAAAGAGTCTGAAGGTGTGACTGAAGTTGCTTAAAATGTTCCAAACATCGCTCTTTAGCTTTCATCATCTTGTACTTGATTAGATGATCGTTTGCGTCTAAATTCGAGCTGTTGTTGGACATTGTCAATGATTGTGAATGGATTATGGATCTTAATGGATGTGTTGTGATTTGGTTGTGGTTGAAATTTTGAAAATTCAAATTTTTCTCAGTCCGACAATAAATTCCTCTGTCCGACAAAACGGTAAGCCGAAAAATTTTGTATCGCCAAATTTTGAAATTGAGTTAGAAATAGCCAAAAACTAGTAGGGAAAAAATTTGATTTTACTTTACCTAAAATTTTTTAACTCGTTTTTTTTAATCTTCATGTAAACTATGTTCCGGGACTAGTCTAGATAGTGGCTAAGTCTGAAAAGTACTCGAACAAAATATCCATCGGAATGTCCATCGGAATACCTTTCGAAATGTTCTATCGGAATACCTGTCGGAATGTCTATCGGAAAGTTCTATCGGAATACTTGTCGGAATGTCTGTCGGAAAGTTCTATCGGAATACCTGTTGGAATGACCGTTGGAATAATTTATCACCAAACCTATAGGAATACTTATCGGAATAATGATCGGAATATGTAAACCCTTTTTCGATGAAACCTGTCGGAATAGTACCAAATTCCCAACCAATTCGATATTTTAGGCCAAAAAATGATCAAAACACCCAAACATTTTGTGTTTTTAGCCAAAGTGAATATACAAAATCTCTATCACAACTATGTAAAAGATTTGTATAAAAAAAACCATAAAAAACACAAAAAATTTTTGTTCGAATGATATGGATCAAAATAGGCACGAAAATCAAGAACACAAACACGAATCTTCAGTCACCTATCCACTATAGTCTTTGATACCAAATGTTACAAACACGAATTTTCCTCGCGCGTTAATAAAATACTAGTGAACCCGAACCCGAGCTAAAACTAACCCCCGAGACGTCCACGCCTCGGTTTAACCAAACCGGACCTACTACGTGGTCCCCCTGCTGTTCTTCTAGTTCCCACTATTTTTATTGCTAAAGTTCCCACTGTTTTGTTATTAAAGTTCCCACTGTCTTTGTTTTGGTTCGCACTGTTAGTGTAGTGGTTCCCACTGCTAGTGCAGTGGTACCCACTGCTCGCAGTCCCAAACACCCCCTTTCTGCAATTTAATCCCAAACACCCCCCTGCTGTGGCTGCAGCCCCAAACGCACCCTGTATTGTTTCTGCTTGCGGCTGGTCTCAACGAAACACCACCGAGACTTGAAGTCTCGGTTGGTCAGTCCCCCTAAAACGCCACCACGCACCCCTTACCCCTGTTTGTGGTTTGATTCGCGGCTGGGCAACATAAAACACCACCGAGACCTGTTGTGTCTCGGTTGGGTCAGACAACAACACACCGAATGCCACGGGCTCTCGGTTTTTCATGATTACATAAACTCCAAAACCCACATGTTTAATCTTGAAACAAAAATCCCATTTGTTCTTGTTATACCAATGGTTTTCGTGCATAAACGGAAGGATTAAGAGAGGGTTTTACCTTAATTCGTGATTAAGAAAGAAATACAAACACAAGAAGAAATTCATTGCAGAAAATCGAATCCTCCCCCTCTATTTTGATCTCCAGCCGTCGGCCACCATGAACACCCAACCCTAATCGTTTTTTGTTTTTTTTGTTTATTATTACTGTTGACCAAATGGGATAACCCCCGTATAACTCTTTTTTCTCCAAAACAAAACCGGTCCAAGGCCCATTGAACCCTTTCTTTATATCGACCCTCTTATATCACATATGTTTTAGTTCGATTTCTGACACTTGTGAAGTGTATCTAACTTTTCTGTGTCATAATACATTCGTAATATTTATTTTTCTAAATAAATATATAAAGCTTATAGTAAATCAAAACTTCGTCTTTAATATTTTATATTTTTAAATACCGGTTTTACAATTCTTCCCCTCTAAAAAGAATAATCCGTCCCTGAATTAAGAATACGACTATACTAGGTTTTACAACTCTTCCCCTCTAAAAAGGAAAAATTCGTCCTCGAATTAAAGGTAATAAGCTGATGAAGTTATAAGAACTGAAAGAACATGTAAACTGAAAAGACAAATAAGGGGCTGAAGGATAATTCGTCTTCTAATTAAGACATAATGCTATTGATAGGTATAAACCACATGACTGAAGTGATCATGTAACGTGACATGGATGAAGAGAACATGGAACCTGACATGAGTGAAAGGACTTAACTAGATTTATTAAAGGAAAAGGAATGAGAGGTCCGGATGGACTCCTCCGTTTCGAGTGGCTTCCCGCTCGAAACGATTCCTTCAAAGGTCTAAACATAATAAACAAAATCTTGGTCCTGGTGACCCTGTCCAGATGATGCTGAATAGTTTCTGTATCTATACTTATGATGGATTTTCTGAATCTGAAAAAATGAATAAACTATAGTATGTAGGGTACATGAAACGGTACGTATAAATATCCTGAAGATAACATTTATATATCTTGGCAAGCTGCTGGAAGTATATAGGGACGAACTACGTGAACAATTATGAACCTACTATGTCAGCAATTGTGAACGTGGTTCACTATTATATGAGGAATGCTGGGCATGGAAAATATTGTGAACGTGATACATGAAACATAGTGTGAACGTGATGCTAGGACATAAAATGAATATATGTTGACTGAGGAAAGTATGCCAAACGATACGACCTGAGACGTGAAACGTCTGCCTGGGTATGGAAAAGTTATGCTAGACTTGAGTCTGGTTTCTTAAACATTCTATGACCGTATTCAGCAACAGGCTGTTAAACGTGTATCGTGAAATGGAACACGAATCTGGACGTGAACAATGTCATGAACGCGAACGTGAACTTAAATCATGAGCTAGCACAAAATATGGTCTGAAACAGCATCAAAATGTGAAGTGAGACGTAAACGTAAAGGTGAACATAAACGTGATCGTGAACATGAGCGTGAGCGAAATTCGCGAATGTGAAAGTTCTATCCGACATGATTGTTGATGGGATACCGTGAAATCGTACGATTTATTGTTGAAATTCCTGCAGAGTTGCTACTGCGTACTCATTTCGGATGAAAGAAAATGTGTAGGCTGAGTGAACTGGTCGACAATGACTTAGATAGTGTCATACTTCTTCTGAGTCGGTGGAAATCTGATAACAACTATATGGGAAACTTGTCTCATTTTTGTTCAGAATTTTCTAATAGTTGCAATAATTCACTAGCATGACGGCGTTCTATCTTGAACCTGCGGTATATCAGGCATCTAGATATAAACATAGATGTATCCATGTGTTATACTGCTTCTATCAAAAAATTGTCTGGGATTATGGTACATTTTGGTGGAATCTGGGTGAATAGTCATAAAAGAACTATGAGTCTCGGTAAATTAGATTTCTCTTCGCGTAGGATCTTATGGAATACAAAATTGTAGTGTAGGTCCTCTCCTTTATGCGTAAGCTTAGTCATGAAAAGCTAATCGTGAGAACTGTCAGCACTTCTGCGGTAGTAGTCAGCTGAGTTCTAGAAAATTTGTACTTTAATCATGGACGTCGGTCTTGACCATCTGGTGATGGCCTTCACCTTCATAGAATTGTCTGAAATTTCTTTCTGCTGAAATAACGTGGCCCAGAAATGCCACCTTGTTCAACTGGAAATCACATCCGGAAAGCTGCGTATATATTTTTCTCCTATCGTAGAATTTGCATGATCGTGAGAAGATGATTCTCGTGTTCTTCTCTAGAGTTTAGCATTTTAGGATGTTATAAATGAGTATATTGACGATTTTTGTCTGGGAACCCATGGAAAACAATTTTATTCATAAACCTCATACTATAGCTGGAGTATTTGGGAGCTCAGAATTATGAGAATTATAAATCATAATTTTGAGTGATCACAGCGTGTGCAAAAGCAGTCTTGCAAACATCAGGTTCTTACTCTCACCACTGATGGTTGCCTAATTGTGAATTGTTCTGAAAAATGTTTAAGATATCGTAGCATATCAAATAAGATCTCTATACGTGGAATGAATGTCGACAAAACGGTGATCCGGTAAGTTTTCCGGTGGTCGATATATGATCTCATGTTACCAGCCTTCTGTCTGATAGATAGGAACGATACACCTTCTGGTAGTGCGCTAGGGCGAATAAAGCCTTGTTTCGATAACTCTTGTAGCAAATGCTGCAGCTCTTTTAACTCAGCTAAAACCCTGCAATAAAGAGTTTTGAAAATAGGTTCGGTTCTTGAGACAAGCTCGATGTTAAATTATGTCTCGTGGTTAGGAAGGAATTTTTGGAAAATCTTCTGGAATGAAATCTAGAAACATTAGGATCTTCTGTTGATCATGAATTTAAGGAATTTCAGAAGTCGCGTCATGAATGGTGATTAGAAGTCCTCGCAGCTAAAAGATAATAATTCACGTGCTTGTAAAGCTGAAACAATTTATACTCATTTTTCTGGCAAAATATAATGAACAAATCAGGAGTTAGTAAGACGAATCTCGTCTTCAACTAGAAGAAAAAGCCTTTATAAATATGCTGATACTGTGGAGTCTTTTTTGGATGGGAGGTAGGTAATACATGATTTAAGATAAAGCTGACATAGGAATACGTGAAGTAAACGTGGCAACTTTCACTGATTGTGTTCATCTTTAACCTCACAGAATGAACATTGCGTGTCTAACCTGAATAATACTCCGTTGGTGGTAATTGAATTGTAATGGTCTGATTTATGTGTGGCATAACAGAACGGGTATACCCCCTAGGAGGGTACCCTGAATTTTAGAGGACCTAGTTTAGGAGGCATACTGGTGTTATGAATCTGACTCGTACTTTGAGAAGGTATTCGTATGACGTGTACTATGACTGGTGTCCTAACATGTGTCTTCTGAAATGATACTTGAGACATGTGTCTTGACTGTTGTCCGGACATGTATTTTAATGGGTGAGTCTGAATAAGGTTAAGAATTTCTGGTAACTGCTAGGGTTGGCGGACCGGTTAGACTGCTGACCTCTGTAATTCTTGTCACTTCCGTTCCGGAGTTCTGATGGTTACTGACTGATAAATAATAGCACGGTGGTTGTCTTACCGCTTTGTCTGTCAGTTACACGACGGTCATTATTACGACCGTATTACTGTAACTATTCTATTGAGTGGAGTGTGACATCTAGCTGAGAAAGTAAAAGCATGGAATAGAATGCTAGTGTCAGATGGTTGAAGTTTATTCTTGTTAGAAATTTCAAATTTATAGTTTTCGTCCCTGTTCTGCAAAGTCTTCATAGTATAAACAGCATCAGCATCTTGAGAAATCTCCAAAGCATCGACAGCATCAGCATTTGTGAGGTCTTCAAAGTGTTAGCAGCATCAGTATCTGGTAAAATCTTCAACTCACGAGCAGCATCAGCATCTGGTAGATTATCGACAAGTGAAAACACATGAGATGATTGAGGATCGATTAACAATATCCATGGAGTAGGGTACCTGGAGTACACCTGGACAACTGTACATGAAGTACAAAGTGAATACTACACATGGAGCATATCTGAGACACTATACGTGGAGTACATATGAAATACTGTACATAGAGTATAAGTGAGACACTGTACATGGAGTACATATGGAATACTGTACATGGCACTGGTGGAAAGTTTTATGGGATAATCGATACTGGTGTCAATTGTCTGACATGATGAAAGAAATAAATTTATTTAAACGGTAGTAAACTGAACTTAAATGAGTAACATGATAGCCTGGTAATTCTTGCGTGGACTTAAAGCTAGTTGTATAGAGTTTTAAGAATATGATTTAAACGGAATTTCAACAATGGTCAGCACGAAGACATGATTGATGAAGATCAAACATGATTATTATGAAAACAGGATTTTACTATAACCCCTTCTGTATCTTAGCATGAAAACATCATCACCTTGCTGAAAAACATAATCCTCATAAGGAGACATGAAATTAGTCAGCATGAAAACGACATTCACGTGAGAGTATAAACTTGACTGGTACAAAGAACATAAAAGAATAATCAACTGAGGTTTAACATCAACTGATGTGGATAGTTATGGTTTAATCCACAGTGTTCATAGTAGGAAGCATGTGACTAAGTATGGGCTATTCTGTCAAAATTTTCTGAGAACTGTCATGTATATAAATGTACAATATGGGGCTAAATATGGTTGGTTGTAGTCCAATTCGTATTTTTCAATATTTTATGAAATGTCATGATATGAAAAATGTGAACAACTATGGATCGGTTCACAAAACAACATTTGACTGAAAATCATGAAATTTGACTTGAGAAATAGTGAACGCATATGGGTCAGTTCACCTAATAACATTCGACTGGAAACATGAATCCGTCATGAGTAAGGATGAACGCCTATGGGTCGGTTTACCAATACAAAATTTGAACGGGAAAGGTGAAAGCCTATGGGTCGGTTCACCAAAACAAAAATTCGCAGAAAAGCACATGCGACTAAATATGGCCAGTTTTGTACCAACCTTTCACTTAGTCAAAAACATTAAGAAAAGTTACTGATAACTGAAGAAAACTTACTAATAAATGCATGAGAAATATGAGAGATAACAATGCCAAAATCTAGGAAGTTCCTAGTGACTACCCACAAGTCACAGGTCAAGTTTTAGAGCCTACAGGTCGAACCTTACCCTATGATACCATAATTTTAACACCCCACTTGGATAAGTGGACCGTCACGTGTATTTATGGCGTGTCATCAAATCATAAGGTAAATGTCCTAAAACATTAACTGACCATAAAGGGAATACCGGAATCAAACATCGGTAATCCAAACATAAGCTCAAAACATAAAAGTAAATACTGAAGGAAAGGACTAAACAATTTCCAAATAAGTAGTATAATGTAAGAAGTGCATAATGTAAGAAGTCTGGATAGCTTCCGTCCAAATGCACATGCTCTTAGAATCTTAAGAGCGTCCTAGTGTACCTGCCCTTAGAACATGAAAGGAACTACGGCTGAGCATAACGCCCAGTGAACGGATATAAAGCATGATATGAAATATTGAAATGAAGCAGATGATGAAATACTGAACCTGTAAGACTGATAAGTAAAGTTGCAGCAAAAATCTGTGTATAATCTGAAAAGTCTGTTTTATAAATAATAAAGCTGAACTGTTATATGTTAAATCTAAAAACATACATATACTGTATTTTAATTGCCAAGAGCTTATATAGGTCATGTGTGCTGTAACAACTGTTGCATGAATAAATGGAGGGGGTGACCTCATCATGTTATAGAGGGGTAACCTCTAAATAATGTGTTGGGCGGAGGGATCATCTCCAATGTGAAGGATGTAGAACACACACCACATTCACATGATAACTGTAATCTGATAGCCTTCGATGCATCCACACGCCCCACTAATAATACTGATAAGAATGGCCAAGCTGAGCTGAATGGGACACTGCAGGATATCACTCTCCTACAGTGAGTCATGACACCGGTGCCTCAATTGTTATGGTTACGGTACCTCCGTAACTAGTACAACTAACTGGTCATGCTTGTATATAAGGCTCAGGCAATATCTTAGTTATTAAAATAATTTCTGATAATTTATAACATATACTTAGGAAAACATTTGGCTGTGGACGGGAAAAACCTAATCATGCATAGAAAGGAAGTCCTTACTAAAAGGACTAGATATCCGTACCTCATATCGAGTAATAAAATAACAATGAAAGCTGAGGATCTACTCCGACTTCACAGTTACAACATAAATAAAGGACGAGAATGAGTTGTCTGACTACTGTTTACTGTTACCGATTTCTATTGTTCTTACTTTAATTTATTTACTCTGGTATTACTGTTTGTGTATAAATTGATAATATCTGACTATTCGATAATATTACTGATTAACGTATTTTCCGTATACCTGAATACGGTATAATGTGCAATATATCCGATATAATTATTATTACTATAATTAGTAATCTTATTTAATAAAAAGGTTTCTAAATTCGTTCCTTTGAAAAAGTATAAATTAAATCACGCGTTTCAAAATAATTTAAAGGTAAAACATTATTGATCTAATTCAACAAATTAATAAAATTTACAATTTAATTAATTTATTATACAACGCTATATAACAATATTTAATTAATATAATTGTTTTCCTCGCGCGTTAATAAAATACTAGTGAACTCGAACCCGAACCTGAGCTAAAACTAACCCCCGTGACGTCCACGCCTCGGTTTAACCAAACCGGGCAAACTACGTGGTCCCCCCGCTGTTCTTCAAGTTCCCACTGTTTTTATTGCTAAAGTTCCCACTGTTTTGTTATTAAAGTTCCTATTGTCTTTGTTTTGGTTCCCACTATTAGTGCAGTGGTTCCCACTGCTAGTGCAGTGGTACCCACTGCTCGTAGTCCCAAACACCCCCTTTCTACAATTTAATCCTAAACACCCCCCTGCTATGGTTGCAGCCCCAAACGCACCCTGTATTGTTTCTGCTTGCGGGTGGTCTCAACAAAACACCACCGAGACTTGAAGTCTTGGTTGGTCAGTCCACCCAAAACACCACCTTGCACCCCTTACCCCTGTATGGGGTTTGATTCGCTGCTGGGCAACATAAAACACCACCGAGACCTGCTGTGTCTCGGTTGGGTCGAACAGCCACATGTTTAGTCTTGAAACAAAATCCCATATGTTCTTGTTATACAAATGGTTTTCGTGCATAAACGGAAGGATTAAGAGAGGGTTTTACCTTAATTCGTGATTAAGAAAGAAATACAAATATGAAACGAAATTCATTGCAGAAAATCGAATCCTTCCCCTCTGTTTTGATCTCCAGCCGTCGGCCACCATGAACACCCAACCCTAATCGTTTTTTGTTTGTTTGTTTATTATTAATGTTGACCAAATGGGGTAACCCCCGTATAATTTTTTTTTCTCCACAACAAAAAAGGCCCAAGGCCCATTGAACCCCTTTTTTTTAATTCGGCCATCTTATGTCACATATGTTTTAGTTCGATTTCTGACACTTGTGAATTATTACGCAAGCATGTTTATTTTTCTCGTGCTTATATTTTTATATTTTTTTAAGCATATCTAACTTTTCTGTGTCATAATACATTCGTAATATTTATTCCTGAATAAATATATAAAGCTTATAGTAAATCAAAACTGCGTATTTAATATTTTAAATTTTTAAATACGGGTTTTACATGATGGGTCAGGGGACCCTCTATGTGACCACATGGGTATGTTTGTGAAGGAATCTTGGGTGGGGTTGTATTTGATTAAGTGTTAATCACCAATCTGCTAAAGATGAGAGTATAATTTAGGGGATTATGATTTAGGGTTCTTGGGTTTAACTGGGGATTTTTGGGGATGTTTAATGTGAGCAGTAGATGATTCCCGCCCACAAAATAATATTAATAAATGTATTTAAACGTTTAGTAGTAATTAAGATTAGGGCTGTGAGTGGGAGTGGTGATGTGGCAAATGATAATTAGATGGTGATGTTTGTATGTTTGGCAGTTTTAGTCCTTGCACTCCCAATTTGTCTTCATATCATTCTTTAGTAGATTTATATGCAAACTCCCTTTGATATAAGTTTTTGTTCTTGCAATTTTGCCTCAAATACTTTCGAGAAAGTATTAAAAGGGTATTCTTTTGCACTTTTATGAATCTTCAAGGGCTGATCTTGATATGTCTTGAAACCTAAGGGTCCTTCCTTGAATTTATGAGATTTACATGGGCCTAAAGTGACAAGTCTTCAAACTTTGAAGGACCAATCTTGACAATCTTCAATTCTTCAAGGGTCTTTTTGGAAATTCAACATTTGGGTCCAGTTCATTGTGCGGCTTCTTTTTCCGTGTTAGTTTTTGCATTGATTCTTGTGATATTTTGTCTTTTTCTTGATATTCGTACCTAAAATACACAACAAACGAATACAAGCATATTTTCCGGTATTTTAATGATATTTTAGCCGTTTTAAGCCCGATTTGGACGATGAGACTATGTATAAAAGCAGTCTCATCACTCCCCCATACTAAACCATTGCCGTGCCCTCACGCAATGCTAGATTAAAGTATCTTAGCATCTCCAAAATTTATTTTTATCGACCTTTATTGAAACGTAAACTTACTACACTACTACTACTTGCGTTTTAGACATAATGTATGATTTTCATCGCAAAATGAGACGTTTAGGTTCATAGAACAAGAAAACGTGAATGCTTCGTTAGAAATAATTTCGTCGTCCTCGATTTTCACCCAATTCCATGCCAAGCGTGTAGCGAGATCATTGTCATTATAAGTTAGTAATGCTAACACTACTCATATGCCCTAATCACGTACTTAGACTCCCTTAATCCTAAGTGGTATCTCTTATATTATATTTTTGTCTTAATGATCAAGAGGATACATCATTGACTTATGCGATGATAGAGATTAAGGTCCAAAAATAGAGTCATAACGGTGTAACCAAAACCATCGAATTAATAACCTCCTGATAGTTGAGTTTTTTATACCCTTTAGGAAAAGAGCAACAAATAGGGTAAGCACGACGATTTAGGAAAACCGTGTGTAAATGACCCTAGAATGAGTTCGTTCTCAAGGAGGCTTAGTATGTGTGTAATAAATTGATTATCATTGTGATTATATATTTGAGAAAGAAAAATAGAAATGAGATTAGAAGAGAATGACGGTTACGAAGACGGATTAAACTAAGTCGAAAAAGGTGTACACGTAAAACCGTAAAAAGTGATAAAATTAAAATTTTAACCTAAAAATTCCTAAAAATTACCAAAAATTCACAATAATATTCTAAGAGTTTACAAAAAATCCAAACTTTCCAAAACCTTTTAATTAGTTAGATAATGACTTTTTAATGCTAATTATAGCCCTAAAAATCAAAATTAATTATTAAAAAGCCCTAAACAAGATTTAAAAGTTTGTAAACCTCAAAAAGACTCTAATTAAGCTAAAAAGTATTTTTCAAAATTTAAAAACCAATCAAAACTATTTTTAGACAATTAAAAACTAATAAAATCAATTAAAACTTAAATTAATTCTAGAAAATAAATAAAAGACTCTAAAAATATTTGGAAAGTTAAAAAAATCCTAATTAAGTGTTTAGAACCTAGGAAAAATATAAAAACTTAGAAAATCAGACTTTTAATTTTTAATAATAAAATAATAATAAAATAATATTAAAAATCCAAAAATCATAAAAATTTCTAAAAACTTGCAAACTAACTTAATTTAACCTAAATAACTCAGAAATGAAAGTGAAATTACCTAAATATCCATATTGGGCCTAGAAAATGGGCTAAACCCAAAACAGACCCTTATTGGGCTAAATTGAGGCCCAATAACAAAAAAATGTTTAAAATAAGCCCAAAAATCACAGGTTGACTCAAAATTTGATTTTAAACAACTTTTTCCAAAGGCCCAAAAGCTGAAAGTGTGAAATAAGCTAGCTTATAACAAGCAGCTTATTCTTAATGGGCTTTTTGGCCCATTAAGCTATAAGCCAATGCCATAAGCTAAAATTTGACACACAAGCTTCTTTTGACCTAAATAAGACTTCTACAAAAAGAAATTTGAAATAAGCCCAAGGAATAAGTCTGAAAATGCAATAAGCAATCTACAGAAAACGACAAAATAGTCGTTTTTGAGTTCTAGGCCACCCCAAGTGCTGATTCAAGTTCCAAAAGATTTAAAATGACTTAACTAAGCAAAATCAACAAAGAGTTTTCAAATAAGCAGACTCAATAAGCTGGAAAAAGCAGATAAGCACTTATGTAAAAGTCAAAGAAGTTGGTTTTCTAGTAAAAAGTCAAAGTCAAAGTCTAATAAGCTCCAGTCTACTTAAATGGGTCAAATAATGAAGACCTATCACAAAAAATAAGTTGTTGCAAGTCTGGATAAGCTAGAATAGCTTATTGATAAGCTGATGATAAATTAACACTAGCAGGGGCTAGTTTTGGGTGTTGAGCAGTGGAAACTTTTTCCACTGCTTGACTTGTTTGACATTTTGTCTTTAGTGACTTTTTTGGAGATTCAGATTACACAAAGGCACCCAAATGATCTTTGGATCAAAAGGAGTCAAGAACAATCAAAATAACACAATCACTAACACCCAATTGATACAGTTTAATCAATCAATCACCAGATATTGCACAGACATGAACACTTAAGCAGTTGAGCACAAATAAGCAGTTTTAGCAATAATCAGCCAGCCAAATTCAACCAAATGCATACACAAGCTATTATAAACTCCAATAAGCAAGTCTAAACAGGTTTCATGCAATGGTTCAAAGAATTAAGCAAGATTCAAGCCAATGAAAGTTACTGATGAACACTATCACATGCAGTTTTCTACTTTGCTGATGTATTTGACACTTAAGCCAGATTCAACACCTCAAATCTTTCAAACAGGTTATAATGACTATGTTTAAACCACTTTTATCCCTAAACATGCATACACACTAAGTGTTCCCAAAATCCTAGGTCAAAACAGGCAATATCAAAGTCTATATAGCAGATTGTTTGATTCAAGGCTTCAAACCCAAAAACTTGCAGTAAAACACTCTCAACCAAGCATATAGCAGATACCAAGCATAAACAACACAATCCAACAACACAATTTCAAGTTGCAAGCATAAACAGATAGACCCAAACACCCCTTTATCTTTTCCAAATCAAATTTTTCAAAGTAAAAGTGAGATTCAAGACTACCCAAGCATCAATTAACACTAAAACGGGTAAGATAAACAGATTCAAGCAAGGTCAAGCCACAAAATTCACAAGATAACAAGTCACATACAAATATCACCAAAAATCATGAATTTAAGCAGATTTTAGGATTGAGTATGCAAACCTCATGGATGTACATCCATACCCACGATTTTTGAGCTTATGTGCTAGCAAGAACAAGCACAAGCTTCCACAACAAGCCTGCTAAGATTGAACAAGGTTAAAGCACAAGAGCATAAAAATCAGAAACTTCAAAAATCTTGATTGATGCAACCTTGTTACCCCACACTTGATTATCCCCAAGTTATAAGCCTCACAACACCTTAACTAACTCAGTTAGGATGCTATGATCAGCCCTATAACCCAAGAATTCCAAGATTGGAACAAGTACTTAGCAAAATATCAAGAATGAGGAAAATTGCAAAATTTTGCAACCTCCAAGTGAAAACAGGTTTTTAACTTCTAAACTAACAATCATATAACAATAATAAGCAGTAATAAAGATTGGCCAATGACTTTTCTTCAATGATTCAAACACAATTTCATTAAACTGAAATGGGATTTACAGAAACTTGAACAAGGAAAAATCAAAAGCAAAATGTAAATGTTGCAGCCCTATGCCTTTATATAGGCTACAATGAGACTAAGTTACTGAATAAAAACGTGAACCCTAAGTGCTTGATCTTCCAAATATGCCCTTGTAGAATTTGAAAACCTTGGACTCATGTGATGGATTCTTGGTTGTTTGTGGAGCTGGCAAGGTAGAAATTGCATCCAAAGGCCTCAAATAAGCTTAGAAAGTAAGCTTGGATATTGGACGTTGGATGTTGGCAGGGTTTTTGGCATCTTCTTCAAAGGGTGGGACAAGGGTTTATCATGTGACAATGGGGTGATGTGGCAAGGGTTTTGAGAGTTAGGTTATGATTAGGACTACCCTAATCACTAATCTGGAGATGATGGAGGTTTAATTGTTGCTTAAACAAAAATACCCAATTCATGTTCATAGGTGAATAGTGGTTAAGTTTGATCTGTTTTGGGTTTAAATGTTGGTGTTAGGCGCCAAATAAAACTAATCAGTTAAGATTAGTTTAATATAACTGAGTGGGATGTGAGGTGGAGGAATGGGGAGCTGCTATTGGTTGAAAGGAGATAGTGGGACACGTGTAGGATGGTGGTTGGTCTAGGTTTCTTTCATTGTCTTCCAAGTTTAACCCTCAATCTTTTATACTCCTTTCACTTGCAAATTAAACAGCCAAAAACGTATTCCCTTTGTATTTCAAGTTTTCATTTTCACACTTTTGCCCCAAATACTTTTCCAAAGTATTTTTAGGGGTATTTCTTGCCATTTGATGATTCTTGAAGGGCTGATTTGGTAATTTCTTCAATGGTAATGGTCTTGACTTGTTTGATTGGTATTTTGGAGGACTGAAACTGCCAAGTCATAATGATTGAGAGACCATTTTTGACAAATCTTCAAAGTTGAGGGTCCTTTTTATAATTTTGGGATTTTCAAAGGACCAAACTTGTCATTTCTTGTACTTTGAATGACTTCATGATGTATTTGACTTTGTGGAGGATATTGATTGATAATTTAGCTTTGTTGAGGGGCTAAACTTGCCAATTCTTTGAAGTGGAGGGTCCCTTTTGTAATTTTGACAAACTTTAGGGACCAAACTTGTAATTATGAGGATACAAGGGTATAAAGTGTCAATTCTTCCATATTGGAGGACCCTTCTTCATAATTCTTCAAATCTTCAAGGGTTGATCTTGGGAAAGTCTTCATTAGGGCTTGGTTCATTGTGCGGCTTCGTTTCCCGTGTTCGTTTTTGAATGATTCTTGTGATCTTTTATCATTTTCTACATATCCGTACCTAAAATACACAAGTAACAAACACAAGCATATATATGGGTATTTTGATGATATTTAATGCTTTTTAAGCCCTATTTGGAAGATGAGACTATGTATAAAAGCAGTCTCATCACTCCCTCATACTAAACCATTGTCGTGCCCTCACGCAATGCTAGAATAAAGTATCGTAGCATCTCCAAAATTCATTTTTTATTCACTTTATTGAACGATAAACTACCTACACTACTACTATTTCTACTACTACTTGCGTTTTAGACATAATGTATGATTTTCATCGCAAAATGGGACGTTTAGGTTCATAGAATAAGAACACGTGAATGCTTCGTTAGAAATAATTTCATCGTCCTCGATTTTCACCCCAATTCCATGCCAAGCGTGCAACGAGATCATTGTCATTATAAGTTAGTAATTCTAACACTACTCATATGCCCTAATCACGTACTTATCCTCCCATTATTCCTAAGTTGTATCTCTTATATTTTATGTTGTCTTGAATGTTTCACGGGGATACATTGATTGACTTATGCGATAATAAAGATTTAGGTTTAAAAATAGAGTCCTAACGGTGTAACCAAGACCATCAAATCAATAACCCCTCCCAATAGACAACGATGTTAAAAAATTAAGTTGACAAGAAGAATCGATAAACACGGTTTTATAACGGTTTTGAACATGAGACTTATTACCAAGACTTTTATACGCCCCCTAACGAAAGGGCCTTATTATCTTTGGTTTACCTCCATCTTTTATTCAACTTCGCCATGAAGCTTTTATTATGACTTCGGTCTTGCCTTGCCTTTTATTATCTACCTCATCGGTAGTTTTATTAGCCAAAGACGTATATCCTCACGCTAAGGCGAATTTTGGATCTTTAAAGCTTCGAAGATTAAGGCTTGATTCACTTTCAATTTTGCATAGATTTTTTGGCCTTGTGGGGCTTCAAATTGTTTGCTTGATTTAGGTGAGCACTTGAAATCTTATTATTGGGTGAAGCTTTTGATTATTAGGGTGCCAATAATTCAAAACCGTAACGTTGGCGATACCTTAATGTCTTCCCAATTTAATTACACGGAAGCTACTAGAAAAGACTAGAAACCCAACAATCCCAACTAAACCGCTAAGTCAATATTTATTAAGCAAAAAATATTTACATGCGAAGGGAGAATAAGCAAATAACAAGAACACATGAGTTTTTGAAAGAATACGAGTACTCTACGTTTAGCATAGTAACTTATAATTAAACCTATCATTTCTCGTCCTCATTTAAGAGACTTAGCCTTAAAAGTTAAGGAATCAAAGCTAAGTGCTCAACACGCACGGTCGAGTCAAAAATTACTCTTATTCTCTCCATCGGAAAATCCACATTCGTGTCTTCAAACACTTATAAAACATGAGAAAAATTTAAAATTTGGCCCATTTTTAGCCTTATTTTGCAACAAAACGATAACAAAAAGATAAACTTTGGAAAGCGTGAAGGTTTAGCAAGGCAAGTATCTATTCACCCCCCATACTAAAGTTAAACATTGTCCTCAATGTTTCGAGTCTAGGGGTGTAAACACCCCCATACTAGAGACGTAGTCGAATGCCTAATCTAGCATGGAAAGGGTGTAACCAATAAATTAATAGCTATTTATGAAGTGTGCTAATAACCTAAGGTTAGAACATCAAAAGGATATATCATGGATATTGAGAAAGTCTTCAAAGAAAACGATCGAGTGCTCCCCTAAACGAACACGAGAGGCTCCAATTGTGAAGATCATGATCATCTAAAGTTTACAATTCACAAACAACCACGAAACAAAGGTTGGAAGGGCACAAATCCCCACACGTTAACTACATTAGAAAGCGATAATATGTACATAGGATAAGCATGGGACTCCCCCACGAGGCTCCTCGTTTTTTATTACCAAGTCATGAGCTCGACTCGATCCTCTCAATACTAATTATCATTGGGGAAGGTGACTTGGTCGAGGTAGTTCAAGGATGGAACTTCCCCGCCAAAGTAGTGCTTCAACCTATGTCCATTGACCTTGAAGTTATGACCATCATCTTGAGCTAGCTCGATGGTCCCATACGGAAACACTTGAGTCACGGTGAATGGACCGGACCAACGGGATTTCAACTTACCAGAAAAGATTTTCAAGCGAGAGTTAAAAAGCAAAACTTGATCCCCAATGTTAAAAACCCGGTTTTTAATTTTAGAATCATGCAACTTTTTAGTTTTTTCCTTATAAATCAATGAATTTTCATAAGCAATATCCCTCAATTCATCCAATTCATTTAATTGCATTTTCCGGTGTTTTCCCGCGGTCTCCATATCATCATTGCAATGCTTTAGGGCCCAATAAGCCTTGTGTTCTAACTCGATAGGCAAATGACAATTCTTTCCATACACAAGCTTATAGGGAGTGCACCCAATGGGCGTCTTATAAGCGGTCCTAAAGGCCCATAAAGCATCGTCCAACTTATCCGACCACAATTGTCGGTTTTCCCCAACGGATCTCTCCAAGATCCTCTTCAAAGCTCGGTTTGAAACCTCGACTTGCCCACTCGTTTGTGGGTGATAAGCCGTAGATAGCCGATGTGTAACCCCATATTTCCTTAAGACCCTTTCAAATTGGTCGTTACAAAAATGGGTTCCACGATCGCTTATGATCGCACGAGGGGTTCCAAACCGAGAAAACAAGCTTTTCAAGAACTTGACTACCACACGAGCATCATTGGTGGGCAAAGCCTTAGCTTCCACCCACTTAGATAGGTAGTCAACCGCAACGAGAATGTACTTATTACCACGAGATGATGGGAACGGCCCCATAAAGTCTATACCCCAAATGTCAAAGATCTCACACACTTGGATGATGTTTTGTGGCATCTCATCTTTTTGTGAGGCTTTTTCTTGTCGTTGGCATGAATCACAAGACTTCACAAGATCTTGTGCATCTCGGTAAATAGTAGGCCAAAAGAAGCCGGCATCAAACACCTTCTTAGCCGTGAGATTAGCACCATGGTGACTACTCGTGGGTCCCTCATGGCAAGCTCTAAGGATGTTAGAAGCTTCGGTGCCAAATACACAACGTCGTATGATTTGATCCGCACAAGTTCGAAACAAGTAAGGGTCGTTCCAAAAGTAGAACTTGACGTCACGAAAGAATTTTCGTTTTTCTTGAGTCGTCATACCATTAACGATGAAGTTACCCGCGTGGTAATTTGCAAAGTCCGCAAACCATGGGGTGGAAGGATCAAGCTTAGAATTCACTACACCAAGTGTCTAGAGCGGAAATGTTTCGGTGATTTCCTTGGGCTCGTAAACACTTTGGTGAGGATCTTCCAAACGAGAAAGATGATCGGCCGCTAGATTCTCGGCTCCTTTTTTGTCAACGATGGTGTGATCAAATTCTTGAAGGAGGAGAATCCAACGAAGTAATCTAGGCTTAGCATCTTGCTTCGCCATGAGATACTTGATAGCCGAATGGTCCGTATACACTATGCATTTAGCTAAGACGAGGTAAGGTCGGAATTTCTCAAATGCATACACCACGGCAAGGAACTCCTTCTCCGTTGTAGTGTATTTAAGTTGAGCCTCGGTCATCGTCTTGCTAGCATAGTGAATAGGCAAGAAGTGCTTATCATGACGTTGCCCCAAAACGGCCCCAATAGCGTAGTCACTAGCATCATACATGAGCTCAAAAGGGAGGTTCCAATTTGGAGCAACAAGAATGGGAGCTTCGGTAAGTTTACTCTTAAGGATTTCAAAGGCTCGTACACAATCTTCGTCAACGACAAAACGTGCCTCTTTTTCAAGAAGATGTGTAATGGGTCGAGAAATCTTCGAAAAATCCTTGATGAATCGACGATAAAAGCCCGCGTGGCCTAGGAAACTCCTAACTCCCTTAACGGTTTTGGGATGAGGTAATTTGGCAATGACGTCTACCTTAGCTTGATCTACCTCAATCCCCGCTTTCGAGACCTTGTGCCCTAAGACGATTCCACTCTTAACCATAAAATGACATTTTTCCCAATTGAGCACAAGGTTGGTTTCCTCACAACGTTTCAACATTCTCTCAAGATTCGACAAACACGAAGTGAACGAATTACCAAACACGGAAAAGTCATCCATGAAGACTTCCATCGTCTTCTCGATCATGTCATGAAAAATAGCCATAATACACCTTTGAAAGGTTCCCGATGCATTGCAAAGTCCGATTGGCATTCTACGATAGGCAAACGTTCCATATGGACACGTAAACGTAGTTTTTTCTTGATCACGAGGATCGATGGGAATTTGGAAGTAACCGGAAAAACCATCTAAAAAGCAATAGAAATCGTGTCCCGCAAGACGCTCCAACATTTGGTCCATGAAGGGCAAGGGAAAATGGTCTTTTCGAGTGGCTTCATTCAACTTTCGATAGTCAATGCACACTCTCCATCCGGTCACGAGTCTAGTAGGAATCAACTCGTTGGCATCGTTTGGCACAACGGTCATCCCTCCCTTTTTAGGGACACAATGAATAGGACTCACCCAAGGGCTATCGGAAATAGGGTAAATCATTCCCGCGTCAAGGAGTTTAAGGACCTCCTTTTTTATTACGTCGTGAATTTTGGGGTTCACCCTCCTTTGACTTTGGATTGCAGGCTTATAATCCTCCTCCATTAAGATTTTGTGGGTACAAAATTTGGGATCGATTCCCTTAATGTCGGATAACTTCCACGCAATTGCCTTTTTGTGATCCTTTAGAACATCGACAAGTGTGGTTTTTTCATCATTCGAAAGTTCCTTCGCAATAATAACCGGCAACTTGTCGTCCTCCTCCAAATAGACATATTCGAGGTGAGGAGGTAAATCTTTCAACTCAAGGATAGGTGGTTCCTCAAGTGAAGATTTGGGCTCGATACTCATAACCTCCTCGGGTGGAGGAAATGGGAAATCGTTAAGAAAATCCTTGATAATCGAGAAGTCCTCATCGTTGTCGAGGTCTTCGTCACAAGTACGTGGAACATTGCATTCTTCCAACGTAAAACCACCACCTTCAAATAGAGTGAAGTTTGGTGTCGAATTATCAAGAATTGGATCTAACATAGTGGGATTGCCACTAGTTTCTTCATCACCAAAACCTAGAACTTCTTGTGAAAATTCCTCGCAAACCACGTCGATCATATCAACGAGGTTTATGGTTGCAACGGAATAAACATGAGAAATTTGAGAGTTTTGAGTTGCGTTTATAACAAGTTCCTCGTCTTTGAAACGTAAAGTGATCTTTCTAGCATGAACATCGATCAAAGCCATAGACGTATCTAAAAACGAACGACCTAAAATGAGAGGAACTTGAGGATCCGTGGGGATATCAACAACGATAAAGTCTACTGGATAGTAGAACTTCCCCACTTTCACAAAAACGTCTTCCGCCAAACCACATGCGGGAATCGTGGAATGGTCGGCCAACTCGATAGACATTAGTGAAGGAGTAAGATTAGAAAGATTGAGCGACTTGAAGATTGCAAGTGGCATCAAGTTAATGCTAGCACCAAGATCGGCCAAGGCGAAGCATTCCTCCATATCTTGGATTGCACAAGGAATCAATAATTTACCAGGATCACTGACTTTTTGAGGTATGCGATTAAGATAAACCGATGAACAACTAGACAATTGGTGCAATTTCTCCATTGTTAGAAATACGTTTTAACGTATATTAGAAGTATCGGTCACTCCACAATATGATTTATGTTGTAATAGCTCGTAGTTAACAATTAGTTAAATGTTACTTATTAAGTTAAGTAAGAACCGGTCCATGGGCTTGTCATGGACCGGCCCAAGCCCAATGTTTGCTTGGAGTATAAATACCCCTTTCCACCATGGAAAGGGGTTGGTTGTTGTTCATGTTTTCATATTAATAAAGACACATTTTCTCTCACTTTCTCTCTCTAGTTTCTCTCACTAGAAAACATCAACCCACTTCATAGATTCATAGGTTATCAAATTCTACATTTGGTATCAAGAGCTATGGGGTGATTTAAGGTAAGGATTGTGTTGCTTTTTTAGTTTTTGAATCAATTAGTGATCTTTAGAAAAAATCAATCTTGAATCTTGTTGTTTTTGGTGTTTTTGTTATTGGGATTGATTGATAAGGATTGGGTTTAGCTTATTTTGGTAAAAATCATAAAACTTTTTGTGGTTTTGGATCAAAAATCGGATTTAAAGCTGTTTTTCTAAGTCTCGGACTCATATTTCCAGAACATTCCGAATAGATATTCCGAATAGGAGAAATATTCAGAATAGCAGAATTTTCCGAATAGACTTTCCGGATAGAAGGGTTTTTCCGAATAGCAGTATTTTTCCGAATAGCAATTCTTTCCGAATAGCCAATTTTTCCGAATAGCCAAAAACTTTCCGAATAGCCAATATTTTTCCGAATAGCCAAAATTTTTCCGAACAGGAGAAATATTCCGAATAGCTTTCCGAATTGCCCATCATTCCGAATAGCAAGTTTTCCGAATAAGCCAATAGCCAGATATTCCGAATTGAAGAAATATTCCGCATAAGGGTTTTTCCGCATAAGGGTTATTCAGCATAGGGGTTATTCCGAATAGAGCATTTTCAGAATAGGGTTATTCCGCATAGGGTTATTCAGTATAAGGGTTTTTTTTTCAGCATAGGGTTATTCCGAATAGGATTGATTCCGAATAGGGTATATTCTGAGTTAGGGTTATTCCGTATAAGCAAGTTCAAGGGGTATTTGAGTTTTTTCGACGATCTTTAGTGGATTTAATCTTGATTACAACCAACACAACACAAATTCTCAACCTTTCTTCACTGCTCGATCAACCGATAATCTTTGTGTCTTTTAAGTGATCACAATGAATCCGAGTTCATTAATGCGTCAGATGACATCTCTTACGGATATCTCAATTATAACGGGAACTGATATTCGTCCACCGATGCTTATCAAAGAGGTGTTTGAGGCATGGTAGGGCCGTATGATGCAATACTTGAAGTGCAAACCAACATACGGAAGGCTTATGGTCAAATCGATTTTGAATGGTCCACTCGACTATGGTACCATTGTGGCAAATAACGTGTCTCGACCAAGAGAATATGAAGAACTCACACCGGCACAACAACTCATTGCTGATGCTGATGAAAAGGCTTTATAGACTCTTCTCCAAGCTCTTCCGCATGATATTTATCGCATGGTAAGTCAATATACGGTTGCCAAGGATTTATGGGAACGTCTTAAGGTGTTGCTACAAGGTACGTCTCTCACCAAACAGGAAAGGGAATGTCAGTTGTATGATCTGTTTGATAGATTCACGTACAACCCAGGGGAAACACTACACGACTATTACTTCATATTCACTACTCTAATGAATGATCTGAATGTATACAATCTCGTGATTGCTCCATTCCAGGTTAACACCAAGTTCTTGAATACTTTACCTCAAGCTGAATGGGGTGAGTATATTACCGATGTTAAGTTAACCCGGGATTTGCATAAGTGCAATTTAGATCAAATCTATGCTTTTCTTCAGCAGCATGAGAAACATGTGATTATGCATCGTTCTCCTCGAGGTATGTACCCTGATTCCTTAGCTTTGATGGCGAATCAACCAAGCTTGTCACACAACAACACACCTTATATCTTGGGACATCAAGCCTATCATCCATCACCTTACATGACACCGACCTTCCCCCAATACTCGATTCTACCACAACCACCCACCTCACATCAGCAACAATATCGGTTCAATGCACCTTCACCACAGTATGCTTCACAACTTCATCCAGCAAATATTACACCTTATGCTCAGCCTTCATATTCTTCTTATCAAGAGAATGCAGCATATCCAACAAGCTACCCTGATCAAATGAGTATTCCTTCTAGTGATTATGCAGCTCATCAAGACCAAGCACTGTATTGTGATGATGAGGAAGTCCCCATTCCTGTATTCCAACAAGGAGCTGACCCAGTTGAAGTGCTAACCACTATGTCAGCTTATCTCACAAAGACTTTAAGCAAACGAGGATACAGAGGATCAGCTCCAACCAACAATCAGTTGAGGAATTCATCCAATTCACGTCAACAAGCTACTATTGAGAATGGAAGGGTAATGGTTCAGCCTATTCAACCATATCAGGGGAGACCTACCACATCAACTACCAATGCTCGCACGGTCAATCAGGCACCAATGGTCAATCCTGCTCCACGGGCTAATTCCACAGGCAAGTTGCGAATGATTACATGCTACAACTGCAAGGAAGAGGGTCACATGTCCAGGTATTGTAAGAAACCCAAGAGGAGAAGGGATGGACAATGGTTTGCAGAGAAGATCTATCTGGTTAATGCTCAGGCACAAGGAAGGGAACTTGATGAAGAGGAGCTTGCATTTCTTGCTGATCCAAGGATTGCTGAACAAGACGTTGTCACCACACAGAATGCAGCATACCAAGCCGATGATCTTGATGCGTATGACTCAGACTGTGATGACTTTCAATCTGCAAAGGCTGCTCTCATGGCAACTATCTCCAGCTTAGGGCCAGAAAAGAGATCTGAGGTACTTATTAATACCACCGATAATACCACTGATGTTAGTATTCAACCACATCAAGTTGTGCAAGAGAGTGCTGATTCGAATGAATCTTCGGTGGTGAGTCTTTCAAATGAGGAGACAAACAATGATAGCAATATCAATGTGAGTCCCCAGACTTTGAGTGTATCACAACCGGGACCCATTTCGCATACGCCTACTCCTGCTCAACAAGATTTGGTCATGGTTCCTGCTACATTACTTAGCCAAATGAATGTTGCACTCTTAGAAACCTTAGCTAAGAATAAGAATTTGTCTGATGAGCTTACCTTAAGCAACGAGAAAGTTCAAACCTTGGAATTAGTGCCCTCGTCTAGTGTTCTAACTAATCTCGAATATGATCATTTTAGAAACAAACAAATGGGTCACTTGCAAGAAATTGAAAACTTAAGAGCAAATTTGTCTAATGAACTTAAAGAAAAGGAGTTAGTGGTCACTAATTTTCAAAAACTTCAAACAGATTTTGAATCACTCGAGTCTAAGAAGAATGAAATGGAGATTAATGCTACTAATAAGATTAGAAGTCTAGATTATTTGCTTTTAAGACAATACGCTGCTTCTCAACTAGTGCACTTATTTGATGCTTCATTTAGAGAATTTAACTTATCACGTCAAAAAGGCCTTCCCCCTAATCCACGGTATGCAAAACAAGCTTTAAGACATAGTCCTAGACTTTATAATGCAACTCAATTAGGATTGGTCTTAGACCCGATTGTTTTTCCCGATGATCGAACAAGTAAGGATCTAGTTGATGAGGATCGGTCATACAATTCTGCAAAATATCCCGAGTGTGATTATTTTAAAATAAATAAGGAGCTTGCAAAAACGGATTTTAGAATTCGCTTCCATATGGACAAAGATCTCATTACAGCACCAACCTACATGTTGAATGAAGAAAACCCTAGTACATTTCCTACACTTGTCAACATGGAAGGTCCTAAGGAAATTCCAAAGGATCTTCCACCGGTTAGCACTGTATGGTTAAACTTGCAAGAGATTAATCAATACTTTACTAATTTTGACAAGGTCATTTTGGAATGTACGACTTCAAATGGCCTAAACGCCGGAGAATGGGATTTCGAACACATGAACGAGGTGTTTAAAACTGAGATCAATCCGTTTGTCGAAAGTCTAAAAGGAAGTTTTGCATCTCTTAAGGAAAATCTTGTGTTTGAAATTGGTGAAGTTCAAAAAGTGTTTTATGAAATGGACACCGCTTACGAACTACAACTAATTGAAAAAGAAAAGATTTTAACCGAATATGACCGATTCTTGTCTACAGTAATCTCGTGTGATGTGCTTACTACTGTAAATGTTAATTATTCGAATGAGCTTACATCCGCCATGATTAATTGTGATACTGTGAATATTTGTGATGATAATTGTGATGATGTTTGTGATCTTTCTGTAAATGTTGCTGATACTGTAAATGAGGTAGATAATCATTCTTGTCACGAATCTAACGCTGAGTTTTTAAAGCTACAAGATTCTTACAATTTACTTTCAAAACGCTTTAATCAACTTGAACAACATTGTATATCTTTAGAATTAAAACAACAAACTCAAAATGAGAATCTTTTGATATCAAATGGTTGTGAAAACGGTGTTGAGACGAGTGACAAGATGATTGCAATTGTTAATGAATTAGAGGAAGAGATTATGAGATTGAAGAGAGAAGTGTCATCAAATGAAACACTCAAATTGGAACTAGAGGCTGCAGAGTCTAAAAACCAGGTCTTAGAAATTAGACTTTCGTCTGTTCTAGGGGAGATGGATCGGACAAGACAGGGACTATCCGCTCTTTATGGTTCACTAGAAGAACGCTTCGCTTTTAATGCGGCACAGCAACAATCTTATGTTGAACAACTGAACCAAAAGTGCGAGGAAATCTCTGATTTGAACATCCTGCTCATTGACAAAAATATGGTTTTGGCTGAGTTAAAGGAGACACTTCTTCTCACCCGACAAGAAGTTGTTGATAACTTAGCTACCGACTCTGCACCGTCCACTAGTGCTCCAACAACCAAGTCAGTAGTGCTTTATAAGAACCCGCTTCATAAGAGAAACCAGGTTACCTACGATGATTATATGAGGAATGCCATTAAGCATGTCGATCTTCTTAGGGATATTTTAGACGATCTTTATGCCTTAGATCCTTCAAGTAGCGACTATTATTCGGCTCATGAATATATTAAGCGAGTTCAATATTGCTTAGCATATTTGCAATACATAGGTACACCAGGTTCTGCACTACTTACTAATAGGCCCATTGCTGTAACTCCATTTAATAAGACTCCAGGAGCAAAACCGTCATTGGCACAATCAAGTAAGGCACCTTTAAAATCTGTTGCTAATGTTCCCACTTTGCCTTCTACAGGATTAAAAGAGACTACTAAGGCTAAAGGATTGCCACTCAAGAAAGATAAGATCAAGCCCTCCACTAGTAGTGCCAAAAAGAAGAAAGTAGAAGATCACCATAAAAATGTTAGTTCAGTTTTAAATAAGAAGAATCATGTTAAGACTAAAAGCTCTGCGCCTGTGCAGAAGCCAAAACCATTCGTGAATTCTAATTTGAATTGTTGGAATTGTAATGAATGTATGTTTTCCCAACGTCATGATTTGTGTCTTATTGAACATGTGAATGAAATGAATGCTATTAAGAATGGTCTTGAATGGAAGCCAACGGGTAGAACTCGTGCCCAGGTTGGCTCGCAATGGCGTCCCACTGGTAGGACCTTTACATTAGATGGAACAATGTACCCTTTAACTAGGAATGCATCCATTGAGGTTAGGTCTGAGCGTCCTTTAGTTAGGAACACTCGCACTCAAGTATGGAAACAGCGCCCTTTAATTAGGTCAGCCCCCACTATAGTGCCTATCAGTGAAGAAATACCTCAGGATTTAAGCCAACTAGAATCTACACCACCCACTAGGAAGAAAAAGGCTAGGAAATCTAAGAAACCTAGAGTTAGCAAATCTAAGATTATTAAATCTGTACCTGCTAATAACAAGGAACACTCAGATTCCGATACCTCTACATTGTCTTCGTGTGGTGATATTTTCAGGTGGTCCAAATCATCCTGTGGTATTTGGACTCCGGTTGTTCAAAACATATGACCGGAAATCGCTCGATGCTCCGAAATTTCGTCAGCAAGTTTCTTGGTACGGTTAAATTCGGGAATGATCATATAGCAAAGATAATGGGGTATGGTGAATATCAGATTGGAAACGTGACGATTTCAAGGGTATACTATGTTGAAGGTCTTGGTCATAATTTATTCTCAGTAGGATAGTTTTGTGATTCCAACCTCGAGGTTGCTTTTCGACAACACACTTGTTTCATTCGCAAAGGAAAAGATTTGTTGAAGGGATCTCGTGGTGCAAATCTTTATACCTTGTCCTTACAAGACATGATGGCCGCCTCTCCAGTATGTCTTCTCTCTAAAGCATCTAAGACCAAGTCATGGTTATGGCATCGCAGATTATCTCATCTTAACTTTGATGCTATTAATCATCTGGCTAAAAACGAATTAGTTCGTGGTCTTCCAAAGCTTAAATTTCACAAGGACCATTTATGTTCCGCGTGTTCAAGGGGGAAAAGCAACAAGAAATCTTACAAGCCCAAAGCTGAAGACACCAATCAAGAAAAACTTCATCTTTTGCATATGGATCTTTGTGGACCAATGAGAACTGAAAGTGTGAGCGGTAAGAAATTCATTCTCGTCATTGTGGATGATTTCTCCAGGTTTACATGGGTTAGATTTCTACGTACAAAGGATGAAGCACCGAAGGCTATCATCACTTTTCTGAAATTCATTCAGGTACGTTTGAATACTACTGTCCGCCGTATTCGTACAGACAATGGTACAGAGTTCGTCAACCAGACTCTTCGTGATTATTATGAAGGAGTTGGTATCTCACATGAAACATCCGCTGCACGCACTCCACAACAAAACAGTGTCGTTGAAAGACGGAATCGTACACTTATGGAAGCTGTTAGGACCATGCTTATTTACGCGAACGCTCCATTGTTCTTGTGGGCAGAGGCTATATCTACTGCATGTTTCAACCAAAACCGTTCTATCATTCGGAAACGCCATGGAAAAACACCTTATGAGCTTCTACATGACCGTAAACCCGATGTTTCATTTTTTCATGTGTTTGGTGCTCTTTGTTATCCAAACATCAATAGTGAGAACTTGGGTAAGCTTCAACCGAAAGCCGATATAGGTATTTTCATTGGTTACTCACCGTCCAAGAGAGCATACCGAATCTATAACCGTCGTCTTGGCAAGATTATAGAAACTATGGACGCAGATTTCGATGAGCTGACAGCGATGGCTTCTGAGCAACACAGCTCTGAACCCGCGCTTCATGAGATGGGAACCGGTGCTATTAGTTCCGGATTAGTTCCCAATAATCCTACTTCCACATCATTTTTACCACCATCAAGGCCCGAGTGGGATAAACTGTTTCAACCGTTGTTTGACGAATTCTTTGATCCCCCAAATGATGAAGTTCAAGCACCTGTAGTGATAGCTCCAATCCCTGAAGTTGTTGCTCCTGCAAATGAAGCTTTATCAAATGCATCTTCAACTAACATTGAACCGGATGCACCTTCACCAAGTGATTCTCAAACTACACCTGAATCGTCACCTCTACTTGTGCCTAATGATGTGGAAGAGGATTCTATTGATCACGACTTGGAATATGCTCACCTGCAAGAGCTTCCTTTCTTTGGTGTAGCGATACCTGATAACCCTTCAGCCGCGTCTACCTCAGAAGAAGCTCCTTCTATTGTTCACTCCAGTCCACCTAGGATTGAAAAACATAGCACCAAATGGACAAAAGATCACCCTATCAGGAATGTTATTGGAAATCTAGATCGACCAGTCTCTACACGCCATCAATTACAAGAGAGTGCACTCTATTGCTACTTTGATGCATTTCTCTCTGAAGTTGAACCTAAAAATTGGCAGCAGGCTATGACTCAATCATCTTGGATTAAAGCTATGCAGGAGGAAGTAAATGAATTCCAATGACTTGAAGTATGGGAATTAGTTCCTCTCCCTGACAAGGCCAACATTCTTACTTTGTTATGGGTTTATAAGGTTAAACTTGATGAGATGGGTGCGGTATTGAAGAATAAGGCTAGATTGGTTGCTAGAGGATATAAACAAGCCTTGGGTATAGACTTTGAAGAATCTTTTGCTCCTGTGGCGAGATTGGAGGCTATTAGACTATTCCTTGCGTATGCTGCTCATATGAACATGATCGTCTATCAAATGGATGTGAAGACGGCATTTTTGAACGGTGAACTAAGGGAAGAAGTCTATGTTAGTCAGCCGGATGGGTTCGTTAGCACGGAATTTCCTAATCATGTGTACAAGCTTAAGAAGGCTCTCTACGGGTTGAAACAAGCTCCACGCGTGTAGTATGATCTCCTCTCAACATATCTCATTGCGGAAGGCTTCTCCAAAGGCAAAGTGGACCCCACTCTATTCACTCTCAAGGAAGGCAACGACATGATTCTGGTACAAATTTATGTTGATGATATAATATTTGCTGCCACTAACATAGAATTGTAAAATCGATTTGAGAAGATAATGTCCACACGCTTTCAGATGTCGATGATGGGAAAAATTTCATTTTTCTTAGGATTACAGATTTCTCAGAATCCCAGAGGCATCTTTATTAATCAATCCAAATATGCTCTAGAATCTCTTAAGAAATATAACTTTAAAAATTGTGACCCCATGGACACTCCAATGGTGGAGAAATCCAAGTTAGATGAAGATAGGAATGGGACTATTGTCGATCCAAAACTTTACCGTGGGATGATCGGCACCCTTCTATATCTGACTGCTAGCAGGCCTGATTTGCAATTTGCTGTATGCATGTGTGCCCGGTATCAGGATCGGCCTACCGAAAAGCACCTACATGTTGTGAAAAGGATCTTTCGGTATCTGAAAGGAACACTTCATCATGGTCTATGGTATCCGAAAGATTCCTCTATTGCCTTAATATCATACGCAGATGCCGATCATGCTGGATGTCAAGAAACGAGGCGTAGCACTTCTGGATCTGTGCAACTCCTTGGAGATAGATTGATCAGTTGGTCTTCAAAAAGGCAGAAAAGCGCTGCAATTTCTAGCACGGAGGCTGAATACATCGCCATGTCCGGTTGTTGTGCTCAAGTCCTTTGGATGAGATCACAATTAACTGACTATGGTTTGGGATTCAACAAAATCCCGATGTATTGTGACAACAAGAGCGCCATTGCCCTTTGCTGCAACTATGTTCAACACTCTCGGGCCAAGCACATAGACATTCGCTACCATTTCATTAAGGAGCAGGTGGAAAACGGAGTGATCGAGCTGTATTTTGTCACTACTGAGTACCAGCTGGCGGATATGTTCACCAAAGCCTTAGATCGAGGACGAATCGAGTTTTTGATCGACAAGCTTGGCATGAAATCATTCACTCCAGCGACTCTCAAAGAGTTGGCAGAAGAATCAGCTGAATAGTCGTGGTAAACTATTCAGAGTATCCTTTGTTCGTGATCATGTATATTATAGTAAATATATAAACCACAAAAGAAAAATACAAAAATATAAAACCAAGAAAAACCATAAAAAATATAAAACCAAGAAAAACCATAAAAAAATATAAAACCTAGAAAAACCATAAAAATTATAAAATCAAGAAAAACCAAAAATATTTTTCGTTTAAAACGGGCATGTCTTTTAGTACGGTAATATTTACGGCCTTAGAAATGTCGATCAATATTGACACGGTGCCATAAATAGAGTCCGTATAAAAGTTGTACATTTTTAAAACATGCCCATTATGGCTTGCAGTTATTTCTGACTGCAACCCGGTTTTCACATTAAAGTCACGTATTTCCTTGGAAAACGTTGGCTCACAACGGGAATTAATTTTCTCGGGCGTGATTTACAAGCCAAATCATGCAAAGGGATCAAGTTTACTTTACAACTTGGTCTAACACGAGTTAGTGTACGTCTCAGTGCATTAATTTGTAAAATAAGAGAAATCTTATTGCCACCACGAATCAAACTTTTCAAGATATCAATTGGAAAATGTTTTTCATCATCCTGTGCCTCGTTAAACAATGACTACAGCTCTTTAAATAGAAAACGGGTCATCGTTTAAGGGGGAGAAAATGTTACATCATCTTTCACATCAAAAAGATCTTCAAAAAGTTTTCAAGGAAACTCAAAAAGCTTAATGGTTAATGGTTGGATTGCTTTGGCATTTGTCTTGTTGTTACTTATAAGCTTGTCCTGAATAGTTTTGTGCGTGTGTTAAGATAGGTTGGCTCGGGAATTTAACATAAGATAGGGTTAAAATGACAAGTATTAAAACTTGGAAAAACAAAAGAATTTTGATTAAAGAAAGAGGAAAAGTTGAGGGGGTAAAGTTGACAATATGTCAAACTTGTGAAAATTTGACCTAATCAAATTCATCCCCCCCGTCTCTTCTCTCTCTTTCACTGTTCTGATTGTTTATCTCCTTTGCCTGCCATTAACAAACATACGAACACACGAAATCAAACAAAAAAATCGTTCATCTTCTTGTTCAAGATCTTCAAAAGGTATCAATTTGGCTTAATCATTCATGAAAAACAATTTAATTAACTCTTTTTAATTGAAAATCACTCGAATGAAGTTTCTGCTTAATTAGGGTTTAAATTAATTGGGGTTTTGCCTGGGGTTGATGCGGAATAGCACGAATTAAACTGCTAAGGCCTTTAGAACACTTGAAACAAACGATTTCGTGCTTAATTAGAAAATACCTAAGTGTTGAAAACATTCCGCATAAGAATGACTTTCCGAATAAGGGATTTATTCAGAATAGAAAGAACTTTCCGCATGGAGAAATCTTTCCGCATAGAAGCTATTTTCCGAATAGAAAGGTTTTTCCGCATAGACAAAATTTTTCCGAATAGAATTTTTTATTCCGCATAGAAAAATCTTTCCGAATAGGAGATGCTTGATTTATTCCGCATAGGCCCAATGTTCCGAATAGGGATTTTATTCCGCATAGGCCCAATGTTCCGAATAGGGAATTTATTTCGCATAGGCCAAATGTTCCGAATAGGAATTTTATTCCGCATAGGCCAAATGTTCCGAATAGATTTTTTTATTCAGAATAGGGATTTTATTCCGCTTAGGCTAAATGTTCCGAATAGACCTTTTTATTCAGAATAGGGATTTTATTCCGCATAGGCTAAATGTTCCGAATAGATTTTTTATTCAGAATAGGGGTTTTATTCCGCATAGGCTAAATGTTCCGAATAGACTTTTTATTCAGAATAAGGGTTTATTCCGCATAGGCTAAATGTTCCGAATAGACTTATCATTCCGCATAGGATCTATATTCAGCATAGACCAATTATTCCGAATTGAATGATTATTCCGTATAGAAGATGTTTGAGTGGTTTACAAGCTTAAGGGATTAGGTCATATGTTCAATGCTTAGGTTTAAAGTCATAATGATATTCATATTTGTATGTATAAATCTTTGTGTTTTATCTTAAGCAGAGACGATGACTAACCCTACAGTACAACAAATACAAGACACCAAAGCCGCCGCCATTGCTGAAGCCAAGACTCTAAAGTTTATTCCAAAAAACTTCCGGTTGAAGGAGGTATCTCATTCTACCCATAATGGATTTAAGGTAGGTACAACCATACTTGATAAATCTCATCTCAAGCATGCGCTAAGGAGAAGTGCTTCAGTGCCCTATGACTACCTTTACGAGTTCTGGGCTACCAAAGAGAGGACGTCGAACAAAATCACTTTTTCCTTGGACAACAAGCAGCAGACGCTTACTGTGTCAGACTTCAGGAAGATCTTTGGATTTCGACCGACACTCAAAGGTCTATCATACTCAGCCAACCCGACTAAGGACCAGATCATGGAGATGTTCACTGCCATTGGATGTCTTGACATACGAACCGCGTCTGAGTTTACTACTGCCAAAGTTGGTCAACCATGGAAAGCTATTTTTGGGATTCTAAGCCGATGTTTAACACCCAAAACAACTGGGTTTGATGCTGTTCGTCCACCAATCATCAAGATGTTTTATGGTATGTTTAAAGGTATGGGTATTGACTATGCATCACTGCTGTGGGAGGAGTTTACTTTTCAACTATTCACAAATACGAAGGGTAAGGTTAAAAGTTACCAGTACCCTAGGTTTATTAAGTTGATCATACATTACTTTATGGAAAATGATGCATCCATTAACAAGCGTGCAGGTAGTCGTCACCACACGATGGATGATGATGATTTGGTAGACTTAAGGCAGGAGACTCATTCGAATACGGTTATTCCTGGTCCCATACCCAGTCATCTTCTGACCGATGAGATTATTGCATCTGATGATTACAAGAACTTTCTAACAGAAATTGAGAATCAACGAGCAAGCATTCTAGCAGGTGAAGACTCATCTACCACGGTTAAGAGCAAAGGTAAACGGAAGCAAACAGATTTACCTGAACCCAAAGCCAAAAAGAAGAAGACTGCAGTTAAGAAGGGAAAGGGTACGGCTGATGAGTTAGTTCTCCACGATGAAGAAGATATTGATGATCCTGCTCTTAACAAGGCTGAGAGAAAAGCGATGAAGATAGCTATGGAAAGGAGTAGGAAAGACACGGGAGGTAGTGGTTCGGGTGCACGGGTAAATATTGAAGAAGAGTACGTGGAACCAGATGATGTGTTTGAGTTTGGATCACCTGAAAAGTATTCTACTTCGAAGGAGACATCCACCCCCCTGTTTCAGCAAGTGTTGCAAAAAGGACGGGCGCTCCTACAATTATAGAATCTACTCAACCTTTAGCAACTCAACTTCCACCAAAACAACCCGTACCAACCAGACCGGTTTCAACACCATTTCTTCCACCACCAATAACTCCCATCCTTAGTACCGTTGTCACAACCGAGCCTATTCCATCAACCCAGAGCAGTTCTGCAACGTCTACAATGGCTGCATTGGTAATGGCCGAAATGTTGGATAAACATACGGACAATCACAAAAGAGAGATGGATGAACTTCGCCAAGAGCTAAATAGATGAGTTCAAAGTGAAGAAGCATCTAGGAAAGCTCAAGAAGAGTTGATTGCTAAGTTCGCTGCAGACATGGAATTTACACGTAAAGCTCATGCAGAAGAACTTGCTCGGGTTAAAAAGGCTGAAGCTGATAGGCATCAAGCACGAATTACGAGACTTAAAGCTATTAAGGATGACTTTAAAGAGCAGAAAGAAGCCCTTGAAGCTTCTATTGAGCAGAGAGTGAAAGACTCCGTTGAATCCCTAATGCCTAAACTGCGTGATGAGTTGAAGACACTCGCTGCTGATAACTTGATGATCAAATCATCTAATCCTTCAGAAGCCGCCTACAAGATTGCTTATGACTTGACGGATTTTGAATTAAAGAAGATCCTCAAGGCTCGTATGAGGGAACTTGGGTCGTTTGATAAATCTAGGATTCAACAGGCTCTCTTCAAATCCCTGAATGACGCTATCATGGAGGATGATAGGTTGTTCAAGACGTTTGGAAGTGTGGTACCCTACCACATTCTCCCTGAGGAAGAAAGGGAAGAGAGTGAAGAAGAAGAGGGTACTCGTGGAGAAGAGGAAGAAGAAGAAGAAGAAGATAAGGATGATGATGATGATGAGGATGATGATGACAAGAATGATGATGATGATGATGAGGATGATGATGATAAGAATGATGATGATGATGAGGATGAAGATGACGATGATGATGATGGCGATGATGGTGGTGATGGTAATGAGGAGAGTGTTCGGGGGTAAACAGCCTGAGAAAGGGGATAAGGTTGCCAGCTCAAAGAAACCTGCTAAGTCTGGCACCAAGTCCAAGAAAGATGCAGCAGCAAAGGAAAAATCTACTTCCACAGAATCCAGACGATCGAAGTGGCGCCACGATATGAATGCCACTACAGCGTCATCTATTCCTGGTACATTTATCGCTGCATCCATACCTGTTACCACTAACCCTGTTAGTTCTATTGTTGTTGTTCCTGTGATTGCAGAATCGGTAACCGAACCTGAAGCTGCACAACACTCACCCGTTCATGACACTGCCGACATGCCTGAATCAGAACAAGCAGATGTTCACGTCTCCACTCCTCTACAACAAGACCCACAATCTACTATTCCAAGCACAAGGGACTGGGCAGACACGTTGGATATTGACGAGACTGCACCACCACAGGCTTGGATTACGGCAGCGGCGCAATATGATCCGATCACAGACGCTGACAAAGATGTCTTGTATCTCCGTATCCGCAGTCCGATTGACTTATGTGCATTTCTTGCTCATGAGTATAAGACATCGGTTACTCCATCTTTGGTGAAGAAAGCACTGAAGGATAAGAGACTTCGTGCCAAAACCCGGTTGACCCAAATGGAGTTCGAGTATTATGCTGATGAGATCCTGAAAGCTCTGAACACCGTTCAACGGCCAGGTCTTCATGACTCAGAAAGAGCTCCACCTCCACTTGACCCTACTCAAGATAATCAGATTGCTCTCGACTTCTTCGTCACCAACGATCTTGTGTATCTTCTGAAGGGGTCCTCAAAGTACGCAACATCCCTGACCTTGCTGAAAGCTGCCACTGGGGGACAATACCCTTTATCGAGGAAAAGGTAAACCGACTCTGGGTCCCAAAGGTAAATCATAATTATGATATGTATGCTGTCATAGGTGCATCACACTGGGACGAACGAGTTCGAAGGGCGTACAGGGGCTGCTGTCTAGTCAACTCAGGGAGTAACGTTCGATCCGATATCCGCATCTCCAGCATCTTAGGGTTGAAAACTGAAGCCAAGAATGGCTACTATCATGTGACGGAGATTCGTTTGAAAAGGGAGGATGACAGAGAATACAAAATCCAGCAGGGAGATTTCACTATCATTCGCCTTGAGGATATTGAAGATATGTTGCTTCTGATGACCCGAGATCAACTCACACATATTCCTCGTGAAGACCTCATTGCCTTGAATACAGCACTTCGTATGTTCACACGAAGCGTTGTTATCAAGAAAAGAGTTGAAGATCTTCAGTTGGGAGTCGAAAGCTATCAAAGGAAGCTAAACTTAACCCGTCCAGTCAATCAAGTTCTACCTCAACATGTAGAAAGATGTCCCTATAACGGCATCTCTGTTCCGAATTGCAGCATTTTCTACTTGAACAGTCGAGGTTTAATGAAGTTTATGAGGGTGGGTGAGCTTTACAAGTACAGTGATGGGACTCTTCTACAAGTTAGAGGAAAGTTGGAGCATCTGAACTCGGGTGGGACTTTGCCAGAGATGACCGAGGATTGGCATAAGGGTTATAGGCAGATGGCGAATTATGTGATCAAGAAGATCGATCAAAAGCTCCGTGAACGTAGATTGATGAGGAGATTGGAAAGATTCGTGGGTGGTAGACCATATTTAGTGCACCACAAGCTACTGCAACGATCCATCTAATGGGTCGTACATTTCAGGTCCTCTTTATATTGGTTTTCAATTGTGAATATGTATATTTGTGAATATTGTGCTGTAATGGCTTGATTTAGTGTGAAGGTATGATAATTTTTCAAGAATTTCTCACGAGATTCTAAATCTTTCAAAATATATCATACTAAAGCACTACAACTATCCTTTATTAACTTAAGGGGAGCAGGAACATGTTCTATGGCCAAACATCGATTTCATTTTTACCCAAAGACCGGTTAATCCATTCAATATCCCAAATATTAATGGTTAACATTTTGGATAAGGGGAGAAAATGGGATTAAGGAGATTTAAATGATACTTGGCTAAAAGATAAAAAAGACTTAATGATTATCCAACTTAATATGTGTAAAGCACGTGTTAAGGGGGAGCGTTTTTGATGAACAAAACACCTAAGGTACAAAACTTTTGATTTCAATATCACAAGTACCTTAAGTGATTATTCAATGATTTTTCATGGTGGCAATTCCTTCCCAAAACACGCTTAATTCACGACGATGTGGTGACAAAAGGGTGGTAGGAATAGGTTTAGTCCAATGATTCATCAGAGCCGATGGAATCTTCCCAAGGACAATTCCCTAGATAGAATTAGAAGTCCTAGGAAAGATGGAGAAAGAATGTGAACGTAGCTGAATGTCGAGCAAGTACTTAAGCTAGCACTGGAACAATCACAACAAGGTGCTAGTGATGACGTATTGGTAAGCATTGAAGGGGTTGAAGAATGAAAAAGAATTGTAAAGATAAAGGGTGTAAAGAAAGAAGCCCTCCTTACAACTTTAGGCAGAAACCGGGTCAATACATATGCTATTGAGGTCATTTTTGCTAATGATTCTCGGTATTGAAGAAAGACATCATGGACCCAGTGATGCAATGCACAACCCTTCCCAGCTAACTCAAATATCTCTCAAAAGGTATTTGTTTTAATCACACGGAGATCAACACATTATCTATTGGTTTGTTCACTCCGAATAGACTGGTATTGAAAAGGTGGCACTCCTCTCCAGCCATCGCTCACTAAATCAAAACCCACAATCGAGTCTAGAGACAAGAGATCATCAAAAGTCTCATTAGGACACTTTCCATTTATTCCTTGCTTTCTCACACACTGTGAAAAGTAAGAGATTTTTATGAGTCCTGCGCAGTATTCCTGTAATATTGCCAGAACATCCGAGTAATACGCAAGTATTACAATGAAGATGGAAATCCTGCTTGAGCCAACATCAAACAAGCTCATGGTAGGTTACACGTGCGGTTCTTTTAGAACCAATCTTGTGAAAAACTGGAAGGAAACAGTGGTTTAATTCTTAATTGAACTTAAACTCGTTCCAGGCCTCTACGCATTATCATATGATCTTGCTAGAACACTCAGAGTGACTCTTTATTGATCACAGTGACGAGTGGAAATCCTTCTAGTGTTTACATCAAACAGCACTTGGTAGGTGACGTGCAAGATTCTTTATGAATTGAGCTCGTGACAACTGGAAAGAAACGATGGTGAGAATCTTAATTGAAATTCACTTGTTCCAGGTTTCATGAATTGACGGCTTCAAATCACAAGGATAATTTATCCAAGTGATTCACTCTTTATGTTCGCAGTCAGCTTTGGACGGTCGAATAAAGAGAACGGGTTTACCCGCGAAATCCTGTCAGGAAGTTACTTAATTGAAACTATCCGTCACGGGTACGATATCTAATATCGTCCAACGGTCTTCACCGACCGGAGGTAAAATGCTACCGAATTAGAATAAAATGTTCAAAGCCATTTTATTCGTGTCGTTGCTGTGTACCTGTTAAAGACGGTAGCGTTGTTGTGTACCTGTTGAAGACGGTGGCGTTGCTGTGTACCAGTGAAGACGGTGGTGTTGCGGTGTACCTGTAGAAGTCGTTCCCACATGCTTATGTTTTTTCTGCATCAAAGTTTAGCAAAAATTCAAGAAAGTACAAGATAAAGTCTTCCGCTGTACCAAACTCTGAAACTTTCGAGAATTCAACAAGAAGACATAAGTGTGTGGAACATGAAGTCACGAGGAGGCAAATTCGCAAGAAAGGCAAAGATCGCACGTGAAAGGCCAAAGAACAATGCTCTCAAGCCAAAGCCAAAAAGATCAAACCAACATATTCACAACAAAAGAAAGAAAAGAAGAAAAGACTACGAGCTAAAGAACGAAGACTTAGTATAGTATGCTAGGTTTAAAACTTTGTAACGTGGAGTGACCTCCCTTAGGGGGAGATTGTTAGAAATACGTTTTAACGTATATTAGAAGTATCGGTCACTCCACAATATGATTTATGTTGTAATAGCTCGTAGTTAACAATTAGTTAAATGTTACTTATTAAGTTAAGTAAGAACCGGTCCATGGGCTTGTCATGGACCGGCCCAAGCCCAATGTTTGCTTGGAGTATAAATACCCCTTTCCACCATGGAAAGGGGTTGGTTGTTGTTCATGTTTTCATATTAATAAAGACACATTTTCTCTCACTTTCTCTCTCTAGTTTCTCTCACTAGAAAACATCAACCCACTTCATAGATTCATAGGTTATCAAATTCTACATTGTTGTTCAACATACTCTTAAATTTAGCGTCAAATCGAGGCATCATGACCAAAGCATCGGCGAAACTCACATTAAGGTGCAAATCACGAAACATTTTCATAAAAAGCTCAAATTGATAATTGTCGCGCTCTTGACGTTTCTCCTTCCTAAGTCTCGGTGGATAGGGCAAAGGTGGTGTGGGTTGAGGCATAGTAGGCATAGCCTTTGGAATCTCGGGTTCCAATGATAGTAATGGGTCAACCGTAGGTGTGGCATGCGCGGTACTTCGTGGGATTGGGATATGCTCCTTTTGGACCACCACCTCGTGTTCTTCCTCAATTGCTTCCTTTGTAGGAGCAATTGGTTGAGGAGTCGGTTCCTTAAGTGTCTTACCACTACGTGTGGTAATCACTATCATCTCACACTTAGGGTTGGATATGGTGTTGCTAGGAAGACTACTTGAAGATGGTTTACACATTATTGCCTCAAACATAGACGAGATTTTGTCTTCAAACACGGATTGCCTCTTCTCGGCTTTTATCATTTCTTGGTTAATCTCGTGTTGCCCTTGTTCCATTTTTTGTTGGTTTTGTTGCAACCTAGTGACATTTCCTTCCATCTTGTTGGTGTGGATCTTAAGTTCATTAGCTAACTCATTTTTCAACTCTTTCTTCAAGTCGTTCTTAAACTCGGATCTTAGGCTAATGATTTCTCTTTGAATATTGTCAAACCTAGCATCATTCCCACTAGCGTATTCAACAAACTCACTTGGAAGATCTTTCAATGTTTGCAAACTTTTGTTGTTGTTTTGAAAATCATTTTGATTCTTGTTTGAAACTTGATTATTAGCCCCTTGATTCCCATAGTTTCCCTTGTTGTAATTGTTTTTGAAACCAACTTGATTGTTGCGATAGTTGTTGTTAGCATTTTGATTTGAACCAAAATCCGGTGGAGTCATTTGATTGGAGCGGGAAACTTGACCGTTTTGGTTGTAATTTCCCGTGGTCGCGAAGGCACTCGAAGTGTTACCACCGTTGGTAATGCACTCGGAGAAATCATGACCTCCACCACAATACGTGCAAGAAACCTCAACCGCTTTAGCCGTAGCGGGAGCACTTTGTTCACCAACTTTAAACTCAATCAAAAGTCCTTTAAGCTTATCAAAAATCTTGTTTTCCAAGTTCGCCTCAATTTGGCAAGCATCGAAGGTAGTAGACAAAGAAGGTGAAGCCGAAGACGAAGCCTTACGAACACTAGACGTGCTACGAGGACTATACACCTTAGATCTATTTTCAATTATCACCAAAGCTTCCTAAACCGTTTTACACAAAAAATTACCACCCGCGGCGGCATTCAAATAATCCCTTTTATGATCATTAAGTCCATTGTAAAACGTGTCAATTTGATGCAAGTCGGAAAAACCGTGATGAGGACATTCATGTAACATTTCCTTAAACCTATTCCAAGCCGTTGAAAAACTTTCATTAAATTCTTGTGAAAACTTTGAAATCTCGTTTTTCAAATGCGTAGTCTTAGAGGGCCGAAAAAATTGGTTCACAAATTTTGAAACGAGATCCTTCCACGTCAATATAGAATTGGGTGGCTCTTTCTCTAACCAAATTTTAGCGGGCCCCGCTAAGGAATACGGAAAAAGCATCATCTTAATCGAGTCATTCGAGACATCCTTAAACTTGCAAGTGGCGGTAAGACGATTGAATTGGCGGATATGGTTGTGTGGATTGTCCTTCTCATCACCACGGAATTTGTTGTTTTGGATCATCGACAACAAACCCGTTTTCACCTCAAAATTCTCCGCAAGGATAGCGGGAATCACAATAGCCTCTCCATAACCCTCGGTGGGTGCTTGAAGTAACTCCATCATAGTTCGCCATGGTTGGTGCTTCTCTTACAATAGGTTCGTTAATAGGAGACTCCTCACTAGAATGATTTGGAGTGGGAGTTTTGTTCTTTCGTTTACGTGCACGTCTTGCTGGATTACGAGTTAGCATAAACGTCACGTACAACGAGGGGACGAGCAAAAAAGATTCTTTTTGGTGTTTTGTATTTTTCAATTTTTTTTTTTTGTGGTTTTTGATTGTATTAACCTTTTTGGAATTTGGTGAATGTATTAAGTAGACACAAATCTACAAATCTCCTCCTTAATCAAATCTCTTGATTAAAGAAGCCTCAAGGAATGAAAACGATCACGTGAAGTGAACGCCTTCGATGACTTTAGAACGTTGGTGGAACACCAAAACGTTCAAGAGGGTTTAATCAATGAAAACCAAGAAAATATATATGATACTTAGTAATACTTTGGGCGGCAAAACCCTCGATTAGCTCTCAAAATCAAATACTCACAAGCAAGCGGGGAAACGAGGCGGCGCGAAGCACTTAAGAGCCTTTTTCCTTAGGATATATTTTATAATATCCGCCTTATACCCACCTTATAGTTTGTATTTTTCAAGATTGAGCTTCACGAAAGTATTTATCTATTTTTGCCTTTTTCTTTGGTTTGAGATTCGAATACAATGATTGGGTAATGACCTCCCAAGTCAAGGTTGTGATTTCTCACGTATTTGGAGTACTTGTGAATTTATTGTTCTACGTATACACTATAGTAATAGTATTCACACAAAAACCGAAAACCGATAATACGTATTAGTAGAGTGCTACTAATACAAATACTAATTATGGTTAGTATATAAAAACAACAATTCCAATCAAAACACAACACTCCTCCCCGGCAGCGGCGCCGAAATGATAGTTGAGTTTTTATATACCCTTTAGGAAAAGAGCAACAAATAGGGTAAGCACGACGATTTAGGAAAACCGTGTGTAAATGACCCTAGAACGAGTTCGTTCTCAAGGAGGCTTAGTGTGTGTGTAATGAATTGATTATCTTTGTGATTATATATTTGAGAAAGAAAATTAGAAATGAGATTAGAAGAGAATGACGGTTACTAAGACGGATTAAACTAAGTCGAAAAAGGTGTACACGTAAAACCGTTAAAAGTGATAAAATTAAAATTTTAACCTAAAAATTCCTAAAAATTACCAAAAATTCACAATAATATTCTAATAGCTTACAAAAAATCCAAACTTGCCAAAACCTTTTAATTAATTAGATAATGACTTTTTAATGCTAATTAAAACCCTAAAAATTAAAATTAATTATTAAAAAGCCCTAAACAAGATTTAAAAGTTTGTAAACCTCAAAAATACTCTAGTTAAGCTAAAAAGTATTTTTCAAAATTTTAAAACCAATCAAAACTATTTTTAGACAATTAAAAACTAATAAAATCAATTAAAACTTAAATTAATTCTAGAAAATAATTAAAAGACTCTAAAAATATTTGGAAAGTTTCAAAAATCCTAATTAAGTGTTTAGAACCTAGGAAAAAAATAAAAACTTAGAAAATCAGACTTTTAATTTTTAATAATAAAATAATAATAAAATAATATTAAAAATCCAAAAATCATAAAAAATTCTAAAAACTTGCAAACTAGCTTAGTTTAACCTAAATAACTCAGAAATGAAAGTGAAAATACCTAAATACCCCTATTGGGCCTAGAAAATGGGCTAAACCCAAAACAGACCCTTATTGGGCTAAATTGAGGCCCAATAACAAAAAAATATTTAAAATAAGCCCAAAAAGCACAGGTTGACTCAAAAGTTGATTTTAAACAACTTTTTCCAAAGGCCCAAAAGCTGAAAGTGTGAAATAAGCTAGCTTATAACAAGCAACTTATTCTTAATGGGCTTTTTGGCCCATTAAGCTATAAGCTAAAATTGGACACACAAGCTTCTTTTGACCTATATAAGACTTCTGCAAAAAGAAATTTGAAATAAGCCTAAGGAATAAGCCTGAAAATGCAATAAGCAATCTATAGATTACGACAAAATAGTCGTTTTTGAGTTCTAGGCCACCCCAAGTGCTGATTCAAGGTCCAAAAGCTTTGAAATGACTTAACTAAGCAAAATCAACAAAGAGTTTTCAAATAAGCAGACTCAATAAGCTGGAAAAAGAAGATAAGCACTTATGTAAAAGTCAAAGAAGTTGGTTTTCTAGTAAAAAGTCAAAGTCAAAGTTTAATAAGCTCCAGTCTACTTAAATGGGTCAAATAATGAAGACCTATCACAAAATATAAGTTGTTGCAAGTCTGGATAAGATAGAATAGCTTATTGATAAGCTGGTGACAAATTAACACTAGCAGGGGCTAGTTTTGGGTGTTGAGCAGTGGAAACTTTTTCCACTGCTTGACTTGTTTGACTTTTTGTCTTTAGTGACTTTTTTGGAGATTCAGATTACACAAAGGCACCCAAATGATTTTTGGATCAAAAGGAGTCAAGAACAATCAAAATAACACAATCACTAACACCCAATTGATACAGTTTAATCAATCAATCACCAGATATTGCACAGACATGAACACTTAAGCAGTTGAGCACAAATAAGCAGTTTTAGCAATAATCAGCCAGCCAAATTCAACCAAATGCATACACAAGCTATTATAAACTCCAATAAGCAAGTCTAAACAGGTTTCATGCAATGGTTCAAAGAATTAAGCAAGATTCAAGCCAATGAAAGTTACTGATGAACACTATCACATGCAGTTTTCTACTTTGCTGATGTATTTGACACTTAAGCCAGATTCAACACCTCAAATCTTTCAAACAGGTTATAATGACTATGTTTAAACCACTTTTATCCCTAAACATGCATACACACTAAGTGTTCCCAAAATCCTAGGTCAAAACAGGCAATATCAAAGTCTATATAGAAGATTGTTTGATTCAAGGCTTCAAACCCAAAAACTTGCAGTAAAACACTCTCAACCAAGCATATCGCAGATACCAAGCATAAACAACACAATCCAACAACACAATTTCAAGTTGCAAGCATAAACAAATAGACCCAAACACCCCTTTATCTTTTCCAAATCAAATTTTCCAAAGTAAAAGTAAGATTCAAGACTACCCAAGCATCAATTAACACCAAAACAGGTAAGATAAACAGATTCAAGCAAGGTCAAGCCACAAAATTCACAAGATAACAAGTCACATACAAATATCACCAAAAATCATGAATTTAAGCAGATTTTAGGATTGAGTATGCAAACCTCATGGATGTATATCCACACCCACAAATTTTGAGCTTATGTGCTAGCAAGAACAAGCACAAGCTTCCACAACAAGCCTGCTACGATTGAACAAGGTTCAAGCACAAGAGCATAAAAATCAGAAACTTCAAAAAACTTGATTGATGCAACCTTGTTACCCCACACTTGATTATCCCCAAGTTATAAGCCTTAAAACACCTTAACTAACTCAGTTAGGATGCTATGATCAGCCCTATAACCCAAGAATTCCAAGATTAGAACAAGTACTTAGCAAAATATCAAGAATGAGGAAAATTGCAAAATTTTGCAACCTCCAAGTGAAAACAGGTTTTTAACTTCTAAACTAACAATCATATAACAATAATAAGCAGTAATAAAGATTGGCCAATGACTTTTCTTCAATGATTCAAACACAATTTCATTAAACTGAAATGGGATTTACAAAAACTTGAACAAGGAAATATCAAAAGCAAAATGTAAATGTTGCAGCCTATGCCTTTATATAGGCTACAATGAGACTAAGTTACTGAATAAAAACGTGAACCCTAAGTGCTTGATCTCCCAAATATGCCCTTGTAGAATTTGAAAACCTTGGACTCATGTTATGGATTCTTGGATGTTTGTGGAGCTGGGAAGGTAGAAATTGCATCCAACGGCCTCAAATAAGCTTAGAAAGTAAGCTTGGATATTGGACGTTGGATGTTGGCAGGGTTTTTGGCATCTTCTTCAAAGGGTGGGACAAGGGTTAATCATGTGACAATGGGGTGATGTGGCAAGGGTTTTGAGAGTTAGGTTATGATTAGGACTACCCTAATCACTAATCTGGAGATGATGGAGGTTTAATTGTTGCTTAAACAAAAATACCCAATTCGTGTTCATAGGTGAATAGTGGTTAAGTTTGATCTGTTTTGGGTTTAAATGTTGGTGTTAGGCGCCAAATTAAACTAATCAGTTAAGATTAGTTTAATATAACTGAGTGGGATGTGAGGTGGAGGAATGGGGAGCTGCTATTGGTTGAAAGGAGATAGTGGGACACGTGTAGGATGGTGGTTGGTCTAGGTTTCTTTCATTGTCTGCCAAGTTTAACCCTCAATCTTTTATACTCCTTTCACTTGCAAATTAAACAGCCAAAAACGTATTCCCTTTGTATTTCAAGTTTTCATTTTCACACTTTTGCCCCAAATACTTTTCCAAAGTATTTTCAGGGGTATTTCTTGCAATTTGATGATTCTTGAAGGGCTGATTTGGTAATTTCTTCAATGGTAATGGTCTTGACTTGTTTGATTGGTATTTTGGAGGACTGAAATTGCCAAGTCATAATGATTGAGGGACCATTTTTGCCAAATCTTCAAAGTTGAGGGTCTTTTTTGTAATTTTGGGATTTTCAAAGGACCAAACTTGTCATTTCTTGTACTTTGAAGGACTTCATGATGTATTTGACTTTATGGAGGATATTGATTGATAATTTAGCTTTTTTGAGGGGCTAAACTTGCCAATTCTTTGAAGTGGAGGGTCCCTTTTGTAATTTTGACAAACTTTAGGGACCAAACTTGTAATTATGAGGATACAAGGGTATAAAGTGTCAATTCTTCCATATTGGAGGACCCTTCTTCATAATTCTTCAAATCTTCAAGGGTTGATCTTGGGAAAGTCTTCATTAGGGCTTGGTTCATTGTGCGGCTTCGTTTCCCGTGTTCGTTTTTGAATGATTCTTGTGATCTTTTGTCATTTTCTCAATATCCGTACCTAAAATACACAAGTAACAAACACAAGCATATATATGGGTATTTTGATGATATTTAATTCTTTTTAAGCCCTATTTGGAAGATGAGACTATGTATAAAAGCAGTCTCATCACCTCCCCGAATAGACAACGATGTCAAAAAATTAAGTCAACAAGAAGGATCGATAAACACGATTTTTTATAACGGTTTTGAACATGAGACTTATTACCAAGACTTTTATACGCCCCCTAACGGATGGGCCTTATTATCATAGGTTTACCTCCGCTTTTAAGGGCTTCGGTCTTGCCTTACCTTTTATTTAACCTCGCCATGAGGTGTTTATTAAGGCCAAAGACGTATATCCTCAACGTAAACGTAATTTTGGATTTTAAAGCTTCAAAGTTCAAGCCTTTCACTTTCAATTTTGCATAGATTTTTCGGTCTTGTGAGCTTTGAATTTTTGCTTGATTTAGGTGATTGAGAACTTAAAATTATTATTGGGTGAAGCTCTCGATTATTCGGGGTGCCAATACTTCCAAAACGTGATGCTGGCGATACCTTAATGTTTTCCCAATTTAATTACATGGAAGCTACAAGAAAAGACTACAAACCAACAATCAAGACTAAACCTCTAAGTCAATACTTATTAGCACAAAATATATACAAGCGAAGGGAGAATAAGCAAAAAATTAGAACACATGAGTATTTGAAAGAATAAGAGTACTCTACGTTTAGCATAGTAACTTATAATTAACGCTACCATTTCTCGTCCTCATTTAATAGACTTAGCCTAATATAAGTTAAGGAATCGAAGATAAGTGCTCAACACGCACGGTCGAGTCAAAAATTACTCTTATTCTTGCCATCGGAAAATCTACATTCGTATCTTTAAACACTTATGAAAACATGAGAAAATTTTTATAATTTGGCCATTTTAGCCTTATTTGAAACAAAACGATAACAAAAAGATAAACTTTGGAAAGCGTGAAGATTTAGCAAGGCAAGTATCTATTCACCCACCTCCCCATACTAAAGTTAAACATTGTCCTCCATGTTTCGAGTCTAAGGGTAAGATACCCCCATACTAGAGACGAAGTCGAATGATTAATCTAGCATGGAAAGGGTGGAACTGTTAGCCCTAAAATGTGAGCGCCATTTACGGAATTACATTAGTTTGATATAGCCACACACGCAGGGACTAGTTTTGTTAAGTTAGAATAGTTCGTGTGTGTCAAGGCTATATATACACATCCATACTTCCATGGAGGGGTGAGGATACTTCATTTTGTGTATTTCACTTCTCTCTCTAAATATACACACTACTTTCAAGCTTTATCTTTATCTCTCTAAAAATGTCTAAATACTTCTTTTATCCTCCCCGACCTCCGGATCACCTCTTGTTAGCTTGAATCTTATGATGTTAACAATTGGTATTAGAGTTAACCGGGGGTGTTTAGTGTTTGTGTTTGCTTATTTTTTTTGGTGTTCGTCTCGTGTTATCAGATTCGTACCATTCCTATTCATGGTTTGTCCTATCCTAATTCAAGGTTGGTATTCATGTTTCATTATTATCTATTGTTATCAATTCAAGTCTCGTTATTATCTTTTTGGTTGGTATTCGTGTTTCATGGATGGTTTGTCTTGTCATGCCTCGTCATACACTGTTTTTTTTGTCCATTATTTTTGGTACCCGTTTAGTTTTCTTTTTCCTTTTTTTTTCTTTTTTTTTGCCCCTGTCAATACATCAATAGCTCTAATTTGTTAAGAAAAAAAGGGGGACGAAAAAAAAAACAAAAAAATTAAATAAATAAGAGCAGATCCATTTTTGTGGGTTACCAAAAAGTTGGTCAAAAACCCTTTTGTGATGCACATTCTTATGACATATTCAAATGGGATACACAGTTACATTCCGATGGCTACTTTCAGCAGACTACATTCCGATGGGTATTTTTAATACATTGCGATGGGTTCGACTGACTCATTGCGATGGGACCCATTCCGATGGGACTCATTGCGATGGGTGGTTTGACTCATTGCGATGGTGTATTAAGGCGTCATGCTGATGGATTTTTTCAACATTGCGATGGATATTGATATATTGCGATGGGTGCATATCATTGCGATGGAATGTTTATTGCGATGGGTGCATATCATTGCGATGAGGCCTGTTACATTGAAATGTGTTATTGTTGTGAAACTCAAAACATTGCGATCATGACCAAAATCTAAAATACCGAGACCATAAAACCAACACACCCCGACTCTATCTAACCTAATCCCATTGTCACATCAAACAAATCCCACCCTCATTCATCATCAGACTCAAAACTATTAATAAATCCATATGATCTCAGAATTATTTCATGACATTTAAAAGATCATACATCACGAAAACATTTCCATCACTGATCTGTGAGATTAATATCTCAATTTTGATATTCGAATCTTAATAAATAGAAAATAAACAATTATGTTTAGTTCAAATTGGATTCGTTTATTCACAAAAAAAAAATAAAAAAATGAAATGATAACATGCAGTCAGAAAATGAAATATTATACCCTACCTGCGACCCGCGGAAGGATCTTTTATTCGAGTATTGATCTTGGTTCGTGGGTCTGTGACAACAACATGTCATGTTGGTCTTAGTTCGATGTTAATGAAAACAGGGGTGCATGGTATTTGAGTTTTGTATAATCAATAGGAAGAGTGTGGATGCGTTTATGAGAGATGAGATGATCTGAGATTAGATGATGATTGTGTTGCTGCGTTTGGGAGAAAAATAAACGGCGATGGAAACTATGAGAGTGGATTAGGGTAAATTGCTATAATATATCCCTAAAGATTAGGGTAGGATGTGGTTAGGCCGGGTATAAAGGGTTAAATGGGCTGTGATTTAACTTATATGGTGCAATGATTATTATTGGGCCATCTTTAGTTAATACTCGGAAATTGATATGTGCTTACAGTGTTTTATCAAACGTCAATGGAGTGTATTTAGTTATTATAATTTGGGCTGAGTATTTCCACTTTGTCAATGGGACGGTATGCTTTGAAGTGGACCAGGTTATCTTTTAATGGGCTATAATGATGTAACAGATTAGCAGGCTATTCGATATGTATTGATTGAAAGTGCTTCAACGATAAAGAAAATTATTGGTTTTAAACCTAATATTTTCGAAATTACATTAGTTTGATATAGCCACACACGCAGGGACTAGTTTTGTTAAGTTAGAATAGTTCGTGTGTGTCAAGGCTATATATACCCCTCCATACTTCCATGGAGGGGTGAGGATACATCATTTTGTGTATTTCACTTCTCTCTCTAAATACACACACTACTTTCAAGCTTTATCTTTCTCTCTCTAAAAATGTCTAAATACTTCTTTTATCCTCCCCGACCTCCGGATCACCTCTTGTTAGCTTGAATCTTATGATGTTAACAGGAACCATTAGATCTATAGCCGTTTATGAAGTGTGATGAAATACCTAAGGTTAGAACATCAAAGGATATATCATTTGGATATCGAGAAATTCTTCAAAGAAAATGATCGAGTGCTCATGTAAAACGAACACGAGAGGCTTCAGTCGTGATGATAATGGCCTAAGATTACACATTCACAAACAACCACGGAAACAACGAGTTGGAAAGGCACAAATCCCCTCATTAGGTTAAATAAAAAAAGTATTTACAAGGATAAGCATGAGAATTCCCCCATGAGACACCTTGTTTTTGATAACCGAGTCAAAAGCTCGATTCAAATACCCACAAATGTGATCATTTAGGGATTATCATGGTTCGGTCATTTTTGGTGGGACTTACATGTATTCAAGGCCCAAATCAACCGTTAATAAAGGCAAAGCCTTTATACCGGGATCGAAGATCGTATCCTCACATTTTGTTGAAAATAAAGTACGTAAAGCAGGAGGATACGTCTTGTAAGGAAGAAAACCCCTTACAACGTAAGTAAATTCTTCATATCCGAGGGGGTGGGTTGGTATACTTTGAAACAAAGGTGAAATCGAAATAGAATTACGCAAATTAGTAGTTTCAAAGTCTCCCCTCGGATCGAAGGCAAAAGCCTCACTAAAACCCTCATTCTCTTCGAGAGGCGTTCCATCGGTGAACCCCTCGAGAATGGAAACATTATGAGTAGAAAAAGAAGTCTCAACCTCATGAGACTTCGGGAGGGTGACTATCAAATCCGGCTCATCGAGTTAGGATCCTTTGAATCCTCACTCTCGCTGTCCTCGAACGTCTCAGCAAAGAGAGGATTTACGTCACCAAAAATGAACGCGTCATCAAATTCGAATAAAGGGTTCGAAAAGATTTTAAAATCGGTATTTTGAGCGTCCTTATCGATTAGTGACTCGTCATCACTAGCGTAAAAATCATCGTCATTAAAAAGCGAAAAATTCGTTGATTCTCTCCCCCGAAGTGTCAATAGGAGAGACGTCATCACAAGAAATAGACTCACACTCACTATCGTGATTTTCCTTGTTAGAATCTTCCTGGAAAAATTCATCGAGAGCAAAATCACCTACCTCTTCTTCGGAGAAAACCGTAGGCTCACTTTGGATTGGAATAGGGACCTCGACACTAGGATTAGTGCTATGATTCGTCTCCCCATACTTAGAGAGGCATCGGTTTCCGTAGTGGGTATAGGAGTAAAAGACTCTTCATTTGAAGATTTTGCCTTAGTAGTTTCGACATCAGTGTCGAAAAACGTATCAATGTGAGAAAGGCCATCGGAGGACTTCTCACATGATAAATCTACAATCTCACACGGTGTGGGATTAGGAGTTAAAGGCTCGTCACGAGACGTTGTAGCCTTGATGGTTTCAAATTGGTCCTTCGGAGGGATTGAATGCGGGTTCTCAAAGGACGTAGAAATAGTAGTAACACTTCCCTCCGGAATTAAATTTTGATCATCTTCAAAAATCCAGGGTTCAACGATTTTCCTTAAAAACTTATAAAATTCTTCTTTTTCAAAATCACTTAACGGAATTTCTTCGTCAAAATTTGGTGTAGTTTGGTTTAGAAAATCTTCAATAATTTCATTTTCATTAGAAAAATTAGGTTCCAAAGGTTTAACATTCGTTGTTCCAACGCGTGCTACGAGTTTTTCTTGTTGTTTATTTTCGAAAACATTTTCAAAAACCTCGTTCGTTGACACCCTCATTTCCTTATCTTCGATGCTCTTTACAACTTCTTCAACAATTGGGTTATTTATTCCTTCCATAATTAGTTGATAGAGCATTTCATTTCGTTCCTTGATGCGATTAGTTTCTTCGACGATGCGACTACAATACTCGTCGATGCGGCTAGAACCGAGATCATTATCGAAAACATGTTGTGGAGATGATTGGTCAAAAACCGGAATTATAGCATGAATTGGGCTCATCATAATCCCTTGGTTGGCAAGAATAAGTATCATGAGGCCCCCACAATTGTCGCAACACAGATTTTGAGAAAAATCAGGTTCATCGTATGGATAACCATCCCCATTGTCATAATTGTAGCTCATGTCGTGTGATTCGTCAAAACCGGAAAATTGATTGTCGAAAGACGTATTTTGGTTCATCGGTTGACAATCGTACCCATAGTGAGGTTCATTTCTACAATTCTCACATGAATAAGACGGTGGGTATTGCGAAGATTGGTCATAGAAATTAGGATTCGGTTCGTGGTCATTATAGTCATTAGTACAACTAAATCCGAAATCGTGCTCCAAACCGCAAAAATCACATGAGTAAGACGAGGGCGGTTGTGGAGTATGGTCTTATGATTGGAATTCGTAACCATAGGTGATTTGATTCGTTTCATCATCTTGATTATTATCACAATAATAAGACGAATCATTCGACGAATAAAATGAAGACGATTGGTGACCTTGGTCGTAGGATTGAAATCTGTCACCATGATCGTTTTGAGGAGAGTTGTAAATTATAACCCTCCATTCCTCCAAAAATCTCACACCTATAACAATTACCACCATCGGGCGGTCCTCTACAATATGGACACGAGTAGTAACCATCATCATTCGACATGATGTAACGCAAAAATCTTAATGAGAATTAAACAATTTAGAGGGTTAAAAAAGAGAATTATGAAAATAGAGGGAGAATAGAAGATTATTTTTGTGTTTTTGGTTTTCAATTTTTTGGGATTTTTGTGTATTACGTAGAAATTAATCTACAAAAATTATCCACTAATCAAAGGTCTCGATTAATGAATCCAAGAGGAGTGAAGGCAATTACGTGAAGTAAAAACCTTCTTTCGACTTTGAAACGTTGGTGGAACGCCAAAATATTTCGAGGGTTTAATAATTTAAAATTCACAAAAATAGATTAATAATACTTGAGTTGGCAAACCTCTAATTAATCGTCACTTTCAAAATACGCACAAGCGAGCGGAGAAAACGAGGCGACGCGAAGCACTTAAGAGCCTTTTTTCTTTAGGTCGTAAAATACAACCGCCTTTTATCCACCTTATAGTTTGTATTTATCGAGATTAAATCAATGAAGAGTATTTATCTATTTTGCCTTTGACTTTAGTTTGAATTCGATACACTCGATAATGACCAGAACGCCCACTATCGAGATGCGATTTCTCGCATATTTAGATAACTATTGTGTGTTAATTGTTCTACCTAAATACAATATATTATGCATAATAAAAAAACGAAAAAAACGATTTTGTGTTAATAGATATCTATTTAACACGATTTATTTGTATGGCTAATAGTATTGAAAAATAAAAAGAAGTATTTACGATAAAAACGTAAACATTCAAACAAACACGATAAATAAATATGGATAAACACACCTCCCCGGCAGCGGCGTCATTTTTGATGTAGTATTTTTGTACACTTTATTTTAGTGAAAAACAAAGCGACAAAAGCGGGCAATTATTAAGTATCACGTTTTAGGAAAAACGCAAATACCGACAATCGAGTTCGTTCTCGAGGAGGTATGGTGTTTAGCCAACATCAAGTATATGTTATTTATTCAAGTGATTACGCTTATGGAAAGACAAAAAGAAAAGAAAACGGGAACGAGTTACGCTAAAAACGGTCAAAAACGCTTAAACGTAAGAACGTAAAAACGCGACCAAACGAGAAATTTCACCTAAAAAAAATTGAAAATTACTAAAATGTTCTAAAACTTAACTAAGAAAAATCTGAAAACAAAAAAATTTGAAAACTTTTAAATTAATTTATATTATTTTTTAAACTAAAATAAAAATCCTAAAAAATAAAATAACTAATAAAAAGACAAAATTCAAACTTTTTTATTTGTAAACCTAAAGTATAGTATATGAGAGCTAAAAACTATCTTTTGAAAATTTTAAAATATTTTCTACTATTTTTTATAGATTTTCTAAACTTTAAAATTGTAATAAAAAAATTTTAAAAGTGAAAAATGAAACTTTAGCCCAGAAAAATCTAAAACTTAAATAGAAACGTAAGAAAAATAACTACAAAGAAAAATAAGCTTTAAATAAGTTGTTATTAAGCTGTTAAGACTCGAAATGTAAATATAATCTATAAACTAACACCCCTAATATACTACCCTAGGGAAACTTTAATCAGTAAAGTCCCTAGGGCGCGTATGGATAGAGTGTGGGTGTCTAAGCTAGAGGGTCGTGGGTTCGAGGCTGGTCAGACCCAATTTTTTTTGTAACTTATTTTTTTTTTCTTTTTTGTTCCCAGGCTACACAAACCACTAACCACTAATACAAAACCTTAAGACAGCCAAATGATTAACAAATTCACACCAAACTCAACAGACACGTCACAGTTCTTTGTTTCTCTTGGTTAAGCTCCCTTTTTTTATATACTTGGTTAGTTGTTGGTACAAAAGGGCACCCCTTTAAGATTTTGCTTAAAGGGAGTCACAGTAAGCAGAAAACGACTCAACAACACAAACACTCAGTCACGATAACACCAACATAACAACAATTCAAACCACACTTGAATTATGTGCACACAGTTAAAAGAAAGAAAATGAGCAGGCCTGTTGACTTTTTACTTTCTTTAAGTTACTAAGTTTGCTGTTTGGTTTTGAGAGGAAAAGGCACCCAAAATAAGTTGCTTGTGGGAGTCAATTATAAGCACAAGCACACCACTAAGCACACTCAAAGCACAAATCGATCACAGATTATTCAGATTGAGCACACAGTGAATTAAAATCAAACAGTGGCTAAGCAGGCAGTGGTCTATAATCTTAAAACAAAAACTCTCACACTCAAATACTAGCACATAATCTAAGACCATTGATTAGGCCAATATTTGCACAGGTTTAATAGTTTAAGAGCTGACAACCAGGCACCTTAGAACAAGCAAACTGAATGATAAAATGAGAAAGACAAAACGAACAAAGAGTGGTAAAGTCCTAAGTTCAAATTGACAGAAACCTAAAAGCTAAATAAGTGTGCACAGTTTAATGAACAAAGCAAGCAAATGTATATTTACTTTACTTGGAGTGTTCTTGTTTTGGTTAAGGTAGTGGGCACAGGCACCCCAAGTCTTTGGTGGACTAGTTTACTATGATGACTACACAAGCACACAAGGACTACAAGCAACAGAATGCACAAACGCAAATAAAAATCACAAATCTCACTTAATTATGGCTCTTATGCAGACATCAAACACAGACCTCAAATCACTTTGGTTACTTGGTTCACTTTTCGAGTTCTTGTTATATGTTGTTTGGGAAAATAGTGAACTCAAACGCCCCTTAACGTGAAATCATACAGTGGGTTTAGGCAAATGAGCAGACCTCTATCTCTTTTTTAGCACTACTTAAATCCAGAATCTCTAAGCTAAAAACCTCGAAACAAGGAATTTAAGTTTGCTGAGGTTTATATACAGAAACTAGGCCCAAAGTGTTCAAGTTTAATGCTCAATTGAAACTTAATGTAAAATTAGCACCACAGACCTATCGGAGGAGTATTATATCAGATAACACTCATAATTTAGCAACAAACGTTAACACATAACATGTAAACCATAGATTTATACCTAATGATTTTTAAAAATGCCAAAAACACAAAAGAATTGCACGCCTGCTGGTGCTATTGACATAAAGGTCGACTTTAAAGCGATAAGAACTAGTAAACCATTCAACAATCCATTACATCACAAGTACACACCCCTAGATGGGTGTGTGGACTATCTACAAACAAAATTACACAGTACCATCCTCAAAAACCAAGCAGAATCATCATCTGATGTGGAATGCTATGTTTTAATACCAAATATTCTCAAACTTTGGTCACAACTTGTGACTTAAAACTTTAAAACTAGACCCCTAACATTTTTGCAAAAACCACTTAACCTAAACTCAACCAAGATATGCAGAGCTAAGAAAACACTTGGGTGTTAACTTCCACCTAAGGATCAACTGTCCCAAACACCACTTACAAGTTCAAATGGAAATTTTTGTGACACCCCGGGTAGGGTCAAAATATGCGGAAATATCCACGAAGATGTCACTAGGGTGGATCGATAGCATATAGTCCATAGAGCATAAGATAAAGAGTTATTTAAATCAGATTACATGTTTGATAACAAATAAAAATAAAATTTGTCTTAAACATGACAGAAGGTGATTGTTTATGTTTCCCAAATAGATACCCTGACGAGTCCTATGATGCAGATTTCTAAGATGCTGGAGACCATGCACACACCACGTACTAACTTCATATTCCTGTGCAAAACATACTAACGGGGGTCAACATAAAGTTGGTGAATTTACAGATTTTTACAATTAATTAGTTTGGACATACATTAAGCATAAAAGTGATAATGCACAAAGCATTCTCACTAAAATGTAAATAACATTTGTTTATTATTAGAAACTGAAGCTTAACCTCCGTAGTCCTCAACAGATGAGGACGTAGTGTCTCACATAAAGACACCCATTCCAGTTCCAACATGGTATACGTTTGTTGTCCCGGCCAAGGCACAGTGAGCATGACTCACCCAGATGGGGATGGTCAATCCCTAATAGATCTATTTATAACATTCGAGCGATATACAACTTTTTTAACAGTTTCAGTAATAATCAATCATAGTCAAGTTATCCATTATGTATTTGCATATCTTCTTTCTCCAAAAGGGAAAGTTTTATCAAAAGTTTATATGGGGCTGTAAACTCACCTGGGAGTAGGAAATTGTTGTTTTAATAGGAATATCCAATTAAAGCTCACGCCAAAGTTATGCCTAATCAGATAGTACAGTCTTAATAGATAGTACAAAGAACATATATGTATGCTTAGACAGATTTTATTTAGTTCATTTATACTACGGTATTTATCTAAATAACCGTAGTTCAAGTAGCATCAATATTCATTTAACTTATCTATATAAGTTTCATTTCTAAGTAAACAAAAAATGTTTAACTATTAACATCAGTTAGCATACATGTATTTATAATAATCATTCAACTTACAATTAAGTTTCTTATTTAAGTAGACATATAATGTCTTACTTAAAATATTAATTTAAGTTCGCTGTTCAAGTATTATAATCACTTATTTACTATTAAATTTCATTATTAAGTAAACATAAAATTTTTACTTATTATCAGTTCACGTTCGTAGTTCATGTATTTTACTCATTCATTTAAACTTTAATATTAAGTTTCATATTTTAAGTAGGGCGTAAGATGTTCTACTTAAATATTAACATTCAATTTATCCAACGTTCATATAAATTTTACTTTCTAAAAGTATATGAGTTTATGTATGAGTAATACATATTCATAATTGTTTATACAATTATTTCTTAAAGTAAATATAAATATTTTATTTCGAAAAATAAATATAATATTTTATTTAACTTTAAAGTTTCCATAAATTATTTTAATATTTATAAAATAATTTAAACTTAAGAATTTATACCTTAATTCTTATGGTCTTAGTATTTTAATTATGTTTTATTATAATTAAAATAGATTTTAGGGTTAGGGCTTGGTAATGTTTCGGAATATGGCAAAACTAGTCCCTCTAGTTTTATCTAGGTTTTGTAACTTTACTAATATTACAAAAACAGCCCCTAGGGCTTCTTTAAGTTTCGACAAATTACAAAAATAGTCCTTAGGGTTTTAAAATGACAAAAGAACTTTTAGAAACTTCCCAAAATGGTCCCTAGGGTTTAATTTGCCACGAATAGTAATTATTAAACCCTAGACTTTTGGATATTTACATTTTCAGTCCTTTTGCTTACTAGTTTATCAAAACAAGTTTCATAAGTTACGGTTTTAGTCCTTAAGTTTTATAAATTGTCATTTTCATCCAAAAAGTTTTTATAAGTTATATTTTATTATAAAAACTTTTATTTTAACATTCAAACTTTATATGGGCTCATTAAATGGGCTAAACATCTAATGGGCTTTTTAGTGGGCTTAAATATATTTCAAGTCCACTAATTTATTTAAATAGGCCTTTGAATCATTTATTGGGCTTAATACATTTTTAAGTCCTTTAGTTAGTTAAATGGGCCTAAGTATAATCTTAAGTCCATTTAAGTTACTAAGATTTATCAAATGGGCTTATTGGGTCCATTATGTTTTAGATTAACATTTCATGGACTTAATTAGTCCATTAACATTACTTTATAATTTATGTATGTTTTTACTTAGGATATTTTTATAAGCTTATTATGAGCTTATTAATATTTAGTTTTAAATCTATATAGATGAATAAAACTTATAATTTGTTTTATGTGTTACACCAGATATAGGTTTATATAAGGTTACAAGTAAGTCATAAGCCCTAGTAGGAGCTTATATCCCACGGCTAATATTAGTTATAGCTTATTAAGATAAGTCAAGTCTCATTTTAAGGTTGCATGTAATTTATAAGTGTTACAAAAATAGATCTAACTATGTACACATCAAGAAAATAAGTCACAAGTCCAAAATGAGATCTAAATTATGTCTAGACCTAAAAATCAAACATAGATCCATGTACCCACATATATAGCTCACGGCTATATTTTTAGATCTTGGTATTTCCAAGATGAACACTTTAACTAGTTTTTAAGTCTTGTAAATATTTACAAAAACACATCATGATTATCTAGGTTTCATGCATGTTCCCAAGGCTACTATTATTCCAAGAAAACAATGTATAGCCCACAGCTATATTGTTTTCTCCCAATATTCCCATAAGATCTACTAGCTTATTTCATGTATATCATGTTAAGTTAACACTTATCATTAGATCTAAGTTTATATAAGCATGCATGTACATCTAACCCATTTTAGGTCTAGTGTAACCCACGGCCACATTTAACACATAAGTTGTATTTATGATTTTTAACATCCATTTAATATGTTACATTTCATATTCCATCCTTAAAACTAAGTTGATAAATCATATGGTCACCATTAAATTTAGCCGTGACCTTTAAGGTGATGGTTTTCATGATTTTTAAGTTACACAAATTCATTTTATGAAATCTATGATTATTAGTTAACCATAGTCCCATAAAACAGATTTCAACCCATGCAACATTTAGTTTCACAAAACCTCTCATATGGTTTTTAAATCAAGTTTAAAACATAGAATACAAGCCACAGGTTTCTTATTAAAAGACTTTAAATCATGAACATGATTTTTATAATTATGCCGTGACCTAATATAAACATCGCTTAATCAAATCTTGGTTTTAACATGTTATTTACTTGTGTTTATAGATGGATGATGATGCATGCAAGTGAAAATGAAGAAACGTAAGGGGTATCCCTTTCTTACCTAAATGTTATCGAGGAAGATCTATATGCACTAGGAGATTAGAGATCTAATCTAGTTGATGAAGAAAATCCTAAACATAAGCCAAGCCGTGGCCTTTAGATTCGGCAAGGGCTTGATAGTATGATTCCAAAGATGGTGATACTACTAAATGATTAGTAGTAATGAAGAAGAAGACAATAACTAGTAAAGTTTATGTGTTCTTGGATGCATTCGTATGATTTGAGAGAGAAAGAAGATGAGAGAAAAATGAGATTAGATTTGCATGTGTGTATGAGAAGTGTGTGTGTGTTTTCGGCTTAAAGAAGAAAGAGAAAGGGCAAGGTAAAAGGCATGATTGCCTTGGTAAGAACACTTGTGCCAAGTGTAGGCTTTTGTGTTTCCCATGCATCTCTTCTCCTTCCACATACACCTTGGTAAGATAAATTATGCCAAGTATCATCCCTTGCCTTTACAAGGCAACTCTTCCTCTTCCACATGGGGGATGCCGTGTATCTCCACCCAAAAAGACAAAGGGTGGGCTTGTCATGGGCTTATAGTGGGCTTAACATAGAATAAAAGATCTTGGGCTAGTCCAAGGGATGTGTAGTATGCATATGATGTATACATATGTATAAACGGCTAAGTATGCATGGTGTAACATTTTTCTCCAATTTGTTAAGTGCTGAATACTCAAATGTTGGTTCTACATTTTTATTACTTGTTCTTCTAGTTATGAGTTCATGGTTTTAAGTTATAAAACTTATTACAACACGTATGAATGTAAAAATATAAGTATATATGTATATTCATTTGGACAAGTTCACACACAACTTGTAGAAACATAACACATAAGAAAGTGTTCTAGGATTATTGGGTGGAATTTTATTATATTTATTTATGGTAAAATCATGGATTTTACAGCACCGCCCTGTTATTTTAGCTTTGTCCTCAAAGCTACTAAAAACGTAGTTATCTTTTAAGTGAAAGATGTTCTAAGTATATGGTTCATTTCGGAAACTCTCTCAAGAACGGATGGTGACGTTAACGCGAAGTGGTCTACACCTAGGTTACCCTTATACGTCCGGTTGAGCAGTAATGAGGGCTTCTGCTACTACGGGTGGACAGAGGGTGATGCAAAGAGATCTTTATCCGAGTTGCACTATTCATCCGATTGAGCAGTAATGGATGATGCTACTACTATGGATGGATAGAAAGGAATGCAAAGAGATCTTTATCTGAGTCGTACTATTCATCCGATTGAGCAATAAAGGAGACTACTGCTGTGGATGGATAGGCAAGGGCTTCCCAACAGGCGTCGTAGTCATACCTTTCCAGGATCTGGGAGAAGACCAATGGCGTTGTGGATTCGGTTAGGAGGATAAGTCCATTGCAAATGGTTTCTGATATGAGGAGGATACGCCAGCATGTTTTATACGCTGGGGAAGCTGGGGATGTATTATCTCTGTGTCCTTTTCATGGGTGAGATACAGGTTATATCTCCACACCCAAGGATGAAAAATTGGGGGTTGAAAGTAAAACAAAACATTTTAACTTTAACCCCTCCTATATCAACAACTTTAAGAAAAGACTTCGATTATAGCTCAAGCTGATGGGATACAAACATTAGTTAATAGTAATAAAGTTTTTATCCAACAGAGAGGTTAAGATTGTGGTTGATGGCGGTTGAATAAGAAGTTTGCAAAGAATCTGCTTTATTCGCCGCGGGGTTGAGCGAGAGGAGCGCAAGAAAAGAAGTACCTCGAATGGTGGAAATAAAAGAAGATACTAAGAATAAAGAAGTGCGCGCCTTGCAGGGTGTCGTAACAAGGGTCATGCATTCACTATTACTGGTTCAAAATTTGTACAAATTCTGACTTCTAAAGAGAGGAAATCACATCTCCCAGAGTCTAGTGGGTGATGGTATTGTCAAACTAATTGGACCCAAAGAGAAAAGGGGAACGTCCAAATACATAGGACATTCAAAATTTCCTCACGAGGGATGTCGGACATAGCCCTACAAAGTCACCCATTGAGGGTTGGATGTGCCTTTCAGGTTTAGGGTTGCCTAGGTGGCGGAAATAACCCTACAAAATACACCCATTATGAGTTGGATGGGTCCTTCAGGTTTAGGCAGGGAAGAGATAGGTTTAGGGAAATGAAGTATTCCCGGACCAAGTACTCTCTGTCTTGTTGGTGCTAGAGATGACAGTATATCTAGTGTTAACTATATCGGGGTTATGGCTCCCCAGTATAACCAAGGTTTCATCTCACCAAGGTACACAAATCCATTTTTGGTCATATGGGATAATTGCGTGGTATTTGCTAGTCTATTTACGCTAATGACGACATTATAGCTATCAAGACTTTCTAGGATCTGATTAACGTAGAACGGCGACTTGGAAGGTTTTAAGGAACAACCTAAAATGATGGTGTTTAACTAACATAACTTTTCCGTCGACTATTCCACAGTATAATGGGAGTCTAGTGTGACAACCCTGGTTTTGAGGTTCGTCACTTAGTTTTATTTTGTGCTAGTTGCGTGTCTTTACGTGTTTATGTGCTTATTGGTGTGTATGGATTGTGGTTTGGATATCGTTTCCGGTACGGGGTACCTTGTGAATGAAACGATGTGTGATGATTTCATGTTCATGAGTTCACTTGGTAGTGACTATGAAGTGAGATGGTGTTATTTGGTGGTTCTAAGTATACGTATATGTATTATAGAAAATCGTATTTTTTACGATTTACGGTTTAGCATTTAGAGGTCGCGGATGAGGTAATTAGTCATATGAATATTTTTTGGGATGGTTTTAAGTCATTTAGGACTTAGTTATAAAGTTTATTGCAAAATTTGAGATTTTTTTTAAAAGTGTATATTTTACGTCTTTTACGGAAAAACGCGTAAATTTGACTAGTTTTACGGTTTTGTGGTTTTGGAAGCTTTAGGAGCTGAAATAAATTAAGGAAAAATAAAGTAATATTAATAACATAATATTAAATAATAAAAATAAAAAAAACGAATTTAGGGGTGTTTGGGTCGGTTTAGACGCACCAAAGAAGAAAGAAAGAAGGGAAAAGCCCAAAACAGGCCCAATGGACTTGTAATGGGATTAGGGGGCTTTTAGGACTTAACCAAACCCAACTCATAACCATAATAATCAGGTTTTTAACCTCCATAACATATCCTAGCCGAAATTCATCAATGGTGGCCAATTAGGGTTCTTCAAAAATTAGGTTTTCTTCATCTTCTATTAATTCAAAGGTAAAACCTTCTTAACCTTTTTCATATTAAATGTTTTTAATGTTTCTATGATCATATGATGGATTAGTTTAGGGTTTAATTAAAAACAGTATATTAATCATATTTTAATGATTAAATAAATTAGGGCTTGTAATTAGAGGGATTAGGGTTAATTAATGAGGTTGATTTTGTTAAACCCGTTTTTAAAAACTGGACAGAATTTTGAGTCAATTGTTTTGATCATATCGGGAGTTCTAGGAACATTCAAGATGCGATCCAAGTATCCCTGAAAAGGTAATTGAAGTGGCTTTCAAATGCAAGAAACGAGAACTAAATTGGAGGTCGGGAAGTGGGTCAAAAACAGGTTACAACAGTCGGAGATCAAAACAGTTTTGAATTCATCCTGTTTTCTTTTTAAGTTTTGGGTTGTTTGGGGTACATAGGGTTGCATTGGGATCTTATCACGAACATGAGAGATGGTTTATATATTGTAGTAAGTATCTACACTTGGGCTAAGGTTGTGGTTTAAGGTAAGACCCTCTAATGGTAACAAACTTTTCATACGTTTAAAATTAGTAAATTCTGGATAGGTATCAATATATACACATATATCGGGGCCTTAACAGTAGCTTTAAGGTTAGGGAAAGTGGGAGGATTTAACTAACATGTATAAAAGGGTGAATATTCCTTTTACAGAAACCATGGGTATGTTTAAGTGGACGTTTGACTTAAAGTTTGAGACCTAAAAACTGGGACTGTTTTGTGTAAAATTGTGAACGGGATAGTTATTAAACTTAATCAAGTTAGGGACTTGTTAAAGAAGGGTAATGGGGTGATTATATCTTATCAATGAGGTATTATATGGGAATAGGCTAGATGTCCATCATAGGTTGATGAGCCATCTTGGTGATTGGTTCGGGTATTGATTGTGTGTTTTTGGTTTGTTAGCTCGTGCTAGTGCGAGGACTTGTGAAGTAGCTATCAAGTGAGTTTCATAGTCCCATGTTTACTTTTGATTTTGACTTCCAGATGAGATGGAAGAGACACTGTGTTGAGTTGTTTATAAATTGATGCTGTGAATGTTTTTAAGGTTGAGATGGACTTGTGTGTACATTATGTGATTAACTGCTATGTGATTCTTGTTTGTGTATGATCTGGATTGGAAAGGTACATAGGTGTATGGGCGCCTATGGGACCAATGGTTAATGACAAGGTAGTGGCCTTGGGATAGGTACATAGTGTGATCGTCTATGGGACCAATGGTTAATGACAAGGTAGTGGCCTTGGAAATTATGGTGTTTGGTAAGGCGTGATGCCTTGGAAATTATGGTGTTTGGTAAGGCGTGATGCCTTGGAAATTATGGTTGCTGGTAAGGCGTGATGCCTTGGAATTGTGATGATTGATTGAACCTGAATGCTAGTTGTTAATACATAATTGTAGCGCATTTTCCATATGTTATTGTGTTGATGGTTGTTATTCACAGCTTGTAACTGATTTGGCGTTGGATTCTAAACCTATGACTCTCACCAACTTTATGTTGACGTGTTTAGTGTCTCTTTCAGGTGTGAATATGGTTAAGCTTGAGGATAGAAGTGGCTAGACTTGGATGCCTTAGGATTGCATATATAGAAGGAGATCATCGCACCTATATGTTTGTTTTGTTTGTGTTACTTGTTTGTCTTGGGTAAGAGGTAGGACTGTTACCTACTTACCTAGACTCCTGCATGTTGAGATATTGTCATGACATTTGTGTCACCATTTATGACATTTCTTATATCATTTAGTTATCTCTATAGACACGCTATTGTTGTGATGATATCCATACGTCGTGCCCCATATTCCACCATGGTGGGGTGTGACAGAATGGTATCAGAGACAATGGTTATAGAGAATTAGGCTGCCTAGTCGTGTAGCCTAGTTAGCTTAAGGGTCCCTGCATATAGACGTCATAGGAGTATGTGTGAATTTTATTATAATTGATGTGTTTGAATGTTATTTATTGTGATGTTTTGACTAGTATGAATTGAACCATAGTAAGTTCATACTTAGCCACATGTTATTTTCTTTTTGGGTTGTGACTAGTGCGGGTTGAACCATAATCGTCCACACTAGTCATTGTCGTATTTTGCTTAAATTGTACATTATAGTACATAATTTGGTACATGGTAGTTCTATCTTTTGTTGGGTTCTTTTATGTACCTGAGGTACAGTATTTTTCTTTTGATGTTTAAGTCATGTTCCCTAAGAATCGTGTGGTGGTTCGAGTTACTAGGAGTACATGGGTAGGAAGAATTTTAAGCCGTATCCACTCTTATGGGCGACATGACTTATAACTGATTATGTTTTCGTTTTGGATTTAGCCTATGCTGTTTTAGCTAGACTATGGATTTCTGTATTCCAAGAGTATTACTATGTTATTTTAATAGATGGAGTTTTGGACTTTATTGGTTATGTGGTTATGAGCTTATGTGAGTAGATGGATTTATGTGTTATATGTTGTATTGATTCTTATAAGTGTCATCATAGGAGGGAGTGCATTGGGGAAAGGGTAATTGTATAAGTATGGTGGCCAACATAGTTATACAAGTACCACAACTTCAATGGGTTCCTAAGTATGATTGCATGAAAGAGGGTTAGTACATGCTTGTATATGATGAGATGTAGAATTTGGGTACACGTATTTTATATGGGTATATGTAATGTCTACCTACGATATGGCTATTGTTCTTTTTGTGTTATATGTTTTGGGTTATAGTTGTGTTCTGTGATTTTGGGGTCACACGATATGGTTTGGTTTTGGAGGTGGGCTTTATGCCTTGTTGTGGCACGGTGAGATGGTGATTACTCGTATGGAAAAACGAGCGTATAAAGCAATTGATTGACTTACGTGTATGATAACGAGTATGTTTGGGGGATTCAATAGGTATACATATGCGGATGTATATATACTACTATGTGTTAAGTTATGGTATATGGTCGTTCACTAGTTATTATAACTTGAACGTACCTTGTGTTTGTTCGTGTTTTATGGTGCTGGAGTTTGGTGGAGTTTCAACGATGTTTTGAATCTTTTGAACGGTGTCTTGTAGCGTATTCTTTGAGTTTCGTATTTCACGTGTACGTTTTAAAAAGGTGTCCTTGGTTTTAAGTCTATTGAAATAACCTGGGATTTCTTTTGAGATAATGAAATCTTTTGTGTTGAGTCTTACATTTCTTTTGGTTGGTATATGGAAAAAAGGGGACTTGGAAATCTAATATAGAGTTAGATAGTTGGTCGTATTTGGTAAAATAAGGGTAAGGTGTTGGGGTCGTGTTTGAAACAAAATGTAACATAAGATTTCTTTTTAGTCAACACTTATTCAAATTCTAAAAGACTTTCTTTAAAATAAAGCGAAGTAAAATTTCTTTCTACTTACATAGTTTATATAATTAGGTTTAACCGATTCACGTCATTTATAATTATTTATTCAAGGTTAAATTGAGTTTATGAAGATTTCACATACAATTTTATCTTTCATTAATATAAAACTGTTTCGGTCATAACTTGTTCGTTTTTAGAGCTTTTTGAGTGATTCAAAAGCAAAAAAAAAAACAATTATGTACTCGAAACATATTTTTCAAATATTCAGAATGTATAGCCATGGGAGGTCAGTGGACTGGTCGGAATTGTTGTACAAGTGTCGGGTTAAAGGTTGAGTTTGAATAGTAGTTTATTTTTATGATTTGGGATACACGGGATACCTAGTCTTTGAGTTGAGTTTTGAGTTCGTCAAGAGGGTTGTTTGTAGATTGTTTGAGTCACATAGATGTGGAAGGTAATAATAAATAAATAAAAAAAGAGATATATATTCTTTTGGAAAAGTCGATCTTTTGCACGGTTTAAATAATATGTTGCGGGGCGTAATATGTTTTGGTTTCCATTGGGTGTTTCTTGGATTATTTTTCGTGGTCATGGGTCATTTTGAATTGATACATGTTCTGGGTTTGAGTTTTCTTTTGAGTCTCGTGGTTTTTGACTTGTTTTAATTGGTGCACGGGAAATGTCGTTAGTCATCCGTTGGTTTGATTCGTTGATCGTATCTGATGGATTCAAGATGTAGTTTTGGTTTCATATTGTTCGAGAGCGTTGAGGTAGTCGTATGAAAGACTTGGTCGCGCCTACACGCTTAAGTAGGTGACCATGAGAGAACGGTCGGAATACCCTTAGTGGGGAGGAAAGAAGTTGTAGACGAACTAGTGTGGTCATTAGGTCTCTTAGGAGTACCAAGGAGATGAATAGAGATTTGTGGGATATTAGCACAAGTAACGCGCCATAGAGAGTGTTGGAAGGGGAAGTAATACCTCAAAGGTATTTATGATTGTTCGTAGGGCATGTAAGTTTTCTGAAAATTTTCTGAAATTTAGTAGGTTCGCCTATTACTGTGAGGTAGAACCATAAATAGAGTAAGTAGGGGAGGTGAGAGGAGTTGTAGTTAGTGCCTTTCCAAGGCAAATCGTTGATGGAGTGATTTAAAAACAAGAGCTGTTAGAAATTGAAAGGAATACCGGATAAATGTTGAGTTGCTTAGTAGTAGATTGGATGTGGAAGGAGGTTGAGTGGTTCAATGAGAGGAAGTACCGGTCTTTTAAGATGCGTGTAGAATTTTGCAAGTAGAACAAGGTAGGAATTTATTCGTATTTCCGCTAAGAGAGGGTGCAAGGAGGACATAGTTGAAACTGCTAAGGATGTTGTATGAACGCTTTGGGTTTACGGTTATGTATTTGGCTTCACCAAAGCACTAGCGGTTTTCATGGTGTCAATGAACCAAGTGTGCATGAACGTGTATAAACGAGTTGTCATCGGGAGCGTCGACGACATCTTGAACTACTCAAATCTGAGAAGGAGAGTGAGGCGAATTATGTGTTGGTTTTGGGGTGGAGTTATACGTGAGATTTTCGAGTGTGAGTTTTTAGTATTAAGTTTACCATGATGAGTAGTTAGAGATGATGGAGTATCATGGAACCAGCAACGGGCGAAGTGAAGAAGGATGAGGAAGCATTTTGGAGGCTGAAGAGGTGGATTGGATAATGGGCCGATCTTAGCATTATCGGAAGGACTGGATGAATTCACGAAGCATGACGATACGTGGAGCAGGGATTTGGACGCGTACGAGGACGACAAAGAAAGGCGATCGCTTATACGTTGCAGGAACTGAAGATTTGGAAGAACTAGATGGACTTAGTTAGTGGGGCTGGATTGTTATATCTGCCTAGAATGCTAGAGGCATTTGGTGTACGAGACGTGGAGAATGATCTATACGGATCATGAACGTCTCCAACACATATTCAATCATCTTGATTGACCTTTTGGCAAAGGTGATGGGTGGAGTTAAGTGATGAAAGAAAATTGCAAGGCCAAGTACCATCTGGGAAAGGGAAGCATAGTTGATGAGACATGGAATAAGAAGAATGAAGTGAAGCTGAGACGAACTTGAACTATATGGATGACGTATTAGGGTGGTTTGCATGAAGGATGTAGGTTACACGAGTTGATTTGTCTAAAGCAGAGAACGCGTCAACATGTATGTTGCGTGGCTTGGACAATCATATGGAGAAAGGGGCGTAAAATATACTTCCTACATAGATAGGAGTAGCTTAGAAAGGGTAATGTAAGGACGAAATTGGTGAAAGTGACGAGAGTTGGGTGATAGTCGATAGACTGACTAATTCATCTCATATTTCAAGAGGAATGAGAAGTCAGGTAGTTGAGAAGTTGGAAGAATTGCGTACGAATGGGATGGAATAGAGGGTTATGCGTAAAAGTTAGCCTAATATGTGTGGAATGCCTTATCAAGGATTATGGCAAGGGAAGAAACGATGGGAAGCATCACATCGTGAGGTATGGTATGAGTTGAGGAGGAAGAAGGACGCGTGTATTGAAGCGGAGCATGAATGAAATAGGAACCGGAGGTAAAACTTTGGTAGAGCTTAATGAGTAGAATAAAGCACAGCGCAGGCTAATGCTGTCGTAGTGTGGAAAAGGAAATGGCACTGAGCTATACTAATTGTTTGGGAGGATTACTATCGATAATCGAATGGATGAGGAGTTATAGGTGTGATATGCCATAGGGACGAAGGGATTGGTCTAACTGAGATAACCATCCTTCTAAGGATGTGTATAGATCGTAAGTTGATTTGGACTGGAAGAACTAATGGGTATGTGAAAGACCGTCATAGGTCCCTTTGTAAGGAAATTGGAAATTTTAAGTAGTTTGGGGTACGGACTAAAGGGAGTTTCACCCATAGTAACGGGTGGTATGTTTTGGTAAAATGGAAGAGTTGATGTAGAGCTTTGTAGGTCCAGTCATAATCTTTGGAAAGATCGGACCAGTAGCATATGAGCATAGAATTACATGGGAGAAATGAGTTGTATACATGATACATTTCATGTATTGAGATCGGTAAAGGTTGTTTGAGAAAGCATCTTGCATGTACGGTTATTCGGGACTTGTGTTAATGAGAGTCTTTGTTTTATCAAAGAGTCATCTAGGAGATTTATTGACTGTGAGGTCAAGAGTTTGACAATGAGTTTAATTGTTTTTGGTTTGTATATGTGGTATTTTGAAACTTGAACTAAAGTTCACGTGGAAATGAGATGAGTTCTTTTAGAACAAGTATCCTCGTGTGATTTGTTGTCTGTGTGTTTAATCCTAAGGAGTAAATCTCGGGACGAGATTTCTATTAGGAGGGAGTGATGTGACAACCCTGATTTTGAGGTGCGTCACTTAGTTTTATTTTGTGCTAGTTGCGTGTCTTTACGTGTTTATGTGTTTATTGGTGTGTATGGATTGTGGTTTGGATATCGTTTCCGGTACGGGGTACCTTGTGAATGAAACGATGTGTGATGATTTCATGTTCATGAGTTCACTTGGTAGTGACTATGAAGTGAGATGGTGTTATTTGGTGGTTCTAAGTATACGTATATGTATTATAGAAAATCGTATTTTTTACGATTTACGGTTTAGCATTTAGAGGTCGCGGATGAGGTAATTAGTCATATGAATATTTTTTGGAATGGTTTTAAGTCATTTAGGACTTAGTTATAAAGTTTATTGCAAAATTTGAGATTTTTTTTAAAAGTGTATATTTTACGTCTTTTACGGAAAAACGCGTAAATTTGACTAGTTTTACGGTTTTGTGGTTTTGGAAGCTTTAGGAGCTGAAATAAATTAAGGAAAATTAAAGTAATATTAATAACATAATATTAAATAATAAAAAAAACGAATTTAGGGGTGTTTGGGTCGGTTTAGACGCACCAAAGAAGAAAGAAAGAAGGGAAAAGCCCAAAACAGGCCCAATGGACTTGTAATGGGATTAGGGGGCCTTTAGGACTTAACCAAACCCAACTCATAACCATAATAATCAGGTTTTTAACCTCCATAACATATCCTAGCCGAAATTCATCAATGGTGGCCAATTAGGGTTCTTCAAAAATTAGGTTTTCTTCATCTTCTATTAATTCAAAGGTAAAACCTTCTTAACCCTTTTCATATTAAATGTTTTTAATGTTTCTATGATCATATGATGGATTAGTTTAGGGTTTAATTAAAAACAGTATATTAATCATATTTTAATGATTAAATAAATTAGGGCTTGTAATTAGAGGGATTAGGGTTAATTAATGAGGTTGATTTTGTTAAACCCGTTTTTAAAAACTGGGCAGAATTTTGAGTCAATTGTTTTGATCATATCAGGAGTTCTAGGAAAATTCAAGATGCGATCCAAGTATCCCTGAAAAGGTAATTGAAGTGGCTTTCAAATGCAAGAAACGAGAACTAAATTGGAGGTCAGGAAGTGGGTCAAAAACAGGTTACGACAGTCGGAGATCAAAACAATTTTGAATTCATCCTGTTTTCTTTTTAAGTTTTGGGTTGTTTGGGATACATAGGGTTGCATTGGGATCTTATCACGAACATGAGAGATGGTTTATATATTGTAGTAAGTATCTGCACTTGGGCTAAGGTTGTGGTTTAGGGTAAGACCCTCTAATGGTAACAAACTTTTCATACGTTTAAAATTAGTAAATTCTGGATAGGTACCAATATATACACATATATCGGGGCCTTAATAGTAGCTTTAAGGTTAGGGCAAGTGGGAGGATTTAACTAACATGTATAAAAGGGTGAATATTCCTTTTACAGAAACCATGTGTATGTTTGAGTGGACGTTTGACTTAAAGTTTAAGACCTAAAAACTGGGACTGTTTTGTGTAAAATTATGAACGGGATAGTTATTAAACTTAATCAAGTTAGGGACTTGTTAAAGAAGGGTAATGGGGTGATTATAGCTTATCAATGAGGTATTATATGGGAATAGGCTAGATGTCCATCATAGGTTGATGAGCCATCTTACTGATTGGTTCGGGTATTGATTGTGTGTTTTTGGTTTGTTAGCTCGTTGCTAGTGCGAGGACTTGTGAAGAAGCTATCAAGTGAGTTTCATAGTCCCATGTTTACTTTTGATTTTGACTTCAAGATGGGATGGAAGAGACACTGTGTTGAGTTGTTTATAAATTGATGTTGTGAATGTTTTTAAGGTTGAGATGGACTTGTGTGTACATTATGTGATTAACTGCTATGTGATTCTTGTTTGTGTATGATCTGGATTGGAAAGGTACATAGGTGTATGGGCGCCTATGGGACTAATGGTTAATGACAAGGTAGTGGCCTTGGGATAGGTACATAGCGTGATCGTCTATGGGACCAATGGTTAATGACAAGGTAGTGGCCTTGGAAATTATGGTGTTTGGTAAGGCGTGATGCCTTGGAAATTATGGTGTTTGGTAAGGCGTGATGCCTTGGAAATTATGGTTGTTGGTAAGGCGTGATGCCTTGGAATTGTGATGATTGATTGAACCTAAATGCTAGTTGTTAATACATAATTGTAGCGCATTGTCCATATGTTATTGTGTTGATGGTTGTTATTCACAGCTTGTAACTGATTTGGCGTTGGAGTCTAAACCTATGACTCTCACCAACTTTATGTTGACGTGTTTAGTGTCTCTTTTAGGTGTGAATATGGTTAAGCTTGAGGATAGAAGTGGCTAGACTTGGATGCCTTAGGATTGCATATAGAAGAAGATCCTCGTTCCTTCTTAGTTTTTATTTGTTCATTTAAATAAGTGATACTGTTGGCACCTATATGTTTGTTTTGTTTGTGTTACTTGTTTGTCTTGGGTAAGAGGTAGGACTGTTACCTACTTACCTAGACTCCTGCATGTTGAGATATTGTCATGACATTTGTGTCGCCATTTATGACATTTCTTATATCATTTAGTTATCTCTATAGACACGCTATTGTTGTGATGATATCCATACGTCGTGCCCCATATTCCGCCATGGTGGGGTGTGACATCTAGAACTATCGGAAGGATTTCCATTACCTTACTAAATTTAGCAATTGTAATGCTTTGGTCTACACGTGTATCAGACAAGATAGATGCATATCATTGGTTTAGTAAGAACATACCAGGTAAGACGCTGGAGCCTGGATTTTCTTGGGCATTGTTGGCCATGTATACTTGCGAAGAAGTTCCCTTGTTGTCCTTCTTCTGGTAGGCCCACTTGGGACAATCAGGTCTCACATGCCCAGGGGTTCCACACTCGTAACATACTACAGATTTCTTCGATCCGCTACTGCTCCCACCAGTGGGGTTTCGGTTTGCCTGCTGCCCACTTCCACTCCCACGTGCATTGGAATTGCCCTTGTTTCTGTTCCCGGGATCGGTATTGGGTCGACCTGGGGTAGCAACATTGGTTTGACAATTGCGGGCAAAATGGCCTTGTTGGCCACACTTGTAGCATCCTTGACATTGTCCTCCAACAACATGATGGTAGTTGCACTTTGAACACTTGGGCTTGGTCCCTGAGTAGTTCTTGGTGTGGGTTGTGGGAGTAGTGTCATCTGCTTGCCCAACGTTTTGCTTTTTTGGAAGGCTGCTGGTGCTGGCTACGAGAGTTTTCATCGGATTTCCTCTTGTTGTCTGTTTGCCTCTCGGACAGATTGCGGGCTCGCTTGTTGATCAGCTCAGTCGCAAATTCCATAGCACCTTCAACAGTGGTGGGTCGTGAAGCTAGCACACTGTCATGAATGTTGTCAGGGAGTCCGCTGACATACTTTTCAATCTTGTCACTCCTTAGAGGAAACATTCTGGTGCACATCAAGCTTAACTCTTGAAATCTTTGGTTGTACCAAAGGATATCATTGTTCTTACACTTGAGATCCCACAGCTCGACTTCCAACTTCTTCATTTCTCCTCTGGGACAATACTTTTCAGTCATTCTTTCCTTGAGGTTGGCCCAAGTGAGAGTATAAGCAGCGTCATGTCCAAGGATGGCGACCACATAGTTCCACCAGGTAAGGGCACTCTCGAGTAGGGTGCACGTAGCAAACTTAACTTTGTTCTCGTCAGCACAACTACTAATGCGGAAGAATGTCTCTAGTCTTTCAAACCACTGCATCAATTCAACAACTCCTTCTTTCCCTCGATAGTATGAGGGTTTACATTTTAATAAGTCAGGGTAAGAGCAACCCCTGTTGGTGTTGTTTCTACGTGCATCGAACATTGGATCATTTTTTGCATTTGGGTCAGCTCCTCTGGCAGCCATGGCTGCTGTGATGCCTTCGCTTATCATTTCCCGTAGTTGTGCGGCAGTGACATTTCGAGTAGCTTCTGGGGATTCAGCATTGTCGGCATTGGAAGTGGTTGCATTATTGGGGGTTGATCACGTAATCACAATTTGTCTATAATCATACACAAAATGAGATTATCTGTTCAAACGTTAGTACAGTTTTTATATTATTTGCACGGGGAAACTTCATGCATTGATTTCATAACAAATTAGATAACTTGTCATATCTCATAATATAATGCATTGCACAACAAATATAACATATGATTACATGCAAATTTCCGTAAGGAATTAAACATTCATCAAGCATAGCAAATCCAGGACAAAGACTTAGCTAGCCTTGTCCTGGATGGTGGTACACATTGTCTTAAGTACATCATGTCCAAAAATACATGTCCGAAAAGAAAAGCATAGTACAAGGATACATCACCAAAAGCTGGAAAGAAATAAAAGTACATAGGCCCTATATCATGATAGCCGGGAGGCAACCCGTAAGCTTGTCATGATGTACATGAAGTCTAGAACATCTATACTAATCCTACCTAGATGGTCTACTGGATGAGGCCGGTGTTGATGGTGCTGATGGAGCTGATGGTGCTGATGGAGTTGATGGTGCTGATGGAGCTGCAGAATTTCTCTTGGTGTTTTATAATGTCCGAACTGTCGTTCGGGTCTCCTTAAGCATACGGAGTGCTGATAGTAGCTAGTTCTGGAGTCTATCGACGACCCCTCGGAGATAAGCCATCTCCCCAATAACCCCATCATGTCAGATAGTGGTGAGATCAAAGAAAAAAGATAAGGTTTGCTCCTGAGCAGAAAGAGAAGTGTGGGTCTGATGTTGCAGACCCTCCATGACCTGAGTGCGCTGGTGGAGACGGTAGTTCTCCTCCAATAACCACTTCAATGCCTCGTCAGTTCTAGCTTGGATGACTTTAGTGGCATGAGCTTCTTCTCTCATAGTGCGGAAGAGAGAACCGATACTATCGTAGATATCTCCAGCTCGTGGCCTTGTTGACTGGCTGTCAACTGGCTACGGAGGTCAGATATCTCCAGCTCGTGGCGTGCGGCCAGTGCGGCGATCTGGGCCTGGACGGAATCGACATGTCCTGCCACTGAGCTTTCCCCAGTCTCATAAGTAGAGACGGGTACGGGCCTAGAAAAATAACCTGGTGGTAGGGATGGAGGCACAAAAGATGGTATGCCAGGAAGAACCTAGTCCTCCTCTATAGAAGTGGGGACCAGTATGGCTGATGCTGAGATGGAAAAGGGTCATCTGGGAGTACAACCTCGATAGTTGGGTCATCCTCTGAATCTGAGGCTGACAACCATCCACACTGTATAGATCGCGGAGATGAACAAACAACTGGAGTAGGAGTTACTACGGGTAGAAAAGTCGAAGGTGCAGTAGGCGGAGTCATGATGCTCTGAAATAGTATTATTTTAAGTTTGAAGTGAGTCTAAGCTTACAAACAAAGAACAATATTATTTAGATTACATGCTTTATGAAATATATCCCTTTTAAACAATTATTATAATGTTTTAAGGTTACAAATATTAATACTTATATATATATATATATATATATATATATATATATATATATATATATATATATATACATATATATATATATATATATATATATATATATATATATATATATATATATATATATATATATATATATATATATATATATATATATATATATATATATATATATATATATATATATATATATATATATATATATATATATATATATATATATATATATATATATATATATATATATATATATATATATATATATATATATATATATATATATATATATATATATATATATATATATATATATATATATATATATATATATATATATATATATATATATATATATATATATATATATATATATATATGTATTATCATCTAAGTAGTTTGTTTATAAATTTGTAAGTGCGAAGTTTAGTTTAGTATTACTCATATTCTCATTTCAGTATTTTACTATGTATTGTAAAATTTTCAAGTTTAGCACGTCTAACATTTTTCATAGCAATAACTCACTAAGCAATATTAATAATCAAGTTTAGTAAACATATATATATATATATATATATATATATATATATATATAGTTCACATATCATAAAACGCCCTAAGATCTATATGCTTAACTAATACGGTCCCAAAATAAAATCCCAAAAAGATTTTTATAAGTTATAGTCCAGTTTTAAATAAAAGAAAAATCATTTTATTTTTATTTTATTTAAAAATTTATCTGGTTCTCTATAACTAATGCTCTGATACCATTCTCTATGACACCCCGGGTAGGGTCAAAATATACGGAAATATCCATGGAGATGTCACTAGGGTAGATCGATAGCATATAGTCCATAGAGCATAAGATAAAGAGTTATTTAAATCAGATTACATGTTTGATAACAATTAAAAATAAAATTTATCTTAAACATGATAGAAGGTGATTGTTTATGTTTCCCAAATAGAACCCCTGATGAGTCCTATGATGCAGATTTCTAAGATGCTAGAGACCATGCACACACCACGTACTAACTTCATATTCCTGTGCAAAACATACTAACGGGGGTCAACATAAAGTTGGTGAATTTACAGATTTTAACAATTAATTAGTTTGGACATACATTAAGCATAGAAGTGACAATGCACAAAGCATTCTTACTAAAATGTAAATAACATTTGTTTATTATTAGAAACTGAATCTTAACCTCCGTAGTCCTCAACAGATGAGGACGTAGTGTCTCACATAAAGACACCCATTCCAGTTCCAACATGGTATACGTCTGTTGTCCCGGCCAAGGCACAATGAGCATGACTCACCCAAACGGGGATGGTCAATCCCTAATAAATCTATTTATAACATTCGGGCGATTTACAAAAATTTAACAGTTTCAATAATAAGCAATCATAGTCAAGTTATACAATCCAGTTGTGTCCATTATGTATTTGCATATCTTCTTTCTCTAAAAGGGAAAGTTTTATCAAAAGTTTATATGGGGCTGTAAACTCACCTGGGATTAGGCAATTGCTGTTTTAATACGAATATCCAATTAAAGCTCACGCTAAACTTATGCCTAATCAGATAGTACAGTCTTAATAGATAGTACAAAGAACATATATGTATGCTTGTACAGATTTTATTCAGTTCATTTATACTACGGTATTTATCTAAATAACCGTAGTTCAAGTAGCATCAATATTCATTTAACTTATCTATATAAGTTTCATTTCTAAGTAAACATAAAATGTTTAACTAGTAACATCAGTTAGCATACATGTATTTATAATAATTATTCAACTTATAATTAAGTTTCTTATTTAAGTAGACATATAATGTCTTAATTAAAATATTAATTTACGTTCGTTGTTCAAGTATTATAATCACTCATTTACTATTAAATTTCATTATTAAGTAAACATAAAAATTTTACTTATTATAGTTCACGTTCGTAGTTCATGTATTTTACTCATTAATTTAAACTTTAATATTAAGTTTCATATTTTAAGTAGGGCGTAAGATGTTCTACTTGAATATTAACATTCAATTTATCCAACGTTCATATAAAATTTATTTTCTAAAAGTATATGAGTTTATGTATGAGTAATACATATTCATAATTGTTTATACAATTATTTCCTAAAGTAAATATAAATATTTTATTTTGAAAAATAAATATAATACTTTAATTTTAACTTTAAAGTTTCCATAAATTATTTTAATATTTATAAAATAATTTAAACTTAAGAATTTATACCTTAATTCTTATGGTCTGAGAATTTTAATTATGTTTTATTATAATTAAAATAGATTTTAGGGTTAGGGCTTGGTAATGTTTCGGAATATGGCAAAACTAGTCCCTCTAGTTTTATCTAGGTTTTGTAACTTTACTAAAATTACAAAAACAGCCCCTAGGGCTTCTTTAAGTTTCGGGAAATTACAAAAATAGTCCTTAGGGTTTTAAAATGACAAAATAACTTTTAGAAACTTTGCAAAGTGGTCCCTAGGGTTTAATTTGCCACGTATAGTAATTATTAAACCCTGGACTTTTGGATATTTACATTTTCAGTCCTTGTGCTTACTAGTTTATCAAAACAAGTTTCATAAGTTATGGTTTTAATCCTTAAGTTTTATAAATTGTCATTTTCATCCAAAAAGTTTTTATAAGTTATATTTTATTATAAAAACTTTTGTTTTAACATTCAAACTTTATATGGGCTCATTAAATGGGCTAAACATCTAATGGGCTATTTTAGTGGGCTTAAATATATTTCAAGTCCACTAATTTATTTAAATGGGCCTTTGAATCATTTATTGGGCTTAATACATTTTTAAGTCCTTTAATTAGTTAAATGGGCCTAAGTGTAATCTTAAGTTCATTTAAGTTACTAAGATTTATCAAATGGGCTTATTGGGTCCATTAAGTTTTAGATTAACATTTCATGAACTTAATGAGTCCATTAACATTACTTTATATTTTGTGTATGTTTTTACTTAGGATATTTTTATAAGCTTATTATGAGCTTATTAATATTTAGTTTTAAATCTAAATAGATGAATAAAACTTAAAATTCGTTTTATATGTTATACCAAATTAGATCTAGGTTTATATAAGGTTACAAGTAAGTCATAAGCCCTAGTAGGAGCTTATTTCCCATGGCTAATATTAGTTATAGCTTATTAAGATATGTCAAGTCTCATTTTAAGGTTGCATGTAATTTATAAGTGTTACAAAAATAGATCTAACTATGTACACATCAAGAAAATGAGTCACAAGTCCAAAATGAGATCTAAACTATGTCTAGACCTAAAAATCAAACATATATCCATGTACCAACATATATAACTCATGGCTATATTTTTAGATCTTGGTATTTCCAAGATGAACACTTTAACTAGTTTTTAAGTCTTGTAAATATTTACAAAAATACATTATGATTATCTAGGTTACATGCATGTTCCCAAGGCTACTATTATTCCAATAAAACAATGTATAGACCACGGATATATTGTTTTCTCCCAATATTCTCATAAGATCTACTAGCTTATTTCATGTATATCATGTTAAGTTAACACTTATCATTAGATCTAGGTTTATATAAGCATGCATGTACATCTAACCCATTTTAGGTCTAGTGTAACCCACGGCCTCATGTATACACATAAGTTATATTTGTGATTTTTAACATTCCATTTAATATGTTACATTTCATATTCCATCCTTAAAACTAAATTCATAAATCATATGGTAACCATTAAATTTAGCCGTGACCTTTAAGGTCATGGTTTTCATGATTTTTAAGTTACACAAATTCATTTTATGAGATCTATGATTATTAGTTAACCATAGTCCCATAAAACAGATTTGCAACCCATGCAACATTTAGATTCACAAAACGTCTCATATTGGTTTTAAATCAAGTTTAAGACATAGAATACAAGCCATAGGTTTCTTATTAAAAGACTTTAAACCATGAACATGATTTTTATAATTATGCCGTGACCTAATATGATCATGGCTTAATCAAATCTTGGTTTAAACATGTTATTTACTTGTGTTTATAGATGGATGATGATGCATGCAAGTGAAAATGAAGAAACATAAGGGGTATACCTTTCTTGCCTAAATGTTAACAAGGAAGATCTATATGCACTAGGAGATTAGAGATCTAATCTAGTTGATGAAGAAAATCCTAAACATAAGCCAAGCCATGGCCTATAGATTCGGCTAGGGCTTGATAGTATGATTCCCAAGATGTTGATACTACAAAATGATTAGTAGTAATGAAGAAGAAGACAATAACTAGTAAAGTTTATGTGATCTTGGATGCATTCGTATGATTTGAGAGAGAAAGAAGATGAGAGAAAAAAGAGATTAGATTTGCATGTGTGTATGAGAAGTGCGTGTGTTTTCGGCTTAAAGAAGAAAGAGAAAGGGCAAGGCAAAAGGCATGATTGCCTTGGTAAGAACACTTGTGCCAAGTGTAGGATTTTGTGTTTCCCATGCATCTCTTCTCCTTCCACATACACCTTGGTAAGATAAATTGTGTCAAGTGTCATCCCTTGCCTTTCCAAGGCAAGTCTTCCTCTTCCACATGGGGGATGCCATGTATCTCCACCCAAAAAGAGAAAGGGTAGGCTTGTCATGGGCTTATAGTGGCCTTAACATAGAAGAAAATATCTTGGGCTAGTCCAGGGGATGTGTAGTATGCATATGATGTATACATATATATATAAACGGCTAAGTATGCATGGTGTAACATTTTTCTCCAATTTGTTAAGTGTTGAATACTTAAATGTTGGTTCTACATTTTTATTACTTGTTCTTCTAGTTATGAGTTCATGGTTTTAAGTTATAAAACTTATTACAACACGTATGAATGTAAAAATATAAGTATATATGTATATTCATTTGGACAAGTTCACACACAACTTGTAGAAACATAACACATAAGAAAGTGTTCTAGGATTATTGGGTGGAATTTTATTATATTTATTTATGGTAAAATCATGGATTTTACAATTTTCATAAAAGATTTTTAAGCAATCCGGATACACAAACTATGAGGCTATAATGACAACTTTCATTAGCCTAAAACAAGCATGATCAAACACAGAATACACAAACACTTTGCCTTCAAGAACCATGGAAGAAATTCATTAAAAAGATAAACAAATTTGAGAAAAGCTCGCCTCAAGGGCATAAAATCAATACCCTCGAGTGTTGAGCTTATGTGGTGGCGGAACAACCACAAGCTTCCAATAGCTGCTAAGAACAAAAAAATTAAACATAAAAACACTATCAAGAACACCACTGATTTCTTTTCACTTTTTCTTTCAAAACCTTTGGACATACTTTGCAAGAAATACAGAAGCGACAGAAAATAAACACTAACCAAAAACTACTTTTATAAACCTATGTGTCAAATAAGCTTATAAGATATCTTATCAAATAGTGGTTCTCAAAAATAAACCAAGTTTGATTTATTTTTTATAGAACTGGAAATTAAATTTGCAATGAAATATAACGTTGGACAAAAAATTAATGACAAGAAATTAAAATTTGTCGGAAAGTAAAATTGGAACTCAAGATTTCATTTCATAAAATTCATATCAATTACAAATTCTGAAAATGAAAAACTAGAACAAAAGAAAAGTAAAATCCTAGTACCCTTTATATACTAGATCTTACATCTTCTAGAAACAATGTAAAAATCTTAACCCTAATGCTGTTAATCTCCAAAATGCCCTCAAAGTCTTGGTTAAATTTACTAACCTGTGATCTCTGATCTTGTACATGTGAATGTACAACTGTTTGCAAGCAATCTTCACCCTTCATTCTTCATTAGGGACCAAGGAAAACCCTTGAGCCGTGGATCTTATCTCCTATAGGGTTTTTGGATGAAAATAATGGGTCAGGGGATCCTTTATGTGACCACATGGGTATGTTTGTGAAGGAATCTTGGGTGGGGTTGTGTTTGATTAAGTGTTAATCACCAATCTTCTAAAGATGAGAGTGTAATTTAGGGGATTATGAGTTAGGGTTGATTAGGGTTCTTGGGTTTAACTGGGGATTTTTGGGGATGTTTAATGTGAGCAGTAGATGATTCTCGCCTCCAAAATAATATTAATAAACATATTTAAACGTTTAGTAGTAATTAAGATTAGGGCTATGAGTGGGAGTGGTGATGTGGCAAATGATAATTGGGTGGTGATGTTTGTATGTTTGGCAGGTTTAGTCCTTGCACTCCCAGTTTCTCTTCATATCATTCTTTGGTAGATTTATATGCAAACTCCTTTTGATATAAGTTTTTGTTCTTGCAATTTTGCCACAAATACTTTTGAGAAAGTATTAAAAGGGTATTCTTTTGCACTATTATGAATCTTCAAGGTGATCTTGATATGCCTTGAAACCTAAGGGTCCTTCCATGTATTTATGAGATTTACAAGGGCCTAAAGTGACAAGTCTTCAAACTTTGAAGGACCAATCTTGTCAATCTTCAATTCTTCAACGGTCTTTTTGGAAATTCAACATTTAGGTCCGGTTCATTGTGCGTCTTCTTTTCCTGTGTTCGTTATTGCATTGATTCTTGTGAGATTTTACCTTTTTCTCGATATCCGTACCTAAAATACACAACAAACGAATACAAGCGTATTTTCTGGTATTTTAATGATATTTTAACCATTTTAAGCCTGATTTAGACGATGAGACTATTTATAAAAGAAGTCTCATCATCACACAAATTTAAGTTTTGATAACAATTATCACATGAAACATAAGTACTAATGGTTCAAAGGAAAGCTTGACATTGAATAAACATAAATCACAATCACAACCACTACTTCATACCACAAACATCATCCTACCAAGTGTAGAATGAGATTTAGCTACTCATAACAAACAATGAAATAAACTTAATGTAAGGATTTTTAGTCCAATTAAGCAATTAGTGTTCGTTTTCCTGGACTCGACTCGAATTGATCTCAAATTTAACATGGATTAATTTGTTCTTGGTGAAAACGTATTTTTGGTATTTTAAACTAATTAAAAACTATTTAATTAAAATCTATTAAAAAATCTAATTTAAACTAATTTTAATAAAAACTATTTTAAAACTTCAACAAAATTAAAACTAACTTTATGTGAAACTAAAATATAAAATTTTTAATGAAATCTATTTAAAACTAAATTAATTGAAAAGTATTTTAAAACTAATTTAAATAAGACTAAAAACTAATTTTAAACTATTTAAAAAACTATTTTAAAACTATTTTCAATTTAAACTAAATTAATTTTTTAACTAAAAACTAAACAATTTAACTAAAATATATTTTTATCTTTTTATATTTAAAACTTTATAAAACTAAACTTATATAAAATTATTTTTAATTAAAATTTAAACTAACAAAACTTATGATTTAAACTTTTTAATTAAAACTGCCAATCTTAAAATACCCTATATTAATTAAATGCTGAGAATCAAAACACAAAAGAGAGTCCAGCTAAGTTGGTTATGGCGTTGGTCAGGTGAGCGAGAGGTCGAGGGTTCGAGTCCCTGGGTGACCTTTTTGCTATTTATATATTTTTATTTTTGGACTTTGAAATCTCAGACTAATAGAGTCTGAAACTTAAGCAGTAACAGCAATACAAAAAAGCATAAGCAGAAATAAGCTATAACAGCTAATCAAATAAGCACAGTCAAACCAAAATCTCAAAAACAAATAACCTGCAAGTCCTAACAATAGCAAATGAGACAGAAATAATAAGCTAATATAACTAAAATTAAGCGAATAAGCAATCCTGACATTAAGCACTAAAATCTGAAAAATAAGTAAGCAAATAAAAACTTATAACAAATAGCAAAGTAAACTAACTTAAACGACTAAATAAGCAAATGAAAAGATGAAATAAGCGACACGAATAATCCAAACTAGAACTAGCAAATAAGCAGATGACTTAAGCAGATTGCAAGATGACTTAAGCAAATAAGATAATCCAAAAAAATCCAAAATATAAAAAAACTAAACAAATCCAAGCCAACACAAAACCAAACAGACAAGTAGATCTAAACAACACAATACGAAACTATAAACTAAGCAGATAAAAACAAATAAAAACGAAAATAAAAACACAAATCCACAACAAATCAACAAAGCAGATTCAATAAACTATCTAATCGAGCAGACTTAAAATAACAGCTTAAACAGGAACATAAATGAACTATTAAACATAAGCAGATCCGAACAACTATAAATCAAACAAAAGCAGATTTAAAACTAAAACTTATAAAAACTAAAAGAGAGAAAGAAACCTGATGGAGATAGCCGTTGCGACGTAGGTGGGCGCTGAACCCCCTATGAACTGAAACTGAATCAACACCACCGTATTACCCAAACACCATCATTATTATCATCTACGAACCATAAACAGTAACCAACGAACCAAATATTTTATAATTTTCCAGTAGGGAAAATTATTTCCACTCTTTTTTATTTTTTTATTTTTTTTTCAATTAAACCAAATGATAATATTAAAAAAACAGATTAAATATTACTTGACAGAAATTTAAATGAGACAAAATTAAATAAAAACAACTTTTCATTAATAAGATAAAATTACAATTACTGGAAAATGAAAAATTACATTAAACCTAAAAACTAATTTGTAGAAATTAAAAAAAATAATAAAAAGTGCACTCAAAAATTACAGATGAAGGGGGTTTTATAGCCAAACCCCTGGAAACCCTCTTCATGGCTTAATAAGTAAGCAATTAATCTTGGCCGCTTAAATCTTCACTTCTTTTCTTCTCTTGATCTAGCGGCTGAAAATCATCCTTGTGCCACGGATTGCAAGAATGGCATGAATTGTGCTTCTTGTGTTTCTCCAAATGATGATGTGGAGGATCATGATTGGTGGATTTGTGTGTGTGAGTTGTCATAACCAATCAAAATAGAGGGTTGAGGCCACGTCAGGAGAGGAGGACCACGTATTTTCCATCTTGCTCATCCGAAATCCATGGGGATTTAATTGGGCGCCTGTGAATCACACGTTTAAAGCAAAAACCCTAATTTATTATTTGGTAACTTTCGATCTAGGGTAAATTAGGGTTTGGGTAAAATGGGGATCTGTTTATTTGTTTGAGGGAGAGGAGGATAAACGGTGAGTGGAAGGTGGGTGGATTCTTGTTATTATCGGAACAAATGAGGTACGGTAAATAAACGTTTAATAAAAAACGTGTGGTGAGGGGATAAAAATTTGTATACGTGTGTGTGGGGAAAAGTAAATAAAAGTGAATGTGTTGACTGAGGGTTTTGACCCAGCTTTTATCTTCGTCCCCTTTTTTTCCTTATTAAACCAAATGGGCTTGGCCCATTTTAAGTTTCATCCGTCACTTATATTGTAACCTTTTGGGCTTTAATTTGGCCCTCTTGATCCAACAGAATAAAACATCCTCTTAAATGGGCTTGTAGGCCCAATAAGCAAATGTGGGACCCACAAGGCCCAATTAACTTCAATAAAATTAAATCCACTAAAAACGAGCTTGATTTCGGCTTCGTTGATCATTTCTTCAAAAATGTGTCGGTATAGCCGGTTTTCGTGAACTTGGGCACACTTTTGGTCTTTGACTTTGTCTTCGTCTCTTCTTGGACTTTTCTTCAACATTTGACCGTGAAATCCCGTGTTTTCTTTCCTTTTGATCTTTTGTACCTATTTCACACAAAAACACAAAACCACGCGTAATTCCGACTTTTACGATATTAAACACATGATTAGGTCTTGTTTTTCCTTGATTTTAGTGGTAAAAAGATAAGTGTTTACACACTTATTAAATCCCCTACACTTGACCATTGCAATGACCCATGCAATACATTATTTTAAAGCATAAAGTTACATTTTTCTCATAATTAATCCATCTCGGCCTTTATTAATACTACTACGATGAAGATATAAAAACTTTAAAGGAAACAAAAGTTATAACAATTTATTTAACTTGGAAATTATTTGATGGAAGAAACTTGTAAAGAAATCTAAGACTTGAATTACAGCTTTGGTGTCATGAATATTAATCACCCTCAAGTTTCACGTTCCCTAAGCCAAGCTTAAAAACGAGATCATTGTTTACCATAAGTCCTCAAGTTAAAACCACTCATATAAGACAATTGTGTAATACTCTTTCTCCAATTCCTACATTGTATCTCAAGATTTTATTGATTGTCATTCACCCGTAGGCTCATTTGACTTATTTGATAATTATTAGTCCAAAAATGAAGGCAAAACGGTGCAATTCCGACCCTCAAAACCTAACCTCGTCCTCAAATACGTTGTCACTAAAGTAAGCCCACATTAAGGATGATTTAACACTATTTGGGGAATAAATTCTCGGACCCAAAATTTAGCCAATAGTACTACTTATTAATTATTCCTCCAAAGTCATGTTGACTTTATGTGGAGTTTAGCAAGTTCACATCATATACCCTTAGGCTCTTTAAGATGTAAAAATGCTCCTCATCTATTGTCCACACCCTAAGGCTCCATGAACGATAAACGAGTGAATTGATTTTTGATCAATTTTTATTCAACACTTACCAGGCCATACAGCCTAAGGCTCTAATGACAAGGTTCGTGCTACATGCCCACACCCTAAGGCTCCTTGAGGTCATGTTTTAATCTTATTCTTTCTTTATTTATGATATATATAGTAGGCCAAATTCCGCAGTCCCATGGTCTGAATACCTCCTACTTAGTGGTTATAAGCCACCTTAATCGGAAGTCCACGACGCTGGCACCCTCAATGTGTTCATGCTTTAATTACAAGGAGAATAAAGATTTGGCTAAGAGTTAAGATATCGAATCTACACCGTAAAAATCCTCATTTGTTAAGCAATTAAATATACATGCGGGAAGAAAGAGCCACAAAACTCATATAAATAAGAATTAACCCTTAAACTTATTATCAACTCTATCATCTCTCGTTCTCCATAATTTAATATCTCAAGGAATGAGACTCATGGATACTTAGCCTAATAAACCATTTAAGGTCCATATGGTTAAGGATACTAGCTAGAGTAAACTTGGATAAGTAAACTCGGGTTGAGTCAAAATATTCATGACGGGCCTAATATATCAAAGATATCTAAACTTGTTAAAACCATTTTTATTCATTTATTTATTTTTGACTTTATTCTAGGAATGGAAATTATAAATACGATGCGATGACAAAAGGAAAATAAATAAAAATACTACTAGGCCAGAATAGATCAAAAACTTGAAAAACGTTGAAAATTTTTTAAATTTTCCGGTTAAATGGGGTCAAATTCATGGAAAAGCCCACTAAAATTCGATAGAAATCCCGCCTACACTTAATATAAACATTGTCCTCAATGTTTAAGCATGTGGGAGAATAAACTCCCCTACACTTAGGACATTGAGTACGTTGTTTAAAATCGAGCTAAGGAAGAGACAACTAAAGTGATTACATTTATTCATCTTATTTATATACATGATTGAATCACAATAGCAAAAACTTATCGAAGGAACCGGGTACATGGGAACACGGGATCACAGGTCGCGTCAAAAATACCAAAAGTGGATCATTAAAGCACATGCCCCTGCACAACATCACAACACACAAACAATCTATTTGGCTCCCCCTACACTTATTGGTGGAAATGGGTGAAGGTGAAAAAGGGTGGAAAGGATGGAAAAGGTAAAAATCTAACCTAGTTAAACGATGCTTGATTTATTTATCACGAGTCTCTAGCTCGACTCGATTTCCGGAATGTCATCATTCAAATGGGAAAATCATGGGAAAACCGAGATTTCCAAGGGAGGAAAATCTCTCCATGATAAAGGGTGAAACAAAGTCATATAAGGAATACCCCATGAAAATCCACCCGGGTCAAACACATAATTTCCATCAAAAAAGGAAATAAACCCAGAGGTGGTAAAATCACGCAAGAAGAGTGGGGTATCCTTAATCAAAAGTCTCTTACGAGGAAAGATGTTATGGTGATAAGGCAATGATTACACTAAAGTCTCTATTCTGGGATCAAACACCGGTTCCTTAATGGGAAAATAATAAGTGGTGTGGACATTAAAGCTCAAAATGTCATTTTGATCCATAGTGGAGGAGTTGTCCTCTTCCAAACTTGATGTGAAAACATAAGTATCGTCGGAGTCATAGGAAAACTCATCCTCATGAAGAAAATAGGTATTTAGAAAGATATCTAAATTCTCCTTAAATGGAATAATCTCTAAATTAGGAAGGATCTCTAAGAGTGGAGGATCCTCCTCAAAAGTCATGACTTCTAAAAGTAGAGTATAAAAGTCAAAAGGAGTTTCCATGGAAGAATCACTCATAGAGATATGAGGTGCATTAAGTTCATGGGGTGGGTCATCAAAGTTAATGAGATTACTTAAAGAAGTGTCATCATCGTAAGTATCAAAGATTGGTTGATCAAAAATGGGTGGGTCAAAAGTGGGTGGGTCAAAAGACGAGTCGTCTAAGCCGAAGATAGTTTGGTGATCACTTGAAGAAGTGTCATCACTATAGTTATCATAAATTTGAGTAACAAAAATTTGAGGTTCTAAGGGAAGGGATGAATTTATCACAAAATCATTTTGAGTAGACTTTTCAATTCCAAAAGGATTAATAAAAATCTCTTCATTATCATAATTAAGAACATCAATCATATTGACTAACTCTTTTCCATTTGATTTTGTTGTGATTTTTCCCATTTTAAAAACTTGTTGTTCATCCCTAACCCTAAGAATTAACTCCCTTTCGGCTACATCAACTAAGGCTCTTCCAGAACGTAAGAATGGTCTACCAAGTATTAACGGAATACGAGGATCCATCTCATAGTCGACGACGGCAAAGTCCACGGGAAAAGTGAATGTACCAACTCGAACAAAGACGTCTTCGGCAATACCAACGGGGTATGCGAGAGTTCTATTAGCTAACTCGAGAGTCATGCGAGTCGGTACAAGGTCGGGTAAGGATAATTGTTTCCAAACCGAGAGTGGCATAAGATTGATGCTAGCACCGAGATCCGCTAAAGCCATACAATCATCGATTTGAGGAAACGAGAAAGGTAACACGAATCGTCCGGGATCTCCTAGCTTTTCGGGAATATCTTTGAGAAGAATCGCGGAACAATTCTCATTTAAACGGGTGTTAACGAGCTCAATCATTTTTTCTTTCTTATTAAGCAAATCTTTAAAAACTATGACAAATTTTGGCATTTGAGCGAGTGCTTCAATAAGGCTTATGTTAACATTGACGTTGGAAATCATTTTCAAAAAATTGGAGACATGAACGTCATCTTTGGTTTGCACTTTAGCCTTGTGTAACCTAGAGGGATAAGGGATATTAGGCTTAGACTTTGAAGGTTGAGAAGGAGAAGGACTTGCTTCTTGAACAACCTTAGGGTTAGGCTCATTAGGCAATGGAGCACTAGTACTAGGAGTGGTAGTGGGAGGAATCACCGAAGGGGGAGTAGGATTACTCATTATGACCTCCGAGCCTTGTCTCTCCTTTATGGGCGAAGAGATGGAAGGTCCCACTAAAGTGGCTCCACTTCGAGTAGTGATAGCACTCACATTAGCACGAGGGTTAATCTCGGTATTAGAAGGTAAGGCTCCTTGGGGTCTAAGGGCTTGCAACATTGTCAAAAATTTCTTATCGTTGGACTCTTGCATTTGTCTAGTAGATTCTTGCATTGCTTTCATGATTTTCTCATGTTCGACCAATTTTTGTAGAACCAAGTCCATTTGAGGGTTGTGCATGTTCATTTGATTAAACCCTTGATTGTTAACCCCTTGATTAGAAAAACCTTGGTTTTGATATTGAGATTGAAAATCGTTGTTATTATAAAAACCTTGGTTACTATTTTGAAAACCATGATTTTGACCATTAAAATTCCCTTGATTTGCATTCCCTTGAAAATTACCCATTTGAGGACCTTGGTTCCTATTTTGGTATTGGGTATTTTGGGCGGGTGGGGGTGGTCTTTGTGGAGCTACAAAACCCGGGGGAGCCAAATAATTAGTACTCTTGTAAGACAAATGGTTAACATCAATATTAGGTTTAAATTGAACCTTTTCATTAGCATTGGTGTTATAAGCATAAACTTGTTGTTGTTGATTGTAAACCTTGTCACAATGAAATATGAATGTGGTCCACCACAAGTATCACACGTTTCACTAGTTTCTTTCAAGGCATTCACTTGACCATTGAGGGCTTGGGTTTGTAAAGCAATTGATTCAACAAGCGAAGTAAGCTTATCAATTCTCTTATCACTCTAACTAGAACTAGAACTTTCCATAGTAGCCCTAACACTCTTGGTTTGCACTTTAGACTTGTTTTCAATTATGGCCCAAGCCTCATTCATTGACTTCACAAGAATATTGCCCCCCGCGGCACTATTAAGTGAGTCCTGGTCATTTAGAGTTAAACCATTGTAAAACGTATTAATTTGATGCACTTTAGTGAAACCATGTTGTGGACATTTTCTTAAAAGCTCTTTAAATCGATCCCAAGACTCACTAAAAGTTTCCCTATATTTTTGTTCAAAGGTAATGATTTCATTCCTTAAAGAGGTGGTCCGTGATGGTGGAAAAAAGTAGTTAATGAACTTGGTCTCTAAATCAATCCATGTAGTAATACTTTGGGGTGGTTCCTTATCAAGCCAAATCCGGGCTTGTCCCTCGAGGGAAAAAGGAAAGAGTTGTAAACGAATAGCCTCTTGTGGCACCCCATTGTATTTGACGGTGTTGGCTAATTGTATGAAACGTTTGATATGAGCGTGTGGGTAGTGGGTAGTCACCAGGAACTTCCCAGATTTTGGCGTGGTTATCTTCATGATTCTCATGCATTTACCAGTCAGTTTTCTTCAGTTATTAGTCAGTTTTCTTAAGATTTTGACTAAGGTGGTGTTTGTTTCAATAAGATGTTTGAGGTCTGAATCTGACTACCGCATCTTACTGGTAAGAGGCGGTTATAACGTCTGAATCTGAATGTAATAATAGTGGGGTGTTACAATTATGGTATTAGAGCGCAAGGTTCGACCTGTAGGCTCTAAAACTTGACCTGTGACTAGTGGGTAGTCACCAGGAACTTCCCAGATTTTAGCGTGGTTATCTTCATGTTCTCATGCATTTACCAGTCAGTTTTCTTCAGTTATTAGTTAGTTTTCTTAAGATTTTGACTAAGGTGGTGTTTGTTTCAATAAGATGTTTGAGGTCTGAATCTGACTACCGCATCTTACTGGTAAGAGGCGGTTATAACGTCTGAATCTGAATGTAATAATGTTGTTTGTTTTTTTTGCATGATGAGGTCACCCCTCCAAGTATTCATGCACGGTGGATTTTCATGACCTATATTGGCTAATGGTAGAACATGTTAAACAGTTTTTATAAGATAAACATAAGGCTTTTCAAACTATAAAACCAGTTTTACCAAGACTTAACCAAGTTATACGGGACTTAGTTTCTTCCGCTGTTATATGTTATATGCTTATCCTATTCAGGCTTTATTGTACATCCGTGCACTGAGCGTATTGCTCAGCCGTTTTCCTTTTCTATGTTGTTAGAAATACGTTTTTACGTATATTAGAAGTATCGGTCACTCCACAATATTATTTATGTTGTAATAGCTCGTAGTTAGTGTTACTTATTAAGTTAAGTAAGAAACCGGCCCATGGGCTTGTCATGGGCCGGCCCAAGTCCAAATAAGGCCTTGGATATAAATACCCCTTTCCACCATGGAAAGAGGTTGGTTGTTGTTCATTTCCTAGTTTTCATTTAATAAAAAGACACATAGTTTCTCTCTCACTTTCTCTCTCTAGTTTCTCTCTCTAGGAATCTTCAACCCACTTCATAGATTCATAGGTTATCAAGATTCTACATTTGGTATCAAGAGCTATGGGGTGATTTAAGGTAATGGTTTGTGTTTTTATTTAGTTTTTGATTGTATTAGTGTTCTTTAAGAAGATCCATCTTGATTCTTGGAGTTTTTGGTGTTTTTGTGATTGGGATTAGTAGATAAGTATTAGTTGTTACTTATTATTGTAGAAATCACAAAACTTTTTGGGTTATTTGGTAAAAATCTGGGTTTAATCTTCATTTTTTAAGTCGACTGTTCATACGAACAACCTTCTGTTTCCCAGTAAAGTTCCGAACCAAAAAGTTCCGGATCAACAAAATTTCCGGATCAACAAGTTCCGGATCAAGAAGTTCCGTATCAAGAAGTTCCGAACCAAAAGTTCCGGATCAAGGAAAGTTCCGGATCAAGGAAAGTTCCGAACCAAAAGTTCCGGATCAAGGAAAGTTCCGGATCAAGGAATGTTCCGGATCAAAAGTTCCGAACCAAAAGTTCCGGATCAAGGAAAGTTCCGGATCAAAAGTTCCGAACCAAAAGTTCCGGATCAAGGAAAGTTCCGGATCAAGGAAAGTTCCGGATCAAGGAAAGTTCCGGATCAAGGGAAAGTTCCAGATCAAGGGAAAGTTCCGGATCAAGGAAAGTTCCGGATCAAATCTTCCGAACCAAAAGTTCCGAATCAAGGATTTCCAAGCCAAAATCTTCCGAATCAACACTTCCGAATCAACAAAAGTTCCGAATCAAGGGATATTTTACTTGTTTTTTCGACGATTTTTTAGAGGATTTAATCTTGGTTTCTTACAACAAAAACTCAACACAATTCACAAGCTTTACTTCACTGCTCGATCAACCGATAATCTTTGTTTCTTTGAAGTGAACAAAATGAATCCGAATTCAGTAATGCCTCAGATGACATCCCTTACGGATATTTCCGTCATTACGGGAACGGATAATCGCCCTCCAATGCTCATCAAAGAAGTTTTTGAAGCATGGCAAGGCCGGATGATGTCTTACCTTAAGGGAAAACCGGTATATGGGAGGCTTATGGTTAAGTCAATTTTAAATGGTCCACTTGACTATGGTACCATCGTGGTTAACAATGTGACTCGACCAAGGGAGTTTGAAGAACTTACACCAGCTCAACAACTTGTTGCCGATGCAGACGAAAAGGCTCTTCAAACCATTCTCCAAGCTCTTCCATATGATATCTATCGAATGGTAAGTCAGTATACTGTGGCAAAGGATTTATGGGAACGTCTAAAGGTGTTGCTACAAGGTACGTCTCTTACCAAACAGGAAAGGGAATGTCAGTTGTATGATCTGTTTGATAGATTCACGTACAACCCAGGGGAAGCGCTTCACGACTATTACTTCAGATTCACTACTCTCATGAATGATCTGAATGTATACAATCTCGTGATTGCTCCATTCCAGGTTAACACCAAATTTTTGAATACTTTACCTCAAGCTGAATGGGGTGAGTATATTACCGATGTTAAGTTAACCAGGGATTTTCATAAGTGCAATTTGGATCAACTATATGCTTTTCTTTAGCAGCATGAGAAACATGTGATCATGCACCGTTCGCCTCGAGGTATGTACCCTGATTCATTAGCTTTGATGGCGAATCAACCAAGCTTGTCACACAACAACACTCCTTATATTTTGGGACATCAAGCCTATCATCCATCACCTTACATGACACCAACCTTCCCCCAAAACTCGATTCTACCGCAACCACCCACCTCACATCAGCAACAATATCGGTTTAATGCACCTTTATCACAATATGCTACACAACCTCACCCAGCAAGCATTGCACCTTATGCTCAGTCTTGATATTCTTCTTATCAAGAGAATGCAGCATATCCAACAAGCTACCCTGACCACATGAGTATTCCGTCTAGTGATTATGCAGCTCAACAAGACCAAGCAATGTATTGTGATGATGATGAAGTCCCCATTCCTGTGTTCAAACAAGGAACTGACCCAGTTGAAGTGTTAACCACTATGTCTGCTTATCTCACAAGGACATTAAGCAAACGAGGGTTTAGAGGACCAGCTCCTACTAACAATCAGCTGAGGAATTCATCCAATTCTCGCCAACAAGCTACTATTGAGAATGGCAGGGTAATGGTTCAACCTATTCAACCTTATCAGGGGAGACCTACTACATCAACCACTAATGCACGCACGGTCAATCCTGCTCCAATGGTCAACACTCCTCCACGGGCTAATTCCACAGGCAAGTTGAGAATGATTACATGCTACAACTGCAAGGAAGAAGGTCACATGTCCATGGATTGCAAGAAACCCAAGAGGAGAAGGGATGGTCAATGGTTTGCAGAGAAGATTTATCTGGTGAATGCTCAGGCACAAGGAAGGGAACTTGATGAAGAGGAGCTTGCATTTCTTGCTGATCCAGGGATTGCTGAACAAGACGTTGTCACTACACAGAATGCAGCATACCAAGCAGATGATCTTGATGCTTATGATTCAGACTGTGATGAACTTCAATCAGCACAAGCAGCTCTTATGGCAACTATCTCTAGCCTAGGGCCAGAAAAGAGATCTGAGGTACTTATTAATACCACTGATAATACCACTGATGCTAGTATTCAACCACATCAAGTTGTGCAAGAGAGTGCTGATTCGAATGAGTCTTCGGTGGTGAGTCTTTCAAATGAGGAGACAATCAATGATAGTAATATCAATGTGAGTCCCCAGACTTTGAGTGAAACACAACCGGGAGTTATTTCGCATACGCATACTCCTGCTCAACAAGATTTGGTCATGGTTCCTGCTACATTACTTAGCCAAATAAATGCTGCACTCTTAGAAACCCTAGCTAAGAAAAAGAATTTGTCTGATGAGCTTGCCTTAAGCAACGAGAAAGTTCAAACTTTGGAATTAGTGCCTTCGTCTAGTGTTCTAACAAATCCCGAGTATGATCATTTTCGAAACAAACAAATGGGTCATTTGCAAGAAATTGAAACCTTAAGAGCAGATCTTTCTAATGAACTTAAAGAAAAAGAGTTAGTAGTCACTAATTTTCAAAAACTTCAAACGGATTTTGAATTACTCGAGTCTAAGAAGAATGAAATGGAAACTAATGCGGCTAATAAGATTAGAAGTCTAGATTATTTGCTTTTAAGACAATACGCTGCCTCTCAACTAGTGCACTTATTTGATGCTTCGTTTAGAGAATTTAACTTATCACGTCAAAAAGGCCTTCCCCCTAACCCACGGTATGCAAAACAAGCTTTAAGCCATAGTCCAAGACTTTATAATGCAACCCAATTAGGATTGGTCTTAGACCCGATTGTTATTTTCGATGATCGCACCAATAAGGATCTAGTTGATGAGAATCGGTCATACAATTTTGCAAAATATCCAGATTGTGATTATTTTAAAATGAATCAGGAGCTTGCTAAAACGGATTTTAGAATTCGCTTCCATATGGACAAAGATCTCATTACAGCACCAACCTACATGTTAAATGAAGAAAACCCTAGTACACTTCCTACACTTGTCAAAATGGAAGGTCCTAAGGAAATTCCAAAGGATCTTCCACCTGTTAGCACTGTATGGTTAAACATGCAAGAGATTAATCAATACTTTACTAATTTTGACAAGGTCATTTTGGAATGTACGACTTCAAATGGCCTAAACGTCGGAGAATGGGCTTTCGAACACATGAACGAGGTGTTTAAGAATGAGATCAATCCATTTGTCGAAAGTCTAAAAGGAAGTTTTGCATCTCTTAAAGAAAATCTTGAGTTTGAAATTGGAGAAGTTCAAAAAGTGTTTTATGAAATGGACACCGCTTACGAACTACAACTAATTGAAAAGGAAAAGATTTTATCTGAATATGACCGATTCTTGTCCCAAGTAATTTCGTGTGATGTGCTTACTACTGTGAATGTTAATTATTCGAATGAGCTTACATCCGCTATGATTAACTGTGATGCTGTGAATATATGTGATGATGTGTGTGATCTCTCTGTAAATGTTGCTGATACTGTAAATGAGGTAGATATTCATTCTTGTCACGAATCTAACGCTGAGTTTTTAAAGCTACAAGATTCTTACAATTTACTTTCAAAACGCTTTAATCAACTAGAACAACATTGTATATCTTTAGAATTAAAACAACAAACTCAAAATGAGGATCTTTTGATAACAAATAGTTGTGAAAACGGTGTTGAGACGAGTGACAAGATGATTGCAATAGTTAAGGCATTAGAGGAAGAGATTATGAGATTGAAGAGAGATGTGTCATCAAATGAAACACAAAAATTGGAACTAGAGGCTGCAGAGTCTAAAAACCAGGACTTAGAAATTAGACTTTCGTCTATTCTAGGGGAGATGGATCGTGCAAGACAGGGAATGTCCAAAGTTTATGGTTCACTAGAAGAACGCTTCGCTTTTAATGCGGCACAGCAACAATCTTATGTTGAACAATTGAACCAAAAATGTGAGGAAATCTCTGACTTAAACATCCTGCTCATTGACAAAAACATGGTTTTGGCCGAGTTAAAGGAGACACTTCTTCTCACCCGACAAGAAGCTGTTAATAACTTAGCTACCAACTCTGCACCGTCCTCTAGTGCTCCAACAACCAAGTCAGTAGTGCTTTATAAGAACCCGCTCCATAAGAGAAACCCGATTACCTACGATGATTATATGAGGAATGCCATTAAGCATGTAGATCTTGTTAGGGATATTTTAGACGGTCTTTATGCCTTAGATCCCTCAAGTAGCTACTATTATTCGGCTCATGAATATATTAAGCGAGTTCAATATTGCTTAGCATATTTGCAATACATAGGTTAACCAGGTTCTGCACTACTCACTAATAGACCCATTGCTGTAACTCCATTCAATAAGACCCCAGGAGCAAAACCGTCATTGGCACCATCAAGTAAGGCACCTTTAAAATCTGTTGCTAATATTCCCACTTTGCCTTCTACAGGAGTAAAAGAGTCTACTAAGGCTAAAGGATCGCCACTCAAGAAAGATAAGATCAAGCCCTCCACTAGTAGTACCAACAAGAAGAAAGTAGAAGCTCACCATAGGAATGTTAGTTCAGTTTTAAATAAAAAGAATCATGTTAAGACTAAAAGCTCTGCGCCTGTGCAGAAGCCTAAACCATTTGTGAATTCTGATTTGAAATGTTGGAATTGTAATGAATGTATGTTTTCACAACGTCATGATTTGTGTCTTATTGATCATGTGAATGAAATGAATGCCATTAGGAATAATCTTGAATGGAAGCCAACTGGTAGAACTCGTGCCCAAGTTGGCTGGCAATGGCGTCCCACTGGTAGGACTTTTACATTAGATGGAAAAATGTGCCCTATAACTAGGAATGCATCCATTGAGGTTAGGTCTGAGCATCCTTTAGTTAGGCACACTAGCACTAAAGTATGGAAACAACGCCCTTTAATTAGGTCAGCCCCCACTATAGTGCCTATCAGTGAAGAAATACCACAGGATTTAAGCCAACTAGAATCTACACCACCAACTAGGAAGAAGAAGGCTAGGAAATCTAAGAAACCTAAAGTTAGCAGATCTAAGATTATTAAATCTGTACCTGCTAATAACAAGGAACATTCAGATTCCGATACCTCTACATTATCTTCGTGTGGTGATATTTTCAGGTGGTCCAAATCATCCTCTGGTATTTGGACTCCGGTTGTTCAAAGCATATGACCGGAGATCGCTCGATGCTCCGAAATTTCGTCAGCAAGTTTCTTGGAACTGTTAAATTCGGAAATGATCATATAGCAAAGATAATGGGGTATGGTGAATATCAGATTGGAAACGTTACGATTTCAAGGGTATACTATGTAGAAGGTCTTGGTCATAACTTATTTTCAGTAGGACAGTTTTGTGATTCCAACCTAGAGGTTGCTTTTCGACAACATACTTGTTTCATCCGTAACTTGGAAGGAAAAGACTTGTTGAAGGGATCTCGTGGTGCAAATCTTTATACGTTGTCCCTACAAGACATGATGGCCGCCTCTCTAGTATGTCTTCTCTCTAAAGCATCTAAGACCAAGTCATGGTTATGGCATCGCAGATTATCTCATCTTAACTTTGATGCTATTAATCATCTGGCTAAAAACGAATTAGTTCGTGGTCTTCCAAAGCTCAAATTTCACAAGGATCATTTATGTTCCGCGTGTTCAAGGGGGAAAAGTACCAAGAAATCATACAAGCCCAAAGCTGAAGACACCAATCAAGAAAAACTTCATCTTTTGCATATGGATCTTTGTGGGCCAATGAGAACTGAAAGTGTGAGCGGTAAGAAATTCATTCTTGTTATTGTGGATGATTTCTCCAGGTTTACATGGGTTAGATTTCTACGTACAAAGGATGAAGCACCGAAGGCTATCATCACTTTTCTAAAATTCATTCAGGTACGTTTGAATACTACTGTCCGCCGTATTCGTACAGATAATGGAACAGAGTTCGTCAACCAGACTCTTCGTACTTACTATGAAGATGTTGGTATTTCACATGAAACATCCGCTGCACACACTCCACAACAAAACGGTGTCGTTGAAAGACGGAATCGTACGCTTATGGAAGCTGCTAGGACTATGCTAATTTATGCGAACGCTCCATTGTTCTTGTGGGCAGAAGCTATATCTACTGCATGTTTCACCCAAAACCGTTCTATCATTCGGAAACGCCATGGAAAAACACCTTACGAGCTTCTACATGATCATAAACCCGATGTTTCATTCTTTCATGTGTTTGGTGCTCTTTGTTATCCAAACATTAATAGTGAGAACTTGGGCAAGCTTCAACCGAAAGCCGATATAGGTATTTTCATTGGTTACTCACCCTCCAAGAAAGCATATCGAATTTACAACCGTCGTCTTGGTAAGATTGTGGAAACTATGGACGCAGATTTCGATGAGCTGACAGCGATGGCTTCTGAGCAACGCAGCTCTGAACCCGCGCTTCATGAGATGGGAACCGGTGCTATTAGTTTCGGATTAGTTCCCAATAATCCTACTTCGACATCGTTTTTACCACCTACAAGGCCCGAGTGGGATAAACTATTTCAACCATTGTTTGATGAATTCTTTGATCCCCCAAATGATGAAGTTCCAGCACCTGTAGTGATAGCTCCAATCCCTGAAGCTGTTGCTCAAGCTAATGAAGCTTTATCTAATGCATCTTCAATTAACATTGAACCGGATGCACCTTTACCAAGTGATTCTCAAACTACACCTGAATCGTCACCTTTACTTGTGCCTAATGATGTTGAAGAGGATTCTATTGATCACGATTTGGAATATGCTCACCTTCAAGAGCTTCCTTTCTTTGGTGTAGCGATACCTGAAAACCCTTCAGCCGTGTCTACTTCAGAAGAAGCTCCTTCTATTGTTCACTCCAGACCACCTAGGATTGAAAAACATAGCACCAAATGGACAAAAGATCACCCAATTAGGAATGTCATTGGTAATCTCGATCGACCAGTCTCTACACGCCATCAATTACAAGAGAGTGCACTCTATTGCTACTTTGATGCATTTCTCTCCGAAGTTGAACCTAAAAATTGGCAACAGGCTATGACTCAATCATCTTGGATTGAAGCCATACAGGAGGAACTAAATGAATTCCAAAGACTTGAAGTATGGGAATTAGTTCCTCTCCCTGACAAGGTTAACATCCTTACTTTGTTATGGGTTTATAAGGTTAAACTTGATGAGATGGGTGCAGTATTAAAGAATAAGGCTAGATTGGTTGCTAGAGGATATAAACAAGCCTTGGGTATAGACTTTGAAGAATCTTTTGCTCCTGTTGCAAGATTGGAGGCTATTAGACTATTCCTTGCGTATGCTGCTCATATGAACATGATCGTCTATCAAATGGATGTGAAGACGGCATTTCTGAATGGTGAACTAAGGGAAGAAGTCTATGTTAGTCAGCCGGATGGGTTCGTTAGCACGGAGTTTCCTAATCATGTGTACAAGCTTAAGAAGGCTCTCTATGGGTTGAAACAAGCTCCACGCGCGTGGTACGATCTCCTTTCAACATATCTCATCTCGGAAGGCTTCTCCAAAGGCAAGGTGGACCCCACTCTATTCACTCTCAAGGAGAACAACGACATGCTTCTTGTAAAAATTTATGTTGATGATATAATATTTGCTGCCTCTAACATAGAATTGTCAAAACGCTTTGAGAAGATAATGTTCACACGCTTTCAGATGTCAATGATGGGAAAAATTTCATTTTTCTTAGGATTACAAATTTCTCAGAATCCTAGAGGCATCTTTATTAATCAATCCAAATATGCTCTAGAATCTTTAAAGAAATATAACTTTGAAAATTGTGACCCCGTGGACACTCCAATGGTGGAGAAATCGAAGTTAGATGAAGATAGGAATGGGACTATTGTCGATCCAAAACTTTACCGTGGGATGATCGGCACCCTTCTCTATCTGACTGCTAGCAGGCCTGATTTGCAATTTGCAGTATGCATGTGTGCCCGGTATCAGGCTCGGCCTACCGAAAAGCACCTACATGTTGTTAAAAGGATCTTTCGGTATCTCAAAGGAACACTTCATCGTGGTCTATGGTATCCGAAAGATTCCTCTATTGCTTTAATATCATACGCAGATGCCGATCATGCTGGGTGTCAAGACACGAGGCGTAGCACTTCTGGATCTGTGCAACTCCTTGGAGACAGATTGATCAGTTGGTCTTCAAAAAGGAAGAAAAGCGCTGCAATTTCTAGCACGGAGGCTGAATACATCGCCATGTCCGGTTGTTGTGCTCAAGTCCTTTGGATGAGATCACAATTAACTGACTACGGTTTGGGATTCAACAAAATCCCGATGTATTGTGACAACAAGAGCGCCATTGCCCTTTGCTGCAACTATGTTCAACACTCCCGGGCCAAGCACATAGACATTCGCTACCATTTCATTAAAGAGCAGGTGGAGAACGGAGTGATCGAGCTGTATTTTGTCACTACTGAGTATCAGCTGGCAGATATGTTCACCAAAGCCTTAGATCGAGGACGAATCGAGTTTTTAATCGACAAGCTTGGCATGAAATCATTCACTCCAGCGACTCTCAAAGAATTGGCAGAAGAATCAGCTGAATAGTAGTGGTAAACTATTCAGGCGTATCCTTTGTTCGTGATCATGTATATTATCGTATATATATAAACCACAAAAAGAAAAATACAAAAATATAAAACCAAGAAAAACCATAAAAAATATAAAACCTAGAAAAACCATAAAAATTATAAAATCAAGAAAAACAAAAAATATTTTTCGTTTTTTAAATCGGGCATGTCTTTTAGTACGGTAATATTTACGGCTTTAGAAATGTCGATCAATATTGACACGGCGCCATAAATAGAGTCCGTATAAAAGTTGTACATTTTTAAAACATGCCCATTATGGCTTGTAGTTATTTCAGACTGCAACCCGGTTTTCATATTAAAGTCACGTATTTCCTAGGAAAACGTTGGCTCACAACGGGAATTAATTTTCTCGGGCATGATTTACAAGCCAAATCATGCAAAGGGATCAAGTTTACTTTACAACTTGGTCTAACACGAGTTAGTGTACGTCTCAGTGCATTAATTTGTCAAAATAAGAGAAATATTATTGCCACCACGAATCAATCTTTTTCAAGATACTAATTGGAAATGCTTTCATCAATATTTGACTCTTTAAACAATGACTACAGCTCTTTAAATAAAAAAACGGGTCATCGTTTAAGGGGGATAAAATATTAAATAATCTTCGTCATCAAAACGATTTTCAAAAGTGTTTGTGGAAAATTAATTGGCTAATGAGTGGTCTTGCTTTAGAATATAACTTGTGCTCGTTCAATGTGATAGGAATTACTTTAAGATCTTGAGATTTGCTAATAGGTTGCGATGCTTAAGTAGTGTGAAGGTTAAGTTGGCTAAATTTAACAATGGTTAAGGAGAATAGAAAAGACAAGGAATAAAAAATAAAAGGGAAAAAAAGTAGGGTTAAAAGTGACAATTTGTGAAAGTTGCTAAAATTTGACCTAGTCAAACAAAACCCCCCCTTTTTGCGTATTATTTCTTCTTCACTGTTTCATCTTTTTCTTTCCACCATTTTCACATACACAAGCTCTCAAAAAACTTTCGTCTAAATCATTCAACCTGTTTCATTCGATTTAAAAGGTAATAACATCAATCTTTGATCTCTAATTCGCCTAACTCATTCAAATCCACTTAGTTAATTCGTTTGAATTAAAGTTAATCTAATTAGGGTTCGTTTGCCTTAAATTAGGGTTAACTGATTAGGGTTTTTGATGGGTTTTGCTCGGAATATCATTAGAACATGTTAAGTTGCCTTAGATTGCCTTAAAACTCCAAAATCGCGCTTAGAATAATCTTTCATAGGTGCATTTGTGAAGTTCCGGATGAACATAGCTTGCAATCTTCCGAATGAAGGAAGTTCTGAACAAACTTCCGAATGAAGGAAGTTCCGAACGAACTTCCAAATGAAGGAAGTTCCGAACGAACTTCCGAATGAAGGAAGTTCCGAACGAACTTCCGAATGAAGGAAGTTCCGGATGAACTTCCGAATGAAGGAAGTTCCGAACGAACTTCCGAATGAAGGAAGTTCCGGATGAACTTCCGAATGAAGGAAGTTCCGAATGAACTTCCGAATGAAGGAAGTTCCGGATGAACTTCCGAATGAAGGAAGTTCCGGATGAACTTCCGAATGAAGAAGTTCCGAATGAACTTCCGAATGAACTTCCGAATGAAGAAGTTCCGAATGAACTTCCGAATGGAGAAGTTCTGAGTGAACTTCCGAATGAAGAAGTTCCGGATGAACTTCCGAATGAAGAAGTTCCGAGTGAACTTCCGAATGAAGAAGTTCCGAGTGAACTTCCGAACGAAGAAGTTCCGAGTGAACTTCCGAATGAAGAAGTTCCGGACGAACTTCCGAATGAAGAGTTCCGAATGAAGGACTTTCGAATGAAGAGTTCCGAATGAAGGACTTCCGAATGAAGGACTTCCGAATGAAGAGTTTCGAATGATGGACTTCCGAATGAAGAGTTCCGAATGAAGAGTTCCGAATGAAGAGTTCCGGATGAAGGATTATTTGATTGATAGTATTTGCCTGTTATAAGTACTTGTTGAAATGTGTTATGAAATGTGTTATGCTTAGAAGTAATAATGATACATATCTATATATTTTTGTGCATCAACCTTTCATGTCTTATCTTAAGCAGATACGATGACTAATCCAACAGTACAAGCAATCCAAGACTCTAGAACAGCAGCAATTGCCGAAGAACGAACCCTCAAGTTCATACCAAACAATTTCCGGCTGAAGCAAGTCTCAAAATCCACTCACCACGGATTTAAAGTCGCCATAGCAATCCTTGATCACTCTCATTTCAAGAATGCTTTAAGGAGTACTGCCTCGGTGCCTTATGATTACATGTATGAGTTCTGGGCTACCAAGGAAAGCACATCAAACAAGATCACCTTCACTCTCGACAACAAGAAGTAGACACTTACTGTTTCAGACTTCCGTAAGATATTTGGCATTCGGGATACACCCAAAGCTATGTCATTTTCCAGGGATCCTACTAAAGACGAACTCATGGAGATGTTCGAGGCTCTTGGATGTCCTGACATACGAGTTGTGTCTGAGTTTACCACCGCTAAAGTAGGTCAACCGTGGAGAGCAATCTTGGGTATTCTTAGTCGATGTCTTACACCGAAAACATCTGGGCATGATGCTTTGCGTAGTCCAATAATGAACATCTTCCATGGAATGTACACAGGCGCAAATGCAGATTATGCATTGTTGTTATGGGAAGAATTCACCTTTCAACTCTTCCAAAACAAGAAGCTAAAGACTAATTTCTTTCCTTACCCTCGGTTTATCAAGCTTATCATTAATTATTGTATGAAGAATGATGTTACTATTGATAGGCGTGCAGCAAGTCGTCATCACACTGAAGAGGCTGATCATACTGTAGATCTAAGGCATGAAGGACCATCTGGTGGTGTGATTCCTGGTCCTATTCCCGATTATCTTCTGACGGATAAAATTAAAGGTTATGCTGATTACAAGCTACTGCTGCTAGAAATCAAGAAGCTAAAAGCAAGCCTTCAGACTTGAGAAGACTCGTCTACTACGGTCAAGAGTAAAGGTAAACGCAAGCAACCAGCTGCTTTACCTGAACCCGAAACCAAGAAGAAGAAGACTGAGGCTAAGAAGGGAAAGGGTACGGTTGATGAGTTAGTTCTTCACGACGAAGAAGATGTTGATGATCCTACTCTTAACAAGGCTGAGAGAAAAGCAATGAAGATAGCTATTGAAAGGAGTAGGAGAGATACGGGCGGTAGTGGTTCGGGCGCACAGATGAATATTGAAGAAGAGTACGAGGAGCCAGAGGATGTTTATGAGTTTGGATCACCTGAACGGTATTCTACTTCGAAGGAGACATCCATCCCTGTTTCAGCAAGTGTTGAAAGGAGTCCGGTGCTCCTACAATCATGGTACCTACTCAACCTTTAGTAACTCAACCTCCACCAATACAACCCTTACCAACCCGACCGGTTTCAACACCATTTCTTCCACCTCATATAACTCCCATCCTTAGTACCGTAGTAACAACCGAGCCTCTTCAACCAACCCAGAGCAGCTCTGCATCATCTACAATGGCTGCATTTGTAATGGCCGAAATGTTGGATAAACATACGGATAATCACAAAAGAGAGATGGATGAACTTCGCCAAGAGCTACATAGACGAGTTCAAAGTGAAGAAGCATCTAAGAAATCCTAAGAAGAGATGCTTGCTAAGTTCGCTGCAGAGATGGAGTTGACACGTAAAGCTCATGCAGAAGAACTAGCTCAGGTTAAGCAGGTTGAAGCTGATAAGCATGCGGCACGAATCACGAGACTTCAAGCCATGAGGGATAAATACAAGGAGCAAAAAGAAACACTTGAAGCTTCTGTTGAAGAGAGAGTGAAAGCATCCGTTGAATCCATTATGCCAAAACTACGTGATGAGTTGAAGACACTCGCGGCTGATAACTTGATGATCAAGTCATCCAATCCTTCAGAATCCGCCTACAAAATTGCCTATGATTTAACGGATTTTGAATTAAAGAAGATCCTCAAAGCTCGCATGAGGGAACTTGGATCTTTTGATAAATCTAAGATTCAACGGACTCTCTACAAGTCACTCAATGACGCTATTATGGAGGATGATCGGTTGTTCAAGATGTTTGGAAGTGTGGTACCTTACCACATTCTGCCTGAGGAAGAAAGGGAAGAAAGTGAACAGGAAGAGGGTACTGGTGAAGAAGAAGAGGAAGAAGAAGAAGGAGAAGAAGAAGAAGGAGAAGATGATGATGGTGGTGATGATGATGAGGATGATGATGATGATGATGGTGATGATGGTGGTGATGGTAATGAGGAGAGTGCTAAGGGGAGCAACGAGGATAACGATGAGGATGATGATGGTACACAGCCTAAAAAGGGGGACAAGGTAGCCAGCACAAAGAAACCTTCTAAGTCTGGAACCAAGTCTAAGAAAGATGCTGCGCAGAAGGAAAAATCAACCTCAACGGAATCAAGACGATCCAAGTGGCGCCACGATGTGAATGCTACTACAACGTCATCGATTCCCGGTACATCTATTCCTGTGTCTATACCTGTTACCACTAACCCTGTTAGTTCTGTTGTTGTTGCTCCCGTGATTGCAGAATCAGTCACTGAACCTGAAGCTGCACAACACTCGCCTGTTCATGACACCACCGAGATGCCTGAATCAGAACCAGCACGTGTTCATGTCTCTACTCCTCTACAACAAGAACCACAATCTACTGTTCCTGAGTCAAGCACACGGGACTGGGCAGACACTTTGGAGATTGACGAGACTGCACCACCACAAGCTTGGATAACGGCGGCGGCTCAATATGATCCAATCACCGACGCTGACAGAGATGTTCTATATCTCCGTATCCGTAGTCCGATAGACTTGTGTGCATTTCTGGCTCATGAGTATAAGACTTCGGTTACTCCGTCTTTGGTGAAGAGAGAGCTAAGGGATAAGAGAATTCGCACCAAAACCAGGTTGACCCGAATGGAATTCGAGTATTATGCTGACGAGGTCCTGAAAGCTCTTAACACCGTTCAAAGGCCAGGCCTCCATGAATCAGAAAGAGCTCCACCTCCACTTGATCCTTCTCAAGATAATCAAATTGCTCTCGACTTCTTCGTCACCTATGATCTTGAGTATCTTCTGAAGGGTTCATCAAAGTACGCAACCTCCCTGACCTTGCTGAAAGCTGCCAACTGGGGGACAATACCCTGGATCGAGGAAAAGGTAAACCGACTCTGGGTCCCAAGGGTAACTCGTAATTATGATATGTATGCTGTTATAGGTGCATCTCATTGGGACGAACGAGTCCGAAGGGCGTACAGGGGTTGCTGCTTAGCCAATTCAGGAAGCAACGTTAGATCCGATATTCGCATCTCCAGCATTTTAGGGCTGAAAACTGAAGCCAAGAATGGCTATTATCATGTGACGGAGATTCGTCTGAAAAGGGAGGATGACAGAGAATACAAGATCCAGCAGGGAGACTTTTCTATCATTCGCCTTGAGTATATCGAAGATATATTGCTTATGATGACCCGTGATCAACTCACCCATATTGCTCGTGAAGACATCATTGCTTTGAATACAGCACTTCGTATGTTCACACGAAGCGTTGTTATCAAGAAACGAGTTGAAGATCTTCAATTGGGAGTCGAAAGCTACCAACGGAAGCTCAACCTCACCCGTCCAATGAATCAAGTTCTACCTCAACATGTAGATAGATGTCCCTATACCGGCATTTCTGTCCCGAATTACGGCATTTTCTACTTGAACAGTCGAGGGTTAATGAAGTTTATGAGGGTGGGTGAGCTTTATAAGTACAGTGATGGGACTCTCCTATACGTCAGAGGAAAGTTGGAGCATCTTAATTCGGGTGGGACTTTACCAGAGATGACTGAGGATTGGCATCAGGGTTATCGGCAGATGGCGAAGTATGTGATCAAGAAGATTGATCAAAAGCTCCGTGAACGTAGATTGATGAGGAGTTTATAAAGATTCGTTGGTGGTAGACCATATGGAGTGCACCACAAGTTACTGCAACGATCCATTTAATGGTTCGTACATTTCAGGTCCACTTTATATTGGTTTTTAATTGTGAATATGTAAATTTGTGAATATTGTGATTTTGCGGCTTGATGTAGTGTTAAGGTATGATAATATTTCAAGAATTTCTCACGAGATTCTAAATCTTTCAAAATATATCATACTAAAGCACTACAACTATCCCTTATTAACTTAAGGGGGATCATTAACATGTTCTATGGCCAAACATCGATTTCATTTTTTACCCAAAGATCGGTTAATCCATTCAATATCCCAAATATTAATGGTTAACATTTTTGATAAGGGGAGAAAATGGGATTAAGGAGACTTAAATGATACTTGGCTAAAAGATGAAAAAGACTTAACGATAATCCAACTTAATATGTGTAAAGCACGTGTTAAGGGGGAGCGTTTTTGATGAACAAAACACCTAAGGTACAAAACTTTTGATTTCAATATCACAAGTACCTTAAGTGATTTTCAAGTATTTTTCATGGTGGCTATACCTTCCCAAAACACGCTTAATTCACGACGATGTGGTGACAAAAGGGTGGTAGGAATAGGTTTAGTCCAATGATTCATCAGAGCCGATGGAATCTTCCCAAGGACAATTCCCTAGATAGAATTAGAAGTCCTAGGAAAGATGGAGAAAGAATGTGAACGTAGCTGAGTACCGACTAATTACTGATGCTAGCACTGGAACAATCACAACAAGGTGCTAGTGATGATGTATTGGTAAGTACTGAAGGGGTTGAAGAATGAAAAAGAAATGTAAAGATAAAGGGTGTAAAGAAAGAAGCCCTCCTTACAACTTTAGGCAGAAACCGGGTCAATACATATGCTATTGAGATCATTTTTGTTAATGATTCTCGATATTGAAGAAAGACATCATGGACCCAGTGATGCAATGCACAAACCTTCCCAGCTAACTCAAATATCTCTCAAAAGGTATTTGTTTTAATCACACGGAGATCAACACGTTATCTATTGGTTTATTCACTCCGAATAGACTGATATTGAAAAGGTGGCACTCCTCTCCAGCCATCGCTCACTAAATCAAAACGCACTATCGAGTCTAGAGCCACGAGATCATCAAAAGTCTCATTAGGACACTTTCTATTTATTCCTTGCTTTCTCACACACTGTGAAAAGTAAGAGATTTTCATGAGTCCTATGCAATATTCCTATAATATTGCCAGAACATCCGAGTAATACGTAAGTATTACAATGAAGATGGAAATTCTGCTTGAGCCAACATCAAACAAGCTCATGGTAGGTTACACGTGCGGTTCTTTTAGAACCAATCTTGTGAAAAACTGGAAAGAAACAGTGGTTTAATTCTTAATTGAACTTAAACTCGTTCCAGGCCTCTACGCATTATCATATGATCTTGCCAGAACACTCAGAGTGACTCTTGATTGATCACAGTGACGAGTGGAAATCCTTCTAGTGTTAACATCAAACAGCACTTGGTAGGTGACGTGCAAGATTCTTTATGAATTAAGCTTGTGATAACTGGAAAGCAACGATGGTGAAAATCTTAATTGAAATTCACTTGTTCCAGGTTTCACGAATTGACGGCTTCAAATCATAAGGATAATTTATCCAAGTGATTCACTCTTTATGTTCGCAGTCAGCTTTGGACGGTCGAATAAAGAGAACGGGTTTACCCGCGAAATCCTGTCAGGAAGTTACTTAATTGAAACTATCCGTCACGGGTACGATATCTAATATCGTCCAACGGTCTTCACCGACCGGAGGTAAAATGCTACCGAATTAGAATAAAATGTCAAATCCATTTTATTCGTGTCGTTGCTGTGTACCTGTTAAAGACGGTGGCGTTGTTGTGTACCTGTTGAAGACGGTGGCGTTGTTGTGTACCAGTGAAGACGGTGGTGTTTCGGTGTACCTGTAGAAGTCGTTCCCACATGCTTATGTTTTTCTGCATCAAAGTTCAGCAAAATTCAAGAAAGTGCAAAATGAAGTCTTCCGCTGTACCAAACTCTGAAGCTTTCGAGAAATCAACAAAAAGACATAAGTGTGTGGAACATGGAGTCACGAGGAGGCAAGTTTCACAAGAAGGCAAAGATCGCACGTGATTGGTCAAAAGAACAATGCTCTCAAGCCAAAGCCAAAAAGATCAAATCAAAATATTCACAACAAAAAGAAAGAAGAAAAGACTACGAGCTGAAGAACGAAGACTTAGTATAGTATGCTAGGTTTAGAACTTTGTAACGTGGAGTGACCTCCCTTAGGGGGAGATTGTTAGAAATACGTTTTTACGTATATTAGAAGTATCGGTCACTCCACAATATTATTTATGTTGTAATATCTCGTAGTTAGTGTTACTTATTAAGTTAAGTAAGAAACCGGCCCATGGGCTTGTCATGGGCCGGCCCAAGTCCAAATAAGGCCTTGGATATAAATACCCCTTTCCACCATGGAAAGGGGTTGGTTGTTGTTCATTTCCTAGTTTTCATTTAATAAAAAGACACATAGTTTCTCTCTCACTTTCTCTCTCTAGTTTCTCTCTCTAGGAATCTTCAACCCATTTCATAGATTCATAGGTTATCAAGATTCTACATATGTTCCCAAAACGGCAGGTACTCAGGGACGCTCGTAGACTTTAAGCGTACGTGCATATGGACTGGAAGCTTTCTAGCCTTTCTTTACTTTATGCATTATCTTTACTTTGATACACTTGCTATGAACATTGTTTAGTCCTTTCCTTTACAGTACTTATGTTTGTGTGTGATGAGCTTTACTTTTGGACTACCGATGTTTGATTCCGGTATTTTCCTTTTATGGTCATGTAATGTTTAGACATTTTTCCTTGTATGCTTTGATGACACGCCATAATTACGCGTGACATTCCATTACCAAAATGGGGTGTTACATGCTTGAAGGTTCTTCTGAACTGTATGGGAAGATTTTGGAATAATCGGCTGGTTATGCGAAAAAGGAACTTCCGTAGTCGTGTCTTAACTGACAGCTAGAATGTTTTAGCAGTCATAGCTAACAACGCACGTGCTTGTAAAGCATAGATAATTTGTACAGATCTTCCTGATGGAAAACCATGTCGAATGTATTCAAGAGCCAGAACATTACTATACAAAATCATGAATCGTAGCAGGGTGTGCTATTCGTAGTCCATAATTTTTAATTACTTTTAGCTTTATTTTACCCGCCTTTTACTTTAAAGTTTTTGCATTTTCTTTACTACAACGACAATCTATTGTTTCCACCAAAAGACAGCTGAGTCGCACTTAAACCAGTAATCAATTCGATTAGACCACTTCAACGAACTTAATTTTAATACTTGGTAAAAACCTAGTATTAGGACGCTACGAGCAATCACTCTCACCACAGAAGAGTCATAACACCGGTGTCTCCAGTGCTATGGTTATGGAACCCCCATAACTAGGTGAAACTGGCATGCATGTATATAGCTCAGGCAATCTAAAATAATCATACATATACTGATGTGTTTAAGACACTTAAACTACTGGGGAAAACAGATGGCTGCAAACAGGGAATCCTAATATAGGAAGAAAGATTTCCTTATTGAAGGACGGAATATATGTACCTTATGTCTAGTAAATGAAGACGGAAATAGACGTAGATGATCACTCCGACTTCACAATAGCTACATAATGAAGGGACATGAATAAGAGTCGGTCTTACTGATACATACTTGTTATTTGGTTTACTTGACATGTTCATACTTATAATACTTGTTCTTGTCTTGTCTTACTATTTCATGTTTTATTCATGTATTTCTTATAGTTCCATGTGTTTAGATTCATGTGTTTCATGTTTTAAGTGTTATTATACTTGTTATAACATAATGAGTAACTTTCTAAAAATAGAAGGTTTTCTATATATGGTAACTTTTTAAAAATATCAAGTTTCCATATATAGTAACTTTCTAAAAATAGTAAGTTTCTTTATATAGTAAGTGTCTAAAAAGAGAAAGTTTCCATAATTAGTAAGTTTTCAAAAATAGAAAGTTTCCATATTTAGCATGTTTCTATAAATAGTATGTTACCATATTTAACGTATTACCATAAATAGCATGTTACCATATTTAGTATATTTCCATAAATATCATATTACCATATTTATTATGTTGCCATAAATAATACAATTCCTTAATTAATTATATGCTTATTTTATATCATGTATTATTATAATGTAAAGTTTAATAATTAATAAATACTTAGCTTATTATTAATTAATAATATCATGTCGTATTTTAATAAGTTTATTATTAATTAATAATATTACATAATACATGTTATTAAACTTTACCATAAAAGATATTAATTAATTTAACCTAAGTTTTAATTAATTAATTCCATGTCTATAAGTAATTAAATAATTAATTATTAAAGCCTAAGTTTTTTCTAATTAAATGTACATACATATTTTATCATAATTTTAATTAAATAAACATAACATAAGTTTTATTTTAATTAAACCAAAATTAATTAATAACTAAATTAATTAAAACATAACATAACCAAATTTACATGTTGGTTTAATTACGTGTTTCTGAAAAGTCCAAGTTCCCGAGTCCCCCGACCCGAGACCCGACCGTCGAGCCACAACAGCTCATCGAGAGCCTACGGCTCTCGGCTTACTGCTGCGCCGAGCCAAACTGCCCCTAGTAGGGTCCCCGTGCCTTCGTCATATACCTACCGAGCACCCCTTAGTGGGTCTCCGTTCCCACCGCAGTTAACCCACAACTAAAATTTTGCTAAAGAACTTCACTGTACATAAAAAAAATTGAATAATAAACAATAACCGTTTATCTTTTTTAGTTAAATATAAGATAGTGGTGTAATTGGTTTTTCTAACCATCATGTGACACACAGTACAAATTAGTACTATTTTTTTATTTTTCCCAATGCATCTTCTTCCTCTCAATATTATCATCTTCTTAATTTTTACATCTAGTTTTCCAGATCTAGTTCTTCGATTCTTCGAGTTTTATCATTATTTCTATTAAAGGTTTGAAGGTGGGCAATGAGTTTGTCGGTCTGTCAAAACGCGCCAATGTGTAATTTTTGCTAAACACCTATAAGGCTATCTATTATGTAGATGTTAATATCTTTTGGGATAGATTCAAAAGACAAACATGAATAAAATTCACTGTCACTATTAGGTGTGGTAGTTAAAAATATAACTTGGTCCTAATTATGTTTTGATAAATGTGAATTCTTTTACAGTCAACCGTTTAGGATAACTTTCCCCTAAAACAATTTTATGCGTCCAGAAATTAACATTTTGATTTTTACATGTCCCCAACTCATCAGTACAGACAATATATCTATTTTGGTAGAATAAAATAAACTCATACTCACTTGTCTTAACTCTTTAATTGAAGAGATCTAAATCGGACGTAACTGGACGACTGCAAAAGTGGAGAATCTTACTGGGAGAGCACAACATCTCCGCGAACTACGGTTAAAGGGAATTTTTTGGGAGATTTCCTTATAGAGAAACTGGATGAAGCAAATACAACGCCCCAGATTAAGGTGGAACTTCAAGAACGATGGATCCTGTTTACGGATGGATCCTCATACATTGACGGGTTTATATAAAATAAATAAATATATAAAACCCACTAGTGGATAATAATTATAATAAAACAGTTATATAAATGTTGATATTAAAATAGATTATGTTATATAAAATATAAATATAAATGTTTTGCCAAGTTATAAAACTATATACTAAGTTTTACGTCTTTTCGGCTAAAACCGAAAGATTAACGTTTTTGTCAAATAAAACTTAGACGGTCGGACCCGTCTAATATAAACTTTTATAAACTCACATACTGATATATGAACTTATATAACAAGTAAAAACCGATAAAACCCGAGCTTTACAACATATAGACATTAACGGGCCAAAGTATCCTTATTGGACTATAAACCCGACTAGTTGGTAAAACACTTATAAATTTACTTATTGGGCTTAACCCACTTGGGCCCAACATGAAAAGTATAATACTGATAATAAAAGTGTGTGTTCGTGTTTGCTTTTCCTAAATTATTACGCATTCGGTAATCCTAAACCTTTCTTTACCTTTTAGGAATCATGGTTTTTATTTAATAAAAGTATGAACATGTTTTAGGAATAATTTAATCAAGAAGAATCGGGTTTGGTTGTTGATTTGTACACTGAAACCGAGAACCCCTTCCAAGGGGTGCTCTCGGTGGGGTTTTAGACCAAGTGGCCGCAGCCACTGTTGGATCGGTGGCTGGTCCCCCTTGCGCAGGGGCCATGCTGGTGGTTTGTATTCAAACTGTCTTTGTAGGTCTTCATCTACGTAGGATTTTTTTCTTTTTTGTGCAAAATTATAATTTGTATAGGAACTTTCACCTGGTCCATCAAATGGATTTTCATATGGGTTTTCGTCTGAGCTATAATCAAGAGCCACATCTATATCTTCGCTAGATTCGTTAGTTTTGGATGGTATATCTAGTGATGCCATTAATTTAGTAAGAGTTTCAATCTGTTCTTCAAGATTTTCCATTATGTCAATCGTAATGGTGGGACAATTTTTAGAGATGACTTGTTTAATAACAATTCTTTTATTTTAGTAATCCTAATAGTTTTATCTAGTTCTTGGGTGTCAACTATATTTGATAGTTGGTCGACTAGACTTGTTATATTTTGATTATGTTCAGAGGTTGTTGTATTTTGAATAACTATATTTTCAAATATATTTGTTAAGACCTCCGTCTTTTTATTCAATAGTGATTGTATATTGTTTAACTCTTCTTGTGTTGATGTAGTTAACTCTGGTAATTGTCTTAATATTAAAAAGCTTAGTATTTCGATAATATTATTGAGAGTTGAATTTAATATGTTTATTTTTTCACCAAGAGTACATTTGGTATCGTCTCTTTCAAGTATACCGATGCCATAGGATGTTCCACTAGGTAAGTTTTAAGGGATTTTGAACAAAGTTTGTTTAAATGGTATAAACGGTTCTGATGATGTGACATTTTTTTCATTTTCAATTTTTATTTCTGATTTTGGGATGGTTTCTAAAATGTAATTCATTTTATAATATATCGTCATCTTATGGATTTTATATTTTATTGGATTCGTCTTATAGTTAATTTAAGATTCTTTTCAAAAAAGCTTTTTACAATAGTCAATGTACATAATCTTTTCATAAGGCGTACCTTCTCAAAGATTTCTGTTTCATTTTTTAATTCTATTTTAGTTTCATGAATATGAGATTTAGCTTCTCTAATAAGTAAATCATATGCTTTAATCACTTTCCGAAGATTTTGATGATAGAGACTCATTAAAAAACTAATTCTTTTGTCTTTGAAAGTCGTGTTCTGAGTTTGGTATTACTTAGAGTTAAAATTTTAATTCTATTTTTATGGGTTTGTTGACTGAAAACATTTTCTCCTGTGCATAATTCTTTTTGAAGGATTGCAATTTGATATTTGTTTCTTAATATAGATGTTTGAAAAAATCTTATTTCTCTTGAAAGTTTGCTTGAGTAACTACTCATATCTTTTGGCTTAGAGATCGTATCATTTCTTTCATTTCTCTTATTTCTTCATCGTTGAGTCTAGAATTTGAGGATTCACCTCTTGTTATTGAAATTGGTTTTTCTACCTGTGGTATCCATACTTATGGTATATCAGATGTTGATTTTGTTCTTCTTTCGATATATCTATTTTTTGAAAATAGATTTGGAGTTTCAAGGCTAAGTAATGGTTCAAAAATTTTATCGATACTTATTCTATCGTCAGTCTTAAAAGTAATATTGTGGTGTGAATTAGTAAGAGCGTAGTTTATTTGGTATGTTACTGTAAATGGGTGATTTCCTTTATTCATAAATGTCCGTCTTAGTAACTCATACTTAATAGTAATGCTTTTATTTAAATCTTTATCTTTTAGACTTAATCCCATTTGTATATTTACATCAAATTTTATTTTCCCTTCGGCTAAATTTCCTTTTCCTCTAGCAATAATACTTTCTTTTTTATTAATGATTCTATCGTCTCTTAGTTCTAATTCAATAGGTGTATGACATCCCATGAACGTACTTTTCAATATTACTTGTATAGTCGATATATGTATATAAGCTATTTTACTTCTATCTTTTTCATTCATTTGTTTCATTCGATCACTTATCTGACGTTTATTAATTATTGGAATTATAATATCTCCTTTTGTTTGTTCTATAGGAACTGGTTCTTCTCCTAAAATTTTACCAAAATAAATTATATCTTTTCGTGAAAATATATCCCTAAGCTTTCTAGTGTAATTGAAATTATGTTTTTCTGATAGAGTAAAATATGATCTTCTAATAGATGTTCTATTAATAATAGTATCTGATAGAGTAAAATATGATCTTCTAATAGATGTTCTATTAATAATAGTACCATCTATCACAATAGCACAATTAGGAATAAGCAATGGAGAATACCCTACGAGTCGTCTAAGACGAAGATAGTTTGGTGATCACTTGAAGAAGTGTCATCACTATAGGTATCATAAATTGGAGTAACAAAAATTTGAGGTTCTAAGGGAAGGGATGAATTTATCACAAAATCATTTTGAGTAGACTTTTCAATTCCAAAAGGATTAATAAAAATCTCTTCATTATCATAATTAAGAACATCAATCATATTGACTGACTCTTTTCCATTTGATTTTGTTGTGATTTTTCTCATTTTAAAAACTTGTTGTTCATCCCTAACCCTAAGAATTAACTCCCCTTCGGCTACATCAACTAAGGCTCTTCCGGAACGTAAGAATGGTCTACCAAGTATTAACGGAATACGAGGATCCATCTCATAGTCGACGACGACAAAGTCCACGGGAAAAGTGAATGTACCAACTCGAACAAAGACGTCTTCGGCAATACCAACGGGGTATGCGAGAGTTCTATTAGCTAACTCGAGAGTGATGCGAGTCGGTACAAGGTCGGGTAAGGATAATTGTTTCTAAACCGAGAGTGGCATAAGATTGATGCTAGCACCGAGATCCGCTAAAGCCATACAATCATCGATTTGAGGAAACGAGAAAGGTAACACGAATCGTCCGGGATCTCCTAGCTTTTCGGGAAGCTCTATGAGAAGAATCGCGGAACAATTCTCATTTAAACGGGTGTTAACGAGCTCAATCATTTTTTCTTTCTTATTAACCAAATATTTAAACATTTTGACAAATTTTGGCATTTGAGAGAGTGCTTCAATAAGGCATATGTTAACATTGACGTTGGAAATCATTTTCAAAAAATTGGAGACATGAACGTCATCTTTGGTGAGCACTTTAGCCTTGTCTAACCTAGAGGGATAAGAGATATTAGGCTTAGACTTTGAAGGTTGAGAAGGAGAAGGACTTGCTACTTGAACAACCTTAGGGTTAGGCTCTATAGGCAATGGAGCACTAGTACTAGGAGTGGTAGTGGGAGGAATCACCGAAGGGGGAGTAGGATTACTCATTATGACCTCCGAGCCTTGTCTCTCCTTTATGGGCAAAGAGATGGAAGGTTCCACTAAAGTGGCTCTACTTCGAGTAGTGATAGCTCTCACATTAGCACGAGGGTTAATGTCGGTATTAGAAGGTAAGGCTCCTTGGGGTCTAAGGGCTTGCAACATTGTCAAAAATTTCTTATCGTTGGACTCTTGCATTTGTCTAGTAGATTCTTGCATTACTTTCATGATTTTCTCATGTTCGGCCAATTTTTGTAGAACCAAGTCCATTTGAGGGTTGTGCATGTTCATTTGATTAAACCCTTGATTGTTAACCCCTTGATTAGGAAAACCTTGGTTTTGATATTGAAATTGAAAATCGTTGTTATTATAAAAACCTTGGTTACTATTTTGAAAACCATGATTTTGACCATTAAAATTCCCTTGATTTGCATTGCCTTGAAAATTACCCATTTGAGGACCTTGGTTCCTATTTTGGTATTGGGTATTTTGGGCGGGTGGGGGTGGTCTTTGTGGAGCTACAAAACCCGGTGGAGCCAAATAATTAGTACTCTTATAAGACAAATGGTTAACATCAACATTAGGTTTAAATTGAACCTTTTCATTAGCATTGGTGTTATAAGCATAAACTTGTTGTTGTTGATTGTAAACCTTGTCACAATTGAAATATGAATTTGGTCCACCACAAGTCTCACACGTTTCACTAGTTTCTTTCAAGGCATTCACTTGACCATTGAGGGCTTGGGTTTGTAAAGCAATTGATTCAACAAGCGAAGTAAGCTTATCAATTCTCTTATCACTCTCACTAGAACTAGCACTTTCCATAGTAGCCCTAACACTCTTGGTTTGCACTTTAGACTTGTTTTCAATTATGGCCCAAGCCTCATTCATTGACTTCACAAGAATATTGCCCCCCGCGGCACTATTAAGTGAGTCTTGGTCATTTAGGGTTAAACCATTGTAAAACGTATTAATTTGATGCACTTTAGTGAAACCATGTTGTGGACATTTTCTTAAAAGCTCTTTAAATCGATCCCAAGACTCACTAAAAGTTTCCCCATATTTTTGTTCAAAGGTAATGATTTCATTCCTTAAAGAGGTGGTCCGTGATGGTGGAAAAAAGTAGTTAATGAACTTGGTCTCTAAATCAATCCATGTAGTAATACTTTGGGGTGGTTTCTTATCAAGCCAAATCTGGGCTTGTCCCTCGAGGGAAAAAGGAAAGAGTTGTAAACGAATAGCCTCTTGTGGCACCCCATTGTATTTGACGGTATTGGCTAATTGTATGAAACGTTTGATATGAGCGTGTGGGTCATCATTAGTACGGCCTAAAAATGGTGTAGCGGAAACCATTTGAATAAAACCCGTTTTAAGTTCAAAATTATTAGCTTCAATATCCGGCACCGCAATCGCGTCATCGTTTCCTTCAACGTGAGATTGTAGAATCTCAATCATTGGTCGATTATCCGTTGCCATCGTGTTGTTTAAAGCTCGATTCTCGGGATCAGCTTTAATGACGGTCTTTTTGTTTTTCTTCTTCTTCTTTTTGGAAGAATTAGAAGTATTTGGTACACCAATCGGTCGACTTTAAGAGGAAAAGGATTCTCCCTCTCGAGGTGCAATATGAAAAAGCTACAAAAATATATACTTAATACTAATTGAGTTGTCAAACAAATAATCGGTCGTCCCTCTCAATATACGCATAAGCAAGCGGGGAAACGAGGTGGCACAAATCACTTAAAAACCTTTTTCCTTAGACGGCCTTTTATAGCGCGTCGCCTTATACCCACCTTATAGTTTGTATATATCGAGTTAAAACGTCTTACTAGTATTTATCTATTTTGCCATTTTGTTTCGTTTAGGATTCGAATACAATAGTTAGGTGATGAAATTCTAACTAAGGCCTTATTTGAAAAGTAGGTAAATTAATGTTCTACGTAATATAATATAGTAAAAGAAAAATCTTTTTGTATTTTTTAGAAAAATATATATTCACAAGAAAAATCGAAAGAAATCGAACTAAGAAAAATAACACTAATACGTAATATTTTTGGTGTAATACTTTTAGGAAAAAGTGTTACTTTTTTTATTTTTTTATTTTTTTGGTGCAAATATTAGGAAAGAGTTTGCTTTTGTGATTTTTTTATTTTTTTGTATTTTTAAGTTTTTGATTTTGTTTTGTGTTTTTGATTTTTGTTAACAAAAAAGTAACGTTCTAAATGAACGGATCCCAAAATCCAAACGTCTCACGAAATCGTCAATCGTAACGAGCGAAGCGGCAGCGGCGCCATTTTAATGTAGGGATTTTTAGTCCAATTAAGGAATTAATGTTCGTTTTCCTCGACTCGACTCGGATTGATCTCAAATTTAACGTGGATTAATTTGTTCTTGGTGAAAAAGTATTTTTTTGGTCTTTTAAACTTATTAAAAACTATTTAATTAAAATCTATTAAAAAATCAAATTTAAACTAATTTTAATAAAAACTATTTTAAAACTTAAACAAAATTAAAACTAGTTTTATGTCAAACTAAAATAAACACTTTTTAATGAAATCTATTTAAAACTAAATTAATTGAAAACTATTTTAAAACTAATTTAAATAAGACTAAAAACTAATTTTAAACTATTTAAAAAATTATTTTAAAACTATTTTCAATTTAAACTAAATTAATTTTTTAACTAAAAACTAAACAATTTAAATAAAATATATTTTTTATCTTTTTATATTTAAAACTTTATAAAATTAAACTTATATAAAACTATTTTTAATTAAAATTTAAACTAACAAAACTTATGATTTAAACTTTTTAATTAAAACTGTCAATCTTAAAATACCCTATATTAATTAAATGTTGAGAATCAAAACACAAAAGAGAGTCCAGCTAAGTTGGTTATGGCGTTGGTCAGGTGAGCGAGAGGTCGAGGGTTCGAGTCCCTGGGTGACCTTTTTGCTATTTATATATTTTTATTTTTGGACTTTGAAATCTCAGACTAATAGAGTCTGACACTTAAGCAGTAACAGCAATACAAAAAAGCATAAGCAGAAATAAGCTATAACAGCTAATCAAATAAGCACAGTCAAACCAAAATCTCAAAAACAAATATGCTGCAAGTCCTAACAATAGCAAATGAGACAGAAATAATAAGCTAATATAACTGAAATTAAGCGAATAACCAATCCTGACATTAAGCACTAAAATCTGAAAAATAAGTAAGCAAATAAAAACTTATAACAAATAGCAAAGTAAAATAACTTAAACGACTTAATAAGAAAATGAAAAGATGAAATAAGCGACAAGAATAATCAAAACTAGAACTAGCAAATAAGCAGATGACTTAAGCAGATTGCCAGATGACTTAAGCAAATAAGATAATCCAAACAAATCCAAAATATAAAAAAACTAAACAAATCCAAGCCAACACAAAACCAAACAGACAAGCAGATCTAAACAACACAATACGAAACTATAAACTAAGCAGATAAAAACAAATAAAAACAAAAACAAAAAATCAAACCCACAGCAAATCAACAAAACAGATTCAATAAACTATCTAATCGAGCAGACTCAAAATAACAGCTTAAACAGGAACATAAATGAACTATTAAACATAAGCAGATCCGAACAACTATAAATCAAACAAAAGCAGATTTAAAACTAAAACTTATAAAAACTAAAAGAGAGAAAGAAACCTGGTGGAGATAGCTGTTGTGACGTAGGTGGCGCTGAACCCCCTATGAACCAAAACTGAATCAACACCACCGTATTACCCAAACACCATCATCATTATCATCTACGAACCATAAACAGTAACCAACGCACCAAATATTTTATAATTTTCCAGTAGGGAAAATTATTTTCACTCTTTTTTATTTTTTATTTTTTTTCAATTAAAACAAATGATAATATTAAAAAAAAGATTAAAGATTACTTGACAGAAATTTAAATGAGACAAAATTAATTAAAAACAACTTTTCATTAATAAGATAAAATTACAATTACTGGAAAATGAAAAATTACATTAAACCTAAAAACTAATTTGTAGAAATTAAAAAAAATAATAAAAAGTGCACTCAAAATTACAGATGAAGGGGGGTTTTTATAGGCAAACCCCTTGAAACCCTCTTCATGGCTTAATGAGTAAGCAATTAATCTTGGCCGCTTAAATCTTCACTTCTTTTCTTCTCTTGATCTAGCGGCTGAAAATCATCCCTTATCACGCGGATTGCCAGGATGGCATGAATTGTGCTTCTTGTGTTTCTTCAAATGATGATGTAGAGGATCATGATTGGTGGATTTGTGTGTGTGAGTTGTCATAACCAATCAAAATAAAGGGTTGAGGTCACGTCAGGAGAGGAGGACCACCTATTTTCCATCTTGCTCATCCGAAATCCATGGGGATTTAATTGGGCGCGTGTGAATCACACGTTTAAAGCAAAAGCCCTAATTTATTCTTTGGTAACTTTCGATCTAGGGTAAATTAGGGTTTGGGTAAAATGGGGATCTGTTTATTTGTTTGAGAGAGAGGAGGATAAACAGTGAGTGAAAGGTGGGTGGATTCTTGTTATTATCGAAACAAATGAGGTAGGGTAAGTAAATGTTTATTAAAAAACGTGTGGTGAGGGGATAAAAGTTTGTATACGTGTGTGTGGGGAAAAGTAAATAAAAGTGAATGTGTTGACTGAGGGTTTTGACCCAGCTTTTATCTCCGTCCCCTTTTTTTTTTCTTATTAAACCAAATGGGCTTGGCCTATTTTAATTTTCATCTATCACTTATATTGTAACCTTTTGGGCTTTAATTTGGGCCTCTTGATCCAACAGAATAAAACATCCTCTTAAATGGGCTTGTGGGCCCAATAAGCAAATGTGGGACCAACAAGGCCCAATTAACTTCAATAAAATTAAATCCACTAAAAACGAGCTTGATTTCGGCTTCGTTGATCATTTCTTCAAAAACGTGTCGGTTTAGCCGGTTTTCGTGAACTTGGGCACACTTTTGGTCTTTGACTTTGTCTTCATCTCTTCTTGGACTTTTCTTCAACATTTGACCGTGAAATCCCGTGTTTTCTTTCCTTTTGATCTTTTGTACCTATTTCACACAAAAACATAAAACCACGCGTAATTCCGACTTTTACGATATTAAACACATGATTAGGTCTTGTTTTTCCTTGATTTTAGTGGTAAAAGGATAAGTGTTTACACACTTATTAAAACTCTAAAATAATAGTCTTACAAGTCATAATCAAGAGCCTTACAAAGTGGATATATGTTGCAAATGATTAGGGTAATGATCCCTAAGATTTTCGTGATGTTAACTTTGCTTTTCGGACTCCAAAAGTGACTTTTATTGCACCATCTTGCTCAAATCCGGGAATGGAGGTTTGGACAAGGTTGAGAGAGTTATTTTGTGGTTATGAAAGATATTATGAGATGATATCAGAAGGTATGTTGTTACATGACCCTAAGGGTCTTATTTATAAGCAAAATTGAATGCATGGAGTGAATTCATGGCTTGGAGCCAAAGACAAATGCTTGGATCCAAAGGAAGTCTAGAACTTTCTTGTACGATCTTGTGTGTTCTCCCTTGAGCTTGCATGAATGTAGACACAAATGCTGCCTACACAAATATGGGTGGCAACTTGAATCCTGTTGGTGGCAAGTCGGGTGAGTTTTGCTGGTGGCGACTTCATTTCTGCCAGTGGCAACTTCATGCTGAGTGACTTGTATGCTCCTTGAAAATACTTGTTCTTGCACCCGAAATTGATATGTAAAGGCTTGTAACTTGTACACGGGTCATGAACTTGACTAGGATTCTTCGTACTCGTACTAATCTCCATATTTGCGTTGTTTTACACTCTATTCCTGCAATTGGCTACACAAAGACTTGCAAACACAATTGGGCACAAATATGCATAAAAGTATCATAGATATAACCAATATATATGTACAAAAGTACGGATAACGCTCCCAAAAACATGTTGGATTTGGGCGTTATCAAATCCCCTTACACTTAAGTTTTGCTTTCCCTCAAGCAAGAAGAAAAGAAAACTAAATCCATAGGTACATGTATTTTTTTAAAAATTCGATGCAAGTCTACCAAGTACAAGTACAAGATAAAACTCATCGACTTAAGTTTTTAAGGTAGAAAAATTGAGATAAATTCAATACCCATAAAAATCTAGAAAGTCTTTTATTTCTAACTACACTAAATAACATATGAGTTGAAGCAACATTTATCCCGACTTAGCACATTGGCTAATTGATACCTTTTATTTCTTCTTCTTCCTTCAACTTCATAACATTATAGCTCATTGGCTATTTATTTGTCTTTTTTACTTTTTCTCTTTTTTCTCTTTTTTTCTTGGCTAAAACTCCTAGCCATGGATCATCATACTTACAAAGTTCAAGTTGTATTGACAAACATGGAAATTGCAACTTTCTCCTAAAAATTTTTTCTTCAATTATTATATGAGACTTTGACTAGGGTAAGTTTGACACAAAAATATATCTCAAATTTTCAAAAATTACCGATTGGATAGTTTCTTAATTATTTATATACATTTGCTTGAAACTTTTTATTTACGAGGGCAAAATAGAACAAAATTTTAAAATAGCCCAAAAATATGGCAATTAAGCATTTTTTTTCTCGATTTCCCTACAACCCCCTCACACTTAAGTTTAGCATTGTCCTCAATGTGATGAAACTGGACAAAATTTAGGGAATAAGAGAAAAACTAGAATCACGGGCATATCATGTATCATACAAGAGTCTTGTCTTCGCCTGCAACTTGCGGTACCTACAAAAAAGATAAAACACACAAAAATACGAAAACACTCTATTTTTTGTTTTTATAGGTTTTTATAAAAGCGACACATGCTACACCCCCTCACACTTAAGCAAAACATTGGTTAAAAATGTTGGGGTGTAAGCATGAATTTATTTTAAAAAGGAAAATCACACTTAAAAACTTCAAAACACACTTGTTGCCTCCCGAGAAGCGCTTATTTTATTATTGATTCATCAGCCTGACTCCTACTTCTTTTTAGTTTTCTTTTTTTTTATCGAGTGGAAAATGTTCACTCCATTCATCATGGTATAGTTTAACATGGTGTCCATTAACAATGAAGCTTCCTCCATTCTTGTCATACAAATCAATATAACCGGACGGGTATCCATGTTTTACTATAAAAGGACCGTACCACTTTTGCTTAAGCTTTGGAGCTTTGAATTTAAACTTTGTCTCCCTTCTTGAATTCTCTTAGGATGAGAATTTTCTTGTCATGATAAGCTTTGGTACGTGCTTTGTATAATTTGAAATTCTCATAAGCTTGGAGTCTTAATTCATCGAGTTCATGCAATTGCAAGAATCGGTTCTCTCCAGCGATTTTGAGATCGGGATTACAGCTTCTCAATGCCCAATAAGCACGGTGCTAAATTTCAAAGGGCAAGTGACACGTTTTACCGTAAAATAAACGATAAGGTGTTATGCCAACTGGTGTCTTATAAGCTGTTAGGAATGCCTACAGAGCGTCATCAAGTTTCCTTGACCAAATGGTAGGATTGTCCTTAACCGTTTTTTCGAGTATTCGTTTTAAGGCTCTGTTGGTATTCACAACTTTTCCACTCGTTTGTGGATGATATGTGGTGGCAAAGCGATGGGTGACTCCATAACGCTTTAAGATTTTCTCCATTTGTTTGTTACAAAAATGGGAACCTCGATCGCTAATTAAAGCTTTCGACATTCAATAACGAGAGAAAAGCTTTTTAAAAAAATTGATTACGGCTCGTGAATCGTTCGTGGGTAAAGCTTCGGCTTCAGCCCATTTGGACACGTAATCAATAGCGACTAATATATATTTGAACTTATGGGATTTGGGAAAGGGTCCTATGAAATCAATTCCCCATACGTCAAATATTTCGCTAACTTGGATGCTGTTTTGAGGCATCTCATCTCTTCATGAGAGGCCACCAGTACGTTGGCAAGCATCACAATTTTTGACTAGAGTATAGGCCTCCTTAAAAATTGTTGTCCAATAGAAACCAGCATCAAACACTTTTATCGCTGTGGTGGAAGGACCATAATGTCCCCCAGTATGGCCATGATGACATTCATCAAGGATCTTTCTTGTTTCCGCACCATAAACACATCTCCTAATCGTACCATCGAGGCATAACTTGAAAAGATAGGGATCTTCCCAGAAATAGTGTTTTAGGTCGGAAAAGAATTTACATCGTTGGTGATAGGTTAAACCTTTTCTTAGAATTCTTCCAACGAGGTAATTTGCAAAATCTGCAAACCACGGAGATTCGTCCATAGAGATTTTCGTAAGAGTTTCATCGGGAAAATAGTCATTGATATCTTCATTCCTTAACTCTTCAATGTTTGGATTTTCAAGTCTTGATAAATGATCGGCTGTGACGTTTTCATCTCCTTTCTTATTTTGAATTTCGATGTCAAATTCTTGGAGTAAGAAAATCCATCTAATAAGACGCGGCTTAGCATCTTGTTTAGATAATAGGTATTTCAACGCGGAAAGATTGGTGAATACAATCGTTTTTGACAACACGAGATAGGATCAAAATTTGTCAAAAGCAAAAACTACAGCAAGTAGTTCTTTCTTGGTGATCGTGTAGTTGAGTTGCACGCTATTTAGAGTTTTGCTCTTAAAATTTATAGGACGGAAATGTTTTCCTTCGTGTTTTCCTAATACGGCTCCTACAGCGAAATCGCTTGCATCACATATAAGTTCAAACGGTCGCGACCAATCCGGTGAAACCATGATCGGTGCATTCGTTAACTTGTCTTTAAGCCTTTCAAATGCCTTTATGCATTCTTTGTTGAAACAAAGACTATGTCTTTTTCAAGGAGTTTGGTCATCGGTCTAGCGATTTTGGAAAAGTATTTTATGAATCGGCGATAGAATCTTGCATGACCTAGAAAACATCTAACGGCTTTAACGTTAGTGTGTGGTGGTAATTTAGATATCACTTCGATCTTGGCCTTGTCTACTTCCAATCTGGCTCCGGAGACATTGTGTCCAAGCACAATTCCTTCAGTCACCATAAAGTGACATTTCTCCCAATTGAGCACGAGATGAGCTTGTTTTCATCGGATGATCATGTGCTCTAGATGAAAAATGCAAGACTCGAATGAGTTTCCGAAGACTGAGAAATCATCCATGAAAACTTTCATGGATACTTCGATCATGTCTTGAAAGACCGCGATCATACACCTTTGAAAAGTCGTAGGTGCGTTGCAAAGACCAAAAGGCACACGCCTATAAGAAAATGTTCCAAAAGGACACGTAAAAGTGGTCTTGTCTTGATCGGATGGTTCGATAGGTATTTGGAAATATCCGGAAAAGTCATCGAGAAAACAAAAGAATTTGTTCCCGCTAGTCTTTCCAACATTTGGTCCATGAATGGTAGAGGAAAATGATCTTTTCATGTGGCATCATTTAATTTAGGGTAATCAATACACACACGCCAACCGGTAATGGATCTTGTAGGAACAAGTTCGTTATGTTCGTTGGTCACAACAGTCATTCATCTTTTCTTAGGAACATAGTGATTAGGACTAACCCAGGGACTATCTTCTATGACAAAGATGATTCCTGCTTTAAGGAGTTTGATTACTTCAGATTTTACAATCTCCTTCATGTTTGGGTTAAGTAGACGTTGCCTCTCAATAACGAGCTTGGCATCGTCTTCAAGATTGATCTTGTGTTTGCAAAATTGCGAATCAATTCTCGGTATATCGGATGTTTTCCATGCAAAAGCTTGTTTGTGGTTTTTGAGCATAGAAACAAGGCGTTTCTTCTCATCTTCGTCGAGTGAGGCTGAGATAATCACCGGAAGGAGTGAATCCTTTTCTAGATAAGCGTACTCGAGATGTTCGGGAAGAGGTTTCAGTTCAACATGCGTCGGTGGATCATGAATAGATTTGGGAACTATAAAGTTCGACTTCGAAGGCAAAACCTAGAAGGGTTTGTTTTCCTCTTCTTCGAGAGTTACTTCAGAATCAAGGGCCGTGAATTCTTCGAATTCACGATCATGATCGGTATCGCTAATCTTTTCCAAAGTTGTTTGGAATGGTGCGTTGTCATCAAGCAATGCATGTGAGACCCCCAAAATCTGACATGGAACAACTAGGCAACGAGGGGGTAACACGTCATAGTACAAGAAACAATGAATTACAGTTGACACAAAGCTGACGTATTAAAAGCATATATATCACATCATAAATGATCAGAGTTATAAACATAGGTCCAAGAGTTTTATATGCGGAAAGATATATTATTTCATCATGATTTATAACATAAAGTTGCCCAAAAGATATAATAAATTTCTGACAGTTTATACTAAAACCAGTCTTTTAAAAGCATCACAGAAATCTCCAAGCTGCGATAATATCATGCGGGCTCCCATCCAAGCAAAGCTAAGTAATAATACCGGAGATTAAACATGTAAAATCGTCAACACAAAGTTGAGTGAAAATCATAGGTTTAGCAATAAAGGTGTGGAACACAAGCATTCATTTGTAAAACAAGTAAATAGAGAAAATGGTTATGATCATTAACCATAGTCTGAAACCAATATTATTGCTGTTTAGTTCATGAACCGAAGCTTAACTCAAAGTAAGTTCCTCTAGGGAGTATTCAGCCTAAATACTCAAGTATAAACAAATGTAAGTGCGTCAAGGTAATCGGGACGGGGATTGTCAATCCCGATGGATCCACCCACAACATTCGCGCTTAGCGCAAAGCATACGGGACAATTAACGGTTCATGATCAAGAGAGAAAACTTAAGGCTACTAACTATAAGCAATAATATCAATGAAAACTGTTGGAAAGCATACAAATCTGAATAGCATACAAGTTCTGGATAGTATACAGTTTTAAATAGATGTGTTCCACCATGTAAAATCTCACCCCGCATTTAGAAACATTGTTCAAGTAAAAAGGGGCTATGAACTCACCTTTAGTAAGTAATCACAAGGTAAAAGGGGCTGATCAAAAAGAAGTCTTCACGGACCTATGCAATGGTGACGCGTAATAAGAATGCGTTCAATGAAGCAATAACGTTTTAGAAGTGGTGGGACATAGTATGACTAGGTAACTTGCGTGCGATGGCGAGACCTAAGCTTAAGTTAAAATTTTGACCCAACACCTTGAACCTACTGTAATAACCTAATATCAACCTTGTATGATGGTCCAAGCATTTATGTGTGGGTTCCGAACACGTTTAAGACTCGGTTTGAAAAAACAAAACAAGGGACTGCGTTCAGTTTTCTGAAAAAGGCTGTGAAGATTTGGTCATATCTAAAAATCTATAATAGTACAGGAGGTGAAATTTCTTGACATGTATAGGTATTTCTCTTACCTTTAAAAGTTGGGAAAGAACAGCCCTAGAACTATTTTCAATCAACAGGAAATGCACTTTTGGTGACAGACTATCAAAACAGAAAGTTGTAAACGTCTTTCGTACCTTACGGTAGATTAAGCATAAATCCCAATCGGTAAACGATTTTGACACAAAACCAAAAAGAGAAGTTTTATTATATTTGTAGCTACTGTAAAAAGTCATAAAATCATAAATTAATCCTTTTTACCCAAGTCAATTTACCCATGTTTTAAGCATAACATTCAGATTTGACCTAGTTTAGTAAAACGACCGTTTCGGACTCATCCGGACACTTCCCGTTTCCATCCAACTCAACACATACTAATCACATCAGTGGGTATCCATTTTTCAAATAAAAACAAGGTCATATGTTTAAGAAAATTTTGCCATGACCTGTTTGTTTCTGTGGTGATTTCCATACTACAAAAACAACTCCATTTAGCTACCTAACCTCAATCAAGCAACACTTAGGCTATACCAAATCGCCACGCAAGTGTCCTAAGTCCTAATATGCCCTAAGTATCTATAATCTCAGTGGGTTTCACCCAAGGAATTCAAAATTTATGAATAAAAAGAATCAAAGTACTAGTAACATCAAAACTAAAATGCTAGGAGTGACTATACCTTCATAACAAGTAGGAATTAATCCAAACACGCAAATTAAACAATTCCTCCTCCTTGATTCTTAGAAATTTCGTGGCCCTTAGCCACGTGTTAAGTCAATCACGGTACTCAACAATTGAGTAGAAATAATGTAGTGAGACGATCACCGACGATATGGATGCCCGAGGAAAACACGAAAACCGCAACCTATCACAATAAGGCGCGCGTTAAGACTCGGACTCAATATCGATATATATACCAAATATAACATGACATAAATGTTTTCAAAGTATACATGTTTCAAAACCATTGACACGAATCAAAAGAATCCATTTATCCAACGTTACTCGTTATAACACTTGAACACTTGAAAATGACTCGTCATACGACGCCAAGTCAACGCAAGTCAAACTATCCTTTACCCTTATTTGGACCAGTAGCTAAGTCATTTATATAATGACTAAGCACTTGAGTAAGTCACCATGTCCGATGGTGAACACTCAAACTCACGCAACACAAGCATTTGAACTACGTGTCCAAAATAAAAATCAGCAAGTACACCCCGAATGTACACACCGATCTACCCTATCTAGACATGTCCATTTTACATGAAAATTGGTGTCAAGGTCACTTATAACCTGTATAAGACCTCACCAAAATTTGAGCCAAAGTTCACACTTTAAAATCCATCAGCTCGACTCTTTACTCGACTCCAAATTTTAGGACAGATTTGTACACTTGTTTTGTAAAACCGTTTGGACCATTTTAAAAGTACTAACCCGACAATCCGTCTTTTGAAACCACTACTAGACTCATCAAACTCAGTTTGTAAACATTGAAAATCAGTAGTATCAACTATCTAACCAAGCCTAAAGTCCCCGAGAGTCGACCCAAAATCAGCCACAATTTCGGATTGTGCCGACTTGCGTCTCCCGGTACACGAAAACTAAAACTAGCATAACTTTTGACTCGTAATGAGTTATAAGCTCAATCTTATACTAAAACGACCGTCTCGGAAAACTCTACAACAATTTTAAATAATCTCAGTCTTTCACAGACCTTAAACCCACGAAACATACTGTTTAAGGCTGCTGTCCCAAATTAGCTTTTTAGAAAACATGACAAATCTATTTTTCACTCAAAACCAATCATTCCGATACCCCTAGGATCACTATACTATCATACCCATCAACCAAACACTCCTAAAAACACTTGTATGAAAAATCTAACAAAAATCAAAGATTAAAAACAAGACTTTTAAGGATCAAAACATGATAATCTTACCAAGTATAACATATGCAAGATGATTACAACATCATATAATCATGAAATCAAAAGTTCTTGAAATCTTGATGCACGTGGGTGATTTTAGTATCAAAAGAATCACCATTGAATTTTATGAACGGGTCTTGTTTTAGTTTTTGTCAAATCATGATGGATGGTGGTGGATTGTGGTGGTGGAGTGGCGGTAAAATGGAGAGGGGAGGGAGGAGTGGTGATTTTTTTTTAAATGTGTTTATGTGTGAGTGGAAGTGGAAGAAATGGGTTTATATATGGTAGGTATTGGAGGGACCAAAGTTGCCAATTTGCAAACTTGTGGATCAAAATACAATTAATAGTTTTAAAAGGTAGAAATTGTTATTGGTAAATATTAAGATATTTACGGGGCTCGGGTTTCGTAAAAATACTTTTCAAAAGTTACAATGCATCGTAAAAATGATTATACGATTTCTCGACACGACTTAATACGTAATTAAAACGACATCATCGAAAATATTAATTATCGAAACAATCGATAAGTAAACGTAAAATTTTGGGCATCCGTCGGTATCGCGATCACTAGGAATTCTCGTTGTACATTGATTTGAATAAACTCGTTGTAAAACGCACACGGGTGATTTTAAATCAAAAACATTGATTTAAAATAAATATGGAAAAATAAAATGAAAATTTATAATTTCATACAAAGTATTTATCGATGATCAGAAAAATACTTAAAAAAAATATAATTTAAAAATCTCAGGATTTACATATAGCAATACAAGAGAACGTAATACGTTGGAAAAATTCAAGAAGCACGAATAAAAAGAATAAAATAATGTTGGGAAAGTACGGGTTCTCACAGTCTTTCCCCCTAAAGGAACTCTGGTCCCCAGAGTTCTCCTGAAAACGGTAGAAGATGCAAACAAGAGGAGGTACAAAGTGTAGAACAAAATTCATTGCTTCCCAGGTAAACTTCCGTACCATGACGAATCTTAACGGTTAGAATTCACTATGCTTTAGTTTCTTAACTCCTTTTCGTATAACTTTTCAGTCTTGGATTAGGATAACGATCTTTCAATACGCAGATACATTGAGAGATAGAGTTGTTGGAAATACGTGCGATAAACTAACAAGAATGAACACAAGAATCGCTTAAACATGCAAAGTGCGATAAAATGAACCAAGATTGTAAATCAACAAGGGGCCGCAAATCGTGCAACTTTAAAACGTGAAAATCTTAAAACGTAAGAATCTATTTACAAGAGAAATAGAAGGGAAAAATGAATAGCATATGATCGTTTAAAATACAAGTTGTCACAATCAGTTATCTAGGATTTTGGTATTACTTTAAAACTTAGTTTATGTATTTCCTTGATTAAAAGAAAATTTCACAAGGTGTAGTGATTTAAAATCAAACTATCTATATTTAGGGAGTAAGCTGTTGCTATATCTTTTTCTTGATCAGGATTTTCAAAGCAAAAGTAGAACAGTTCAAGATAGTTATCCTTATCGGCTTAAGAACTTTTGGATGACTGTATTAAATTATCGTTAAAACTCGGGTTTATAGTCACCATTAGAGAAAATTCAGATTTTTTTATTTTTTTTTATTTTTTTTCCAAGTTATTTTGAATCATTGTTAGAAATTATAAATTAATTTAAATAATTTCATTAGGTTGACAATAAAGTATGATATAATCAATTACTTTAAAAGATACAGCTTGATATCTTTTGAAACATTAGGTAAATTTACCAAAGAGGATATATAGATCCGATACTTAACTTGAAACAGTTATTTTGGTAATTTAAACATTTGATAAAATGTATAAAATGTTCTTAAAAATTAATAATAATTTTTTTTAGAAATTTAAGAAAGTGTTTAAGATATCAAACGATAAACACGTAACAGTTTCTGGTTTTCAAAAGGTGACAAGACAGCAACGAATGTGAATCATATAAAGGTCAACAATCTGTATGCGAGCAATATACAAAGGAATAAGACGGAAGTCGTATCAATTCTTAACAAACGTGGTAGAATAATCACGTCAATAATAAAAATAATAAGAAACAATGATTATAGCAAGATTAATTCACGAGTGCGGTTGGCGTCACCAATAACGGCTTATTAAGTTCTCGGTGGTCGAAATACGATCGAAAGGGAAAGCCACACAACGAATTTTCGAATCTAAGAAAATTCTTAAGAAGTCAATTGAGAGAAGTTCCAGTAAGATGAACGACATTAGCAATGAAAGGCGAAATCAACACATGATTCACACGAATGAAATTTCAAGACGATAGTATCTTAACACATATCATGGCAATTACACGTAATCATCGTTCACGTCCAGTCATAAATCACTAATCGCGTCCAGAGACGTTTCGAAGGTCTACCAAAATAGATAGAGATGGTCAATCGATGTAGGAGCATAACAACGTTGAAAATTTCAAGTCGGGTATCAATGGTAAGAATTTAGGCAAATGGTAACGAAAATTGTATCATGAGGATGATGAGGTAACAAGTAAAGCAAGGATCATTGAGTAAAGAAATATGTGCTTGAGGCATGTATTTTGTTCAAGAAAGGATAAGGGTTCATAGGTGTATGTCACGAACTGTTGTTACTCGCACAAGAAGTAAAAGTTTTCAAAACTTATATTTATCTAACTTTTTAAGAAGCATAATTAAAAAGTTGATTCTTGGTTAAATATTTAAGGTGACTACTATTTGGCCTTGCATGGCTCCTTCTAAATTAGGCATAGGTGATCAGGCCATGCATAATTCAAGACAAGCAATGCGATGCTCAACTTCGTCAACCAATATTACATATCATATGATTTAAAATATGCATATAATGCCATTTGTAAAAAAACAGAAATCAAAATAGTTTATGAAACTATTTGCTAATAAGTTACTGGCTAACTGTTTTAAATCGACAATTCGTATAGTTACAAGGGTTCTTTATAAGACCGTATTAGAACAATTTGTGAAAATACATTGTAAAATTAATATAAGTTAATTTTATAAGATAGCATTCAATTATTTAAGAAAGCCCAAATGAAACCTTTTTTAAAATGATTCGTAAACCAGACCAGTTTGAGTTGTATGGTAACATGACAATAGTTTATAAAGTAGCGAGTGGGTTACAAGAGGGAAGTAAGGAGTAGTTCAGTACAGCCAATAAAATGGTTACAAGGTGATTAGGTTTCAAGAGGTTTAGCCGAAATCGTCAGGAGACACGTGTCAAGATGATAACAAACGATATGAAAGAAAGATCTTCAAATCTCGGTCCAAATCAGTGGTACGATAGAAGCAAAGAAAGACAATGGAATGACAAATAAGTCATTAATAAAAGAAGGAATAAGGAATCCATATGTGCACATCGTAATTTATTTGACAAAAATATACTTTTAAGAAAGTAGGGTATCAGTTAACAAATAGTACAATCACTTCGAAAAGCTTCTATATTAGGAAGTTACCGAATTTCAAAAGTTCAAGATCTAGGTACATGTATGACCGAACTCAAAGTTACTATTCTATTCTTTTCAAACGCAATCATTGTTTTTAGTTTGCAAAATATCATTAGTTAAAGTTTTACGAGCTCAAACGAACTCAAAAACGCTTCAATCCATGTTTTTAACTTTTATTAGTTTTGACCTTTGGGTTTGACTAGACCAATTAACTCACTAAACGATATTCTAAGACTCAAAGTCTAATGCATTTCGATGTAAAACAATGTTTTGAACAACTTTCTAGTTTTACCCGAGACTTGAAACGGAATAAAATGGACGAAAATGCCCTAGCATTAAATCTGTTTACAAAATGATATTTTAGCATTATTCAGAAAATAACTTCTTAGATTTTACAATCTCAAATGAGCGTAACTTGCTCGATTTTAAAGTTTACTGGTCAAATTTTATGTCCTAAACGGACGTCTCAACATGTAGAAATATATATATTTTTATGTCTAAAGTTATAAAAATATTTTCTCGACACTGTTAAACTTCCTGTAAAGTTTCTGTACAAAGTATATTTTTCGACACAGCTTGAAATTAAATCCAAATTTCATGATAACTCACAATTTATGTACACATAGGACTTGTGGATTCCATAAAGACGAAAGAAGGTAAACTGTATAATTAGTCATGTAAAGAAAACACAGTATAGAAATGGTTCAAGAATGCCAACGATAATCGGAGACATAAAAAAAACGACGCATATCATCCGTGTCTTCGGCTGCAAGATGCAATGCAGAAAGGTCTCTTGGTGGCATGATTTCCAAAATCACAAGATATATCGAGAAAGAAACGGGACAATAATAAGTGGCATTCCTGGAGCGAGGAGGTTCAATGAAAAGGGAGGATACAAGTAGGATCGTATTCCAAACAATCATCACATAATAAAATGACGACTATGTGTTCAAGGTACAACGGATGTTCTAAGTTGAAATCGAAACGTAGAATGGTCAATGAAGTAAGATGTAATCCATGTACAAGTGTCGCGTATAACGGTGGCGTAAAGGTAAATCAAGATTATGAAAACCCACAATATTATTCAGCACTGATTCAACGAATTCTTCGAGATGTGAGACTCACACGATGTCCTTTAGTTTTTCTGGGAGACACATTGAGCTACAAAATGGTCTATAGACTAGACATTCAATTATGAATTGTCAGAAAGAAAATCTGCGTATCTAAATAGATATTTTAAGGGAAATAAACAATGAAAGCAACACACACGATAGTAGAATGAAAATCAGAAGTTCATCGAAAACAACACTTATTCAATCCTGAACAATGGTATTGCGAGAGTATGCACAACACGTATCAACGAGTCAAAAAAAACAGACGGTTCAAACCGAACGAGCATATATAGTCAGTCGTATCACGCATAAATGAAATAGCAATAGTACTCTGAAAAATGAGTATGAAAAGTCGGCAGCATACACGCTCTGAATACAAGTATGTATCGTCATAACGATATAATATCATTGCAATAAGATCAATTCACAAGAACAAGAATTCAAGAAATACAGTATAGGCAGATGTAATCACAGTAACATTCAATGATAATTCATGAAGCACATAGACTTTGAAAAGACATAGTAATTAGCGTCATTAGCGTAAAGTAATATTTCAAAATGAAATCAAGAGATGAAATACTACAACGATAATTAAAAGTAAATAATAAGGATTAGAGAGTTACCCGCGAAGATATCGAGCAGCAATGACAAATTCTGTGTTTGACACTTAGAAACAATAAAATATTGGAACTTTCGGTTATAGACTAAGTTTTGAAAAACGACTCAGTTCCCTATAACCATCGCTCTGATACCAATCTGTGAGACCCCCAAAATCTGACATTGAACAACTAGGCAACGAGGGGGTAACACGTCATAGTACAAGAAACAATGAATTATAGTTGACACAAAGCTGACGTATTAAAAGCATATATATCACATCATAAATGATCAGAGTTGTAAACATAGGTCCAAGAGTTTTATATGCGGAAAGATATATTATTTCATCATGATTTATAACATAAAGTTTCCCAAAAGATATAATAAATTTCTGACAGTTTATACTAAAGCCAGTCTTTTAAAAGCATCACAGAAATCTCCAAGCTGCGATAATATCCTGCGGGCTCCCATCCAAGCAAAGCTAAGTAATAATACCTGAGATTAAACATGTAAAATCATCAACACAAAGTTGAGTGAAATTCATAGGTTTAGCAATAAAGGTGTGGAACACAAGCATTCATTTGTAAAACAAGTAAATAGAGAAAATGGTTATGATCATTAACCATAGTCTGAAACCAATATTATTGCTGTTTAGTTCATGAACCGAAGCTTAACTCAAAGTAAGTTCCTCTAGGGAGTATTCAGCCTAAATACTCAAGTATAAACAAATGTAAGTGCGTCAAGGTAATCGGGACGGGGATTGTCAATCCCGATGGATCCACCCACAACATTCGCGCTTAGCGCAAAGCATACGGGACAATTAACGGTTCATGATCAAGAGAGGAAACTTAAGGCTACTAACTATAAGCAATAATATCAATGAAAACTGTTGGAAAGCATACAAATCTGAATAGCATACAAGTTCTGTATAGTATACAGTTTTAAATGGATGTGTTCCACCATGTAAAATCTCACCCCGCATTTAGAAACATTGTTCAAGTAAAAAGGGGCTATGAACTCACCTTTAGTAAGTAATCACAAGGTAAAAGGGGCTGATCAAAAAGAAGTCTTCACGGACCTATGCAATGGTGACGCGTAATAAGAATGCGTTCAATGAAGCAATAACGTTTTAGAAGTGGTGGGACATAGTATGACTAGGTAACTTGCGTGCGATGGCGAGACCTAAGCTTAAGTTACAATTTTGACCCAACACCTTGAACCTACTGTAATAACCTAATATCAACCTTTTATGATGGTCCAAGCATTTATGTGTGGGTTCCGAACACGTTTAAGACTCGGTTTGAAAAAACAAAACAAGGGACTGCATTCAGTTTTCTGAAAAAGGCTGTGAAGATTTGGTCATATCTAAAAATCTATAATAGTACAGGAGGTGAAATTTCTTGACATGTATAGGTATTTCTCTTACCTTTAAAGGTTGGGAAATAACAGCCCTAGAACTATTTTCAATCAACGGGAAATGCACTTTTAGTGACAGACTATCAAAACAGAAAGTTGTAAACGTCTTTCGTACCTTACGGTAGATTAAGCATAAATCCCAATCGGTAAAAGATTTTGACACAAAACCAAAAAGAGAAGTTTTATTATATTTGTAGCTACTGTAAAAAGTCATAAAATCATAAATTAATCCTTTTTACCCAAGTCAATTTACCCACGTTTTAAGCATAACATTCAGATTTGACCTAGTTTAGTAAAACGACCGTTTCGGACTCATCCGGACACTTCCCCTTTCCATCCAACTCAACACATACTAATCACATCAGTGTCTATCTATTTATCTAATAAAAACAAGGTCATATGTTTAAGAAAATTTTGCCATGACCTGTTTGTTTCTGTGGTGATTTCCATACTACAAAAACAACTCCATTTAGCTACCTAACCTCAATCAAGCAACACTTAGGCTATGCCAAATCGCCACGCAAGTGTCCTAAGTCCTAATATGCCCTAAGTATCTATAATCTCAGTGGGTTTCACCCAAGGAATTCAAAATTCATGAATACAAAGAATCAAAGTACTAGTAACATCAAAACTAAAATGCTAGGAGTGACTATACCTTCATAACAAGTAGGAATTAATCCAAACACGCAAATTAAACAATTCCTCCTCCTTGATTCTTAGAAATTTCGTGGCCCTTAGCCACGTGTTAAGTCAATCACGGTACTCAACAATTGAGTAGAAATAATGTAGTGAGACGATCACCGACGATATGGATGCCCGGGGAAAACACGAAAACCGCAACCTATCACAATAAGGCGCGCGTTAAGACTCAAACTCAATATCGATATATATACCAAATATAACATGACTCAAATGTTTTCAAAGTATACATGTTTCAAAACCATTGACACGAATCAAAAGAATCCATTTATCCAACGTTACTCGTTATAACACTTGAACACTTGCAAATGACTCGTCATACGACGCCAAGTCAACGCAAGTCAAACTATACTTTACCCTTATTTGGACCAGTAGCTAAGTCATTTATATAATGACTAAGCACTTGAGTAAGTCACCATGTCCGATGGTGAACACTCAAACTCACGCAACACAAGCATTTGAACTACGTGTCCAAAATAAAAATCAGCAAGTACACCCCGAATGTACACACCGATCTACCCTATCTAGACATGTCCGTTTTACATGAAAATTGGTGTCAAGGTCACTTATAACCTGTATAAGACCTCACCAAAATTTGAGCCAAAGTTCACACTTTAAAATCCATCAGCTCGACGCTTTACTCGACTCCAAATTTTAGGACATATTTGTACACTTGTTTTGTAAAACCGTTTGGACCACTTTAAAAGTACTAACCCGACAATCCGTCTTTTGAAACCACTACTAGACTCATCAAACTCAGTTTGTAAACTTTGAAAATCAGTAGTATAAACTATCTAACCAAGCCTAAAGTCCCCGAGAGTCGACCCAAAATCAGCCACAATTTCAGATTGTGCCGACTTGCGTCTCCCGGTACACGAAAACTAAAACTAGCATAACTTTTGACTCGTAATGAGTTATAAGCTCTATCTTATACCAAAACGACCGTCTCGGAAAACTCTACAACAATTTTAAATAATCTCAGTCTTTCACAGGCCTTAAACCCACGAAACATACTGTTTAAGGCTGCTGTCCCAAATTAGCTTTTTAGAAAACATGACAAATCTATTTTTCACACAAAACCAATCATTCCCATACCCCTAGGATCACTATACTATCATACCCATCAACCAAACACTCCTAAAAACACTTGTATGAAAAATCTAACAAAAATCAAAGATTAAAAACAAGACTTTTAAGGATCAAAACATGATAATCTTACCAAATATAACATATGCAAGATGATTACAACATCATACAATCATGAAATCAAAACTTCTTGAAATCTTGATGCACGTGGGTGATTTTAGTATCAAAAGAATCACCATTGAATTTTATGAATGGGTCTTGTTTTAGTTTTTGTCAAATCATGATGGATGGTGGTGGATTGTGGTGGTGGAGTGGCGGTAAAATGGAGAGGGGAGGGAGGAGTGGTGATTTTTTTTTAAATGTGTTTATGTGTGAGTGGAAGTAGAAGAAATGGGTTTATATATGGTAGGTAGTGGAGCGACCAAAGTTGCCAATTTGCAAACTTGTGGATCAAAATACAATTAATAGTTTTAAAAGGTAGAAATGGTTATAGGTAAATATTAAAAATATTTACGGGGCTCAGGTTTCGTAAAAATACTTTTCAAAAGTTACAATGCATCGTAAAAATGATTATACGATTTCTCAACACGACTTAATACGTAATTAAAACGACATCATCGAAAATATTAATTATCGAAACAATCGATAAGTAAACGTAAAATTTTGGGCATCCGTCGGTATCGCGATCACTAGGAATTCTCGTTGTACATTGATTTGAATAAACTCGTTGTAAAACGCACACGGGTGATTTTAAATCAAAAACATTGATTTAAAATAAATATGGAAAAATAAAATGAAAATTTGTAATTCCATACAAAGTATTTATCGATGATCAGAAAAATACTTAAAAAAAATATAATTTAAAAATCTCAGGATTTACATATAGCAATACAAGAGAACGTAATACGTTGGAAAAATTCAAGAAGCAAGAATAAAAAGAATAAAATAATGTTGGGAGAGTACGGGTTCTCACAATGCATCTAACTCTGCTTACGTTACTTCATCGATAACATCCACGCGAAAGCATGTGTCATCATTAGAATAAGAATGTTGCATAGCTTTATCGACTAAGAATGCGAATCGATCGTCACCAACTCCAAGGTTGAGTTCTTTATTCTTCACATGAATGATAGCATCCGCGGTGTGCAAGAATGGTCGTCCTAAAATGAGAGGGACGTGATGGTCTTCTTCCATTTCAAGGATCACGAAGTCGGCAGGAAATATGAATTTGCCAACTTGAACAAGCATGTTCTCGGTAATCCCAATGGGATATTGGTAAGTGTGGTAGCCAAACGTTTACTCATACTTGTAGGTTTCAAAGTATTGTTTGAAAGATTTTTGTATAATGAGTATGGCATAAGATTGATACTCGCGCCTAGATCGGCCAAGGCGTGACATTCAACATTGTTGGCTAGAGTACATGGTATGAGAAAGCTTCTCGGATCTCTGAGCTTTGGTGGAAGTTTGCTTTACAAGGCTGCAGAACATTCTTCATTCAGAAACGCAGCAGAGATTTGCTCCGTCTTACTATGGTTGCTCACAAGATCTTTGAGGAATTTCCCATAGTTGGGCATGCCGGTTAAGATATCAACAAGGGGAACATTGATCTTAAATTCTTTGATCATCTTAAGGAATTTGGCATTACGAGCCTCCATCTTTTCCTTTCGTAGGCGTTGAGGATATGGAATTTTGGGTGTATACGCCTTTGGTGTTGGTGATGGAATGGGTGTGGTTTGTTTTAGCTTTGGTTTGGAAGGAGGAACGGTTTCTTCCATCTCGATCTCATCGGCTTCATCTTCACTTTCATCAACGAAAATGGGAGCATTGGTGTTTGGGTTTTGTGGTGGATCATAACTCAGTCCACTCCTTGTGAATACGGCATTCACATGTTCATTACGGTAGGAGGGTGGGCCGTATGGTTTATCCATAGATCGTTTTGGGTTTGTTTGAGTGTTGCTTGGCAGTGAACCACTTGGTCGATTGGATAATTGGTCGGTGATTCGAACGATCTTGATTCGAGATCACTAATAGTGGCGGTGTGGTGTCTTTGTCCTATTTCAATGTTGGATTTAAGATCAAAGAATTGGTTCTTAATGAACGTGTTTGTTGATTTTTGAGATTCTATGAAAGCCAACAACGTTTTTTCTAAGTTCGATCCTTCAGGTTCCTTCTCGTTTGATGGAACGGAATTATCGTTCTCACGAGGTTGTGAGTTACGATTTTCGTTTTTGGGGTACTCACGCCAAGTGCCGAGGTTTCTACCGTAGTAGTTACCTCGATAACCACCGCCTCGGTATCCTTGGGCGTAGTTTGCTTCTTGTGATGGTTCTCTTATTTGTGTGTCATCACACTTCGTAGATGGGTGTGGTCCTCCACAAAGAGTACATTCGCCTCGCATCTCTTTCATTTCGTCTTTGATAGTTTTGAATTGCGAGTCGAATTTAGATGTGAGAGTGTCCATCTTTTCCATGAGTTTAGAATTTTTGCTACTTTCAACGATGGCAATGGTTTTCTTGAAAGGGTTGGAACGGTTATCTTTAGACCAATCGAGTTTTAAGAGAACTTGGTCCTCGAGCAATTGATACTCTTCGTTGGGAGTCTTATAGAGAAAGAGTCCACCGGTGTCAAGGATTGCTTGCGTTAGTTCATTGAGACCATGATAAAAGATTTGGATGATGGTTCCTTTTAATAAACCATGTCCATGACAACTACGGAGTACGTCTTTCATTCGGTTCCACGCATCAATTAGTGTTTCTTGTGGAAGTTGGGTGAAACCTCGGATTTCTCCCATGAGTCTTTCATACATGGCGGGTGGAAAGGAACGGCTAACAAAAGCGGTTCTCATATTTCCTATGTTTCAATGGTACCGGGCGTCAACTCATTATACCAAACTCTTGCATCTCCGGATAGAGATGATGGGAAGAGTTTGAGTTTTATAGCGTCTACATTGACGTCGGCTCCATATCGGAACATGCTACATATTTCTATGAATTCGGCTATGTGCTTATGCGGATCGGCCCTTGTACGGCCGTCAAATTGGTGGTCTTTGATCATTGAAAGGTGATGACCTTTCACGGTAAAGTTTTCTCCAAGCTCAACTTGAACAATAGCAGCTCGGGGGTAGGTGCTAGTACTCGGTTGGCTGCCCACATCGATTGATCGTCGGCCATTGGAAATGGTAGATCGTTAAATGGGTTATAGACGACAAATGCGTCCAAGATATTATCAAATGGTGGGTTTTTGGTTTTTGGAATTCGGTTTTCAAAAGAAAGAAAGGGTTGCTTCTTGCGGTTTTTCTTTCGAGATTGATGAATATAACGTTCGGGATCGGTGTATGGACTAAGTAATTCTTGACCGGAAGAACGTGTGTTCATTCAAGTCTTGAAGAACTTTTGAAAAGACTACAAGTAACAAAAATAAAAACAAACAAAATACTACTAATAGGAAAATAAGTAGATAAGAAATTAAATAAACCAAACAAAATAAAAACATAAATTTTTTATTTTTTTTATTTTTTTAAGGTTTCCGGCGTAAAAAAGGGGGTGCCGGCCGAAAAAATATAATATGTGAAAAAAGAGAAACGTTGTCGGCGGCAATAATCCTTGTCGGTCGGCAAAATGGGACCTGTGGTGGTGTTGCCGGCAACAGAAGGGTTTTGTCGGGCGGCAAAATCGCTTCTATGATGAAGTTGTCGGAGGCAAGTCGGTTTTGCCGGCGGCAAAATCGACTTTGCTGCAAAAAAAAATTACTTTTTGATTTTTGGGCTTTTTGGCAACAAGATCGCTGCAATGGGTTTGATTATAGGATGATTTTGGAACTAAGAACACAATCAAATTATAACACTCCATTTTGGAAATGGAAATATCACAGTAATTATGGCGTGTCATCAAAGCATACGAGATAAAATGTCTAAACATTACTTGACCATATAAAGGAAAATACCGGAATCAAACATCGGTAGTCCAAAAGTAAAGCTCATCACACATAAACATAGTATAGTAAAGGAAAAGGACTAAACAATGTCCAAAGCATAAGTATCATAAAGAAAGGAAATGCATAATGTAAAGAAGGCTAGACAGCTTCCAGTCCATATGCACGTACTCTTAGTGTCTACGAGCATCCCTGAGTACCTGCCGTTTTGAGAACATAGAAAAGGAAAACGGCTGAGCAATACACTCAGTGCACGGATGTACAATAAATCATGAATAGGATAAGCATATAACATAATAACAGCGGAAGAAAACTAAGTCCCGAGTAACCTGGTTAAGTCTTAATAAAACTGGTTTTATAGTTTGAAAGTCTTATGTTTATCTTATAAAAACTGTTTGTCATATTTTACCATTAGCCAATATAGGTCATGAAAATCCACCGTGCATGAATAATTGGAGGGGTGACCTCATCATGCAAATTAGAGGGGCTGCCTCTAATTTAATATACTGGTTTTATGGGTAGGAGGGATCAGCTCCTTGTGAAGGATGCAAGGCACACACCACATTCACCATGTAATCATGAATAAAACTTGTAACTAGGATGCACCCATACGCCCCACATGATAAATATAAATAAATGGCCAAAAGCTGAAGGGACGCCACGAGCAATCACTCCGCCGTGGTGAAGTCATAACATCAGTGCCTCTAATGTTATGGTTATGGTACATCCATAACTAGGTGAAACTGGTCATGCATGTATATGGCTATAGGTAATCATATTTAAACATAAGCAATCAAACTCATACTTATACTACGGGAAAACAGTTGGTTGCATACGGGGAAATCCTAATAAGGAAAGAATGTCCATACTGAAAGGACGGGAATCCGTACCTTATGTCCAGTGAACGAGAACGATGAACTGCGAGAATCCTACTTCCGAAACACTAGTGCTACATAAATACGTACATGAAATAAGTATATGCTTACTAAATACATAGCTGGTTTTATGTCATGTCTTAGCTTATTTTAGATGTTCTTACTATGTTTTACTGTTTAACGCCTTAAACTGTGTTAAATCTTATATTCTGCTTAATCTGATTAAGTATTTCTGGTATTTCATGTGTTATTATACTTACTGTGTAATAATAAGTAACTTTCCAAAAATAGCAGGTTTCCTAAAATAGAAAGTTTCCAAAAATAGAAAGTTTCGAAAAATAGAAAGTTACCAAAAATAGAAAGTTTCCAAAAATAGAAAGTTTCCAAAAATAGAAAGTTTCCAAAAATAGATTTACTGCTTAAAATAGATAAGTTTCTAAAAATAGAAAGTTTCCATAAATAGATTAGCTGCCTTAGTTAAATAAGTTTCCATAAATAGATTAGCTGCCTTAAATAAATAAGTTTCCAAAAATAGTTGGTTTCCATAAATAAATTAACTGCCTTATTTAATTAAGTTTCTAAAAATAAAAGGTTTCCATAATTAGAAATAAGCTGGTTAAATAAGCTAAGTAAATAAACCTAAGTGTTTTCATGATTATTTTCTAAGTCATATGATATATTGTATAGTTTAATAATTATTTCATGTAATTTAGTTAAACTATAGGTTATAATATTTAATTAAAGTATAACATGTTTTTAATTAAATATATTGAATACTTAGGTTAAAATATGTATTATTAAATATTAATAATATAACCTAAGTCATGTTAATTAATTAATTATATCCATGGTTTTTAAAATAATTAACTAATTATAAGTCTTAATAATATAAATACTTAGGTTAAAATAATTTCATGATTATTAATAATTAATTAACCTAAGTCATGTTATTAAATTAATTACATCTTTATTAATTTAATTTTAACATAAGTTCATAACATAAAAAAAACTAACATAACCATGAACCGGATCTAAGCTTAAAAACATGAACCGGACATGAATCGACACCGTACCCCGAACCAAATCGGGGTACCCCTTGCTGCCATGGGACCCACACACACCAACCAAGACCATATGGTCTTGGTGGTGTCGGCTAAGCAAACCGAAACCCCCTTGGGGTCGGTTGCAGCCTGCGGCCCAAAAAAACACCCCTTAATCAACCCTTTGATTTAATTAATCATCAAAACATGTTAGATCTATGTTTAATTAATGTGTTTTTATAAAAAAATCACATGTTCATAATTAATAAAAAGATTAAATTAAAATAAAAGGTTTAAAAAGGTTTTACCGTATTCGTGGATCAAGGGAATGAAGAACAAACACGAACAAACAACAAAACTTCAAGATCCAAGATCAATGAGTCACCTTGTTTGGTGATTATGGGTGGCGGCACAAAGAGAGGAGAAAGAGAGGGTTTAGGTTTTTCTTGAAATCTTCTGTAAAGTGATTTTGAGTAGTAAAAATTAATTAACCCCCCCCCCCCCTTTAGTAAAATTGGTAATGGGCTTGGCCATTACCTTGTTTTAGCCGCGGGTAGGGACCCCCCCATTGGGTTCCCGTACCTCTTTTCGTGTCTCGTTATTTAGTTAGTCGTTTGTGTTTATTTATGTTCGTGTTTTAAATGTTCTCGTTACGTAAATACCATAATCTAATATATTTAATTACGCTCGTATTAAATATATATACGTAATTAATAATAGCTCGTGTTTTAATTACGCTCGTGATTTCGTGATCGCATGTTCGTGATTAATTATTGCTAAATAATTATTATGTGATCTTGCATATAAAATACTTATCGTGTTCTAACACGTACGTAATACGTAAACTCCTAACATGTAATCGTAATCATGTTATATTAGGAAAGTTTTTAACTAGTACGTACGATCCTAAGGGTACTATGCATGGTAAAAGCATGCGGGTTTTACAACTCTTCCCCCCTAAAAAGAATAATTCGTCCCCGAATTGTAGATAAAGTAAACTGGAAAAGAAGAACATACCCGAATTCAAAATATGAAATGAGGGTAAGAAGCCCGGATACACTCCTCCGTTTCCCAAGTGGCTTCCCGCTCGGTATGATCCCTCCATAGAATTTTGACGAATGGAATCGTCTTCTTTCTCATGACTCGTTCTTGTCTGTCAAGAACTCGTTTGTGTTCTTCTATAAAAGTGAGATCTTCACGTATCTGTTCCAGTGGATACTGAACCATGTGAAGGGGATGATATTGGTACCCTCTGAGTAAGGACACATGAAACACATTGTGCACATGCGAAAGCTGCGGAGGTAACGCCAATCGGTAAGATACTTCACCGACTCGTTCAATGATATCAAACGGTCCGATGAAACGAGGACTGAGCTTCCCTTTAATCCCGAAGCGTCTAACACCACGTTCCGGCGAAACCTTAAGGAAGACGTGATCTCCTACGTTAAAGTGTAAATCCCTACGATGCTTATCGGCGTAACTCTTCTAATGTGACCGTGCCTCCTGAATTTTCTGCCTAGCTACTGCGATCTTCTCATTTGTCATCTGATAGGTGTGAAAACACCCATCCTTTTACCACTTAATTCTGACTAAAACAAGACCAAAACACGTATTTAATATCATTTGTTTGGAATTATGCGTGGCTTTTGTGTTTATTGTGTTTTCAGAGTCAACCGGGAGAATATTGAAGAAAACATGGGATTGCACGGGTTTTATCGAAGAAAAAGACTCAAGACGAAGTCTATTGTCCAAGAGATGCAAAAGATTTGAAGTCATTGTGCCTATTTGAAGATTTATCGAAGAATAGAGCCAAAGATGGAAGATTCATATATGTCGAAGAACTCGAGTCTATTAAATTAAAGATTATAAGACGAGTTGGAATTATTCACCGACACTTCTCAAAAAACAAAGTCGGAAACGTTTACTTAAAGAGACGAGAAGACCAAGGAAGAGAAGAAGCCCGATACTGAAGCCCATTCACAAGCCCATACAAACGCCTATATAAAGGCCTTACCTCACAAATTTTCACACACTTAGTTTTTAGCTAGTCTTTAGTTTTTCATTTTCTCTAGTTTCTAGAGAGAGAAAGTTCCATACTTTCTCTCACTAAACTTTTTCTTTGTTTTTCATCTTTTAATTTAAGCTTCTTTTGATCTTTGTATTGGGGATTTCATCAATCTTATTCAAGTTAAGTTTTTAAGTTCTTTAATCTTTTTCTACTTTTCTTAGTTTATCAAAATCCTTGATCCGATTGTTAAACTCCATACGGTTGGGATTTTTGGATGTGTTCGTGACCTTTAGCTTAATCTTTCTTGTCCTTTTTAAGCTCTAGCACATGTATAAGCCGTAAGCTTTCCATGCTTATTGGTTGATTGCTTGCCTATGCTTATTGATTTTCGGATTTCTTCAAAGTTTTAATCATTGAAAAGTTTTGTTTATTAAGTTTTAAAGTTTCTTGTTTTCAAAAGTTATCAAATTTAATCTTTTTGAAGTGTTTAGATTTCGAGTCACCTAGCTTATTTCCTTTGCTTATTGAGTTTTTAAGTTGCCACCATTTTCGGAACATAGTTGCTTCCATCGCAAAAGAGGGGTTTTAACACATTCCGACGGATCTTCGTTGCTTGGTATCGCAATAACCCAAAAGGGGTTTTACTTTGCGATAGGGTGTAAGTTCACCTATTCCGATCTGGGATTGCGATCGCATATTGCGATCGCATATTCCGACGGGTTTAGGTCCCTTTTCTAGTCGAAACTCTGGCCAATTTTTGTTTTCCACATTCCGATAGGCAGTCATTGCGACAGCTTGTTTTTGAACATTCCGATAGTACCAAACATGGACATTCCGATGGTAGTTATGATTACATTCCGATACTTTTGATTTTCTTACATTCCGATAGAAATAATTTTAGTGTATTCCGATAGAACAAGTTTTTAAGCATTAATTCAATTAAGTGTTATTAGTTTAATAAAAGACAAACAAAACAACTCCTTTTTATAACCAAGAACAAATCATTCCACTTAAGGCCAAGATCAATTCGAGAAGATTCCGAGATTTAATTAGAACCCAAACAAAATAAGTGTATCAAATGGCGCCGCTGCCGGCTCTTCTCGTTAAGATCAAAAGTTTTTTTGTGAGAACTTGGATTTTGGGATCCGTTCCCCGTGAACGTTACTTTTTCATAAAAATTTTCAAAAAAAAAAATCCTAAAAAAATATAAAATTTTCAAAAATACAAAAAATTTAAAAACATAAAAACCAAAAATATTTTGCTTTGTTTTTCTTTGTTCGTTCTTTTGCAGGTGTATGCGCACTCGATCCACGTCATATCAAGAGCCCGAGCCTCTCGATCACTTAGACATGGCCGGTGTACCACCTCCAAACAATAATAACAACAACAACCCGCCTTTCAACAACATGAACAATAACAACAACAATGAGCCCCTTCCGGATAATCGCCCGATGATTGAACTGCTGCAAGCTCATGTCGATGGCAACACTTATCCGATTGTTATACCAGCAATTGCTGCCAACAATTTCGAGCTAAAATCAGGCTTTATCCAGATGGTCTCCGCTCAACCATTCTTGGGACGCACCATTGATGATCCTCACGACCATATCAAGAGATTCTTGCAACTCACCAACACGGTCAAGTTCAATGGTGTTCCACAAGAGGTTATAAGGTTACAACTTTTTCCCTTTTCTTTAGAGGGACAAGCCCGGCATTGGCTTGCTAAGGAACCGCCACAGAGTATTCTCTCGTGGACGGATTTGGAAACTAAGTTCATAAATTACTTTTTCCCACCCTCTCGTACTACCGCTTTGCGGAATGAGATCATAAATTTTGAACAAAAGTACGATGAGTCATTCAGTGAATCTTGGGATCGTTTTAAAGATCTTTTAAGAAAATGCCCACAACATGGTTTTACCAAAGTACATCAAATTAATACTTTTTACAATGGTTTAAGCATGAGTGACCAAGATTCACTGAACAGTGCCTCGGGGGGTAATCTATTGGCTAAGACTTCCAATGCTGCTTGGGACATCATTGAGAATAAATCTCGTGTGCAAACCAAGAGTGTTCGGACCAATGTCGCTAGTGCTAGCACAAGTGACAGCGACAAGCGATTGGACAAAATCACTACGCTTCTTGAATCGCTTGTCACCCACACCGTCAGCAACAACAACAGCAACACCGTCAAAAATGCTCAAATTAACGCTATCAGCCAACCTTGTGAGATATGCGGTGGTCCTCACTCTTACACAACTTGTACCGCCACCCAAGACTACCCTGCTGAGAATGTGAATGCGGCATATGGCACCTATCCTCAACCTGCTTATCAAGCTAGACCTCAAGGTGACCGTAACTTGCTTAGCTACCGCTCCAACAATTATCTTTCCCCACCTGGCTTTCCTCCTACCAACCCAAACCAACAACAAAACCTTAATCGCCCTCCTCAACAACAACAACAACCTCGACAACCATACATACCTCCTCACAAGCAGCAACAACCACCTCAACGTAACAACCAAGTTTACCAACAACCTGCTTATCAATCACCCGCATACAATGCTCCTCCCAACCAAACCACCACTGCATTACACCAAGAGGTTGCAACCTACATGAGGACCAATGATGTGATTGTGGAAAATCTCCAACAGGAAGTGCGAAACTTGAAAGCAGACTTGGTCAAGCAAGGAAATGATTTAAGAGCCGACATGAGAAACACGTTGGATACCCAAACTAATGATCTGAGGAAGATGATAGCTAGTTTCTTCAATGGTAATCAACCCTCTTCTTCGGGTACTCTTCCGAGTAACACCGTTGCGAATCCAAGAGGGGAGATGAAAGCAATCACCACTCGAAGTGGCAAAGGTACCAAGGAACCCGAGCTTCCTATACCTCCACCGGTGGTTGTGACTAAGGAGAACGAGTCACCTGCTCCTATTACTCATCCTTCTCCTTCCCCAATTTCTCCACCTCTTCCTTCTACCCCTCCTCCACCCGTGGTTGTGAGTGATCCTATTCTCCCAAATCCTTCCTCTTCTTCCAATATACCTTATCCATCTAGGTTGAGGAAAGAGAAGCAAAAGAGCAAGGATGATATTCAGGTTTCGAACTTCCTTAAAATGTTCAAACAATTGAATTTCAATATCTCCTTCGCTGAGGCTCTCGCTCACATGCCTAAATATGCAAAAATGTTTAAAGATCTTCTGAGCGACAAGGAAAAGCTCCTCGATATTGCCAACACCCAACTTAATGAGAATTGCTCTGCATTACTCTTAAGGAAATTGCCAACTAAGCTTGGTGATCCGGGTCGTTTTCTTATCCCTTGTAATTTCCCGGGAGTAGAGAATTGCATGGCCCTAGCCGATCTAGGTGCCAGTATTAATCTCATGCCTCTAAGTGTTTGGAAGCAATTATCTCTCCCAGAGCTAGTCCCCACCAAAATGACTTTGGAATTAGCCAACCGTACGGTTGCTTATCCAGTGAGGATAGCCGAAGACGTCATTGTAGGAGTCGACAAATTCACCTTTCCTGCCGATTTTGTTGTCGTCGACTACGAGATGGACCCTCGTGTGCCACTAATTGTTGGTCGTCCATTCTTGAGGACCGGTCGCACTCTCATCGATGTTGAAGCCGGTGAGCTTATCATGAGAGTGGATGACGATAAAGTAGTCTTCAACATGGGAAAGTTGTCTAAACAGCCTTATTCATATGAGAGCGTTAATTGCATTGACGTTCTTGATGAGGCTTGTGAAGAACACTTTAATGATGCTTGCAAAAGTATTCCTACCTCTCTTCCCAATGTTGAGACCGTGTCCTCTATTGATTCATCGTTGTCTCTATTTGGAGATAGTGATTTATTTTGGAACAATCTTGAAGATACCATGGGAGATGCGAATTTAGCTACTAATGATTCTCCTATCGATGGGGATGAAGACATGAATTTCTTTGACAATCTTCTCAACGAAGACAATCCTTCGCCTCCATCCCCCACGGTCATTGCTATCGATACTCCGACTTTGAAAACGCCTCCAGTCGAAAATCCTCCGGATTTAGAACTTAAGGAGTTGCCACCCCATCTCGAGTATGTATTCCTTGAAGAAGAGAAGAAGTCGCCAGTCATTATTGCTAAGGATTTGAAGGATGAAGAGAAAACTCGACTTGTCGCCGTGTTGAAGAAGCATAAAACAGCTATTGCTTGGAAGATTTCTGATATTCGTGGAATTGATCCTCACTTCTGCACACACAAAATTCTCATGGAGGACGACTTTAAGCCCACAATTCAAAGCCAACGAAGGGTGAATCCAAAAATCCATGAAGTCATCAAAACAGAAGTTCTCAAACTTCTTGATGCGGGTATGATTTACCCTATTTCGGATTCCCCATGGGTTAGTCCAATCCATTGTGTGCCCAAGAAGGGCGGAATAACCGTTGTTCCCAATGAACACAACGAGTTAATTCCCACTCGTCTCGTTACTGGGTGGAGAGTTTGTATAGACTACCGCAAACTCAATGATGCCACGAGAAAGGATCATTTCCCTCTACCTTTTATGGACCAAATGCTTGAACGTTTAGCCGGTAATGACTATTACTGCTTTCTGGATGGTTTCTCGGGTTATTTCCAAATACCCATCGATCCCCAAGATCAAGAGAAGACAACATTCACTTGTCCCTATGGCACATTCGCTTACAAAATAATGCCTTTTGGCTTATGTAATGCGCCCGGGACTTTCCAAAGGTGCATGTTAGCTATCTTCCATGACATGGTTGAACAAACCATGGAAGTCTTCATGGATGATTTCTCGGTCTTCGGGGATTCCTTCTCTTCTTGCCTTACCAATTTGGAACGTATGCTTAAGCGGTGCGAAGACACTCGCCTTGTTCTGAATTGGGAAAAATGCCATTTTATGGTAAAAGAAGGCATCGTGCTGGGACACAAGATCTCGAAAGCCGGTCTTGAAGTAGACCGTGCTAAAGTCGATGTTATCGCCAAGTTTCCTCCACCTTCAACCGTGAAGGGTGTGAGAAGTTTTCTGGGTCATGCGGGCTTCTACCGTCGATTCATCAAAGATTTTTCTCAAATCGCTCGCCCGATGACCCACCTCTTGGAAAAAGATACTCCTTTTATCTTTTCCAAAGAGTGCCTTGAAGCCTTCAACTCGCTTAAGGATAAGCTAACTAAGGCACCCGTCTTGGTTACCCCTAATTGGGAGCTTCCCTTTGAGTTGATGTGCGATGCTAGCGATTTTGCTATTGGAGCGGTTTTGGGCCAAAGAGTGAATAAACACTTCCAACCAATCCACTATGCTAGCAAGACAATGACAGGGGCTCAATTGCATTACACGACAACAGAAAAAGAGCTTTTAGCTGTTGTCTATGCTTTTGAAAAATTTCGCCCCTATCTTGTCCTTTCCACCACAATCGTTTACACCGATCATTCCGCGCTGAAGTACTTGTGGACAAAGCAAGATTCCAAACCAAGACTTCTTCGCTGGGTTTTGCTTCTCCAAGAATTTAAGATCGAAATTCGCGATAAGAAAGGAGCTGAAAACCTAGCCGCGGATCATCTCAGCAGACTTGAGGATCCTTACCAGGGGGATCATCCGAACAAAGAAATCAATGATTCTTTTCCCTTGGAGACCTTAATGTCTATCAACTCGACTGCTGACGAAACCCCGTGGTTTGCAGACATTGCAAACTACTTAGCGGGTGGAATCCTCGTTGACGGGTTAACATCCCAGCACAAGAAGAAGTTCTTCAAAGACATAAAGACTTACTTCTGGGATGACCCGTATCTTTTCAAACAATGTGCCGACTTGATTATTCGCCGATGTGTTGATGGACCGGCAGCCTTAGAAATCCTTGATGCTTGCCACAAAGGACCCACTGGTGGTCACTTTGGTCCCAACTACACCGCTAAAAAAGTGTTTGATTCGGGATTTTATTGGCCCACCATCTACCATGATGCTCACGAGATGGTTAAACGATGTGATGCTTGCCAAAAACAAGGCACGATCACACATAAAGACGAGATGCCTCAGAATTTCATACAAGAATGTGAAATCTTTGATGTTTGGGGTATCGAATTTATGGGGCCATTCCCTTCCTTTAAAGGAAACAAATACATCCTTGTAGCCGTTGACTACGTTTCAAAGTGGGTTGAAGCCAAAGCTTTACCTACTAATGATGCAAGGGTGGTTCGTAACTTTTTGAAATCGCTGTTCGCTCGATTCGGCGTTCCTCGTGCTATTATCAGTGACCGCGGGACTCATTTTTGCAACGATCAATTTGCAAGAGTCATGGCAAAGTATGGTGTCAATCATCGTCTTTCCACCGCTTATCATCCCCAAACCAATGGGCAAGCTGAAATATCCAACCGAGGACTGAAGCGAATTCTTGAAAGGACCGTGGGAGTGCCTCATGGGCTGATAAACTTGATGATGCTTTGTGGGCTTTCCGTACTGCTTACAAGACTCCGATTGGTTGCACACCATATCTTCTCGTGTACGGGAAAGCGTGCCACCTCCCCATTGAGTTGGAGCACAAGGCTTACTGGGCCTTGAAGTGGGCTAATTTTGATATAAACAAAGCCGGTGACCTACGCAAGATCCAACTCAATGAGCTCAATGAACTCCGTAATGAGGCTTATGAAAATTCTTTAATCTATAAGGAAAGGACTAAGCTCATTCACGACTCTAAGATTAAAAACCGAGAGTTCCATGTTGGAGACAAAGTCTTACTTTTTAACTCTCGGTTGAAAATCTTCTCGGGAAAGCTCAAATCTCGTTGGTCCGGCCCATTCACCATTGCCCAAATTTTTCCATATGGCACTCTCGAGCTCGCTCAACCTAATGGACCGAATTTTAAGGTGAATGGCCAACGAGTGAAGTTGTACTTTGGTGAGGACACCTCTCAAGAGGTGATTCCATCCCTCACCACGTTCCCCATGAACTAATTTTGGGTCGAGTCAGGCTCGTGACTCGGTTATCAAAAACAAGCGCTCCTCGGGAGGCAGCCCGAGTATCTATCCTTTATGTTTTAACCTCCTAAGTGTAGGGGGACCTGTATAGGTGTTTCTTTTTGTGTGGTGATGTGATTACAGGGATAAATGCACTCTTGGAATCTTTGAAGAACCGTGCTCCCGTGTTATCCGCAATCCGGTTCTATCTCTCAACTATCGTGATTCAATTTTCTTCATACTCACATTTGAAATTGATCACTTTAGTCGTCTCTTCCTTAACTTGAGTTAACCAACGTGCACAATGTCATAAGTGTAGGGGAGATTTTTCCCACATGCTTAAACATTGAGGACAATGTTTATCTTAAGTGTAGGGGGACTTCTATCGAAGTTTTAAGTGGACTTTTCCATGAAAATGCCTTCATTTAACCGGAAAATCATCTTTTTCAACATTTTTCGAATTTTTTATTAACTTTGGCCATTTAGTCGTAATTTTTAAAATTTTTATCTTCGCTTTCATATGTATATATCCCGCAATAAAGTCAAAAATGTTAATAAAGTGGTGTAGCTAGTTTTGAAATCTTTGACATATTAGGCCCGTTGCGTTTATTTTGACTCAACCCGAATAGACTTATCCAAGTTTATTCTAGCTAGTATCCTTAACCATGTAGACCTTAATTGGTTTATTAGGCTAAGTATCCACGAGTCTCATTACTTGAGATTTTAAATTGTGGAGGACGAGAAATGATAGAGTCAATTATAAGTCGGTATTCTTGCACAAGCTCACTTGGTGTAATTATTTTCCTATTCTCCCATCACTTGCTAATAATTTATCTGCAATAAGTAAGGTCGTACGATTTGAAAAGTTACTTAGCTTCTAGCCCAAGATCGTTTAAAAGTTGCTCGGTAATGATAAGAGTTCATAGCCAAGGCATAACTTATGAAGCGGGGTGCGAAGATTGGCGAGTCCGAAAAGGCCCTAACAAGGCATGAGGATTCAATTTTATTGCTGAAGATCCAAAGTGATGTGAAAAGCATTATTCCCAAAATCGATATGAAGGATCAAGACTCACGACGAAAAGCAATCAACTCCCATAAAGATCATGGAGAAGTCTATCCGAAAAGACCCTAACAAGGTATGAGGATAAATAGATCCAAGTCCGGAAAGGAGGCGGATCGTTGTATCTCAAAATCCCAATTAGAGATTGAAGAAATAATCATGAAGTCATGGTCAACAAAGTTGGAGTACCCCTCAAAAGTCTCCAAAGTGAAGAAACTCTATAACGATGAGAAGACCATTATCTCAAAAACGTCTCTCGAAGATACGAAGTATGAAGTACATGTCAAATATCGGACCGAGAAAGGTCTCAAATCGTGAACCAAGTTATGCCAAGATATGAACTTTTCGATATCCCGAGAAGCAGTTTTAAGAGATTTTGTCCTTTAGCTAACTATTGATCAAATCGTCCTACTTTGCTTTCAGCCTAAATAAACTGTCGAAAAATGCATCTTCATTATCATTCTAAGATAAAAATAAAATATAATAGATACACCTAGGAATAAGGGAGTTTAAGCACTTAATTAAGCCATGTGTGTAAGTGTTTGAATTGCTAACTTATAATAACAATGATCTCGTTTTTAAGCTTAGTTTGGGGAACGTGAAACTTTGAGGGTGATAAATCTTCGCAGCACCGAAGCCCTAATGTAAGTCCTCGATCTCTTTACAAGTTATTTCCACGTAGCTACTTTCTATCCTTTTGCTTATATTGAAGTTTTAATTTATCTTAGTACTTTAAATTTTTGTTTAGTAGTATTTGAACAAGGCCAAGGTTGATTAATTATGAGAAAAGTGTAAAATGGCTTTATCGCTAAGCATTGCATGAGGGCATGGCAATGGTTAAGTGTAGGGGATTTGATAGGTGTGAAAACACCCATCCTTTTACCACTTAATTCTGACTAAAACAAGACCAAAACACCTATTTAATATCATTTGTTTGGAATTATGCGTGGCTTTTGTGTTTATTGTGTTTTTAGAGTCAACCGGGAGAATATTGAAGAAAACATGGGATTGCACGGGTTTTATCGAAGAAAAAGACTCAAGACGAAGTCTATTGTCCAAGAGATGCAAAAGATTTGAAGTCATTGTGCCTATTTGAAGATTTATCGAAGAATAGAGCCAAAGATGGAAGATTCATATATGTCGAAGAACTCGAGTCTATTAAATTAAAGATTATAAGACGAGTTGGAATTATTCACCGACACTTCTCAAAAACCAAAGTCGGAAACGTTTACTTAAAGAGACGAGAAGACCAAGGAAGAGAAGAAGCCCGATACTGAAGCCCATTCACAAGCCCATACAAACGCCTATATAAAGGCCTTACCTCACAAATTTTCACACACATAGTTTTTAGCTAGTCTTTAGTTTTTCATTTTCTCTAGTTTCTAGAGAGAGAAAGTTCCATACTTTCTCTCACTAAACTTTTTCTTTGTTTTTCATCTTTTAATTTAAGCTTCTTTTGATCTTTGTATTGGGGATTTCATCAATCTTATTCAAGTTAAGTTTTTAAGTTCTTTAATCTTTTTCTACTTTTCTTAGTTTATCAAAATCCTTGATCCGATTGTTAAACTCCATACGGTTGGGATTTTTGGATGTGTTCGTGACCTTTAGCTTAATCTTTCTTGTCCTTTTTAAGCTCTAGCACATGTATAAGCCGTAAGCTTTCCATGCTTATTGGTTGATTGCTTGCCTATGCTTATTGATTTTCGGATTTCTTCAAAGTTTTAATCATTGAAAAGTTTTGTTTATTAAGTTTTAAAGTTTCTTGTTTTCAAAAGTTATCAAATTTAATCTTTTTGAAGTGTTTAGATTTCGAGTCACCTAGCTTATTTCCTTTGCTTATTGAGTTTTTAAGTTGCCACCATTTTCGGAACATAGTTGCTTCCATCGCAAAAGAGGGGTTTTAACACATTCTGACAGATCTTCGTTGCTTGGTATCGCAATAACCCAAAAGGGGTTTTACTTTGCGATAGGGTGTAAGTTCACCTATTCCGATCTGGGATTGCGATCGCATATTGCGATCGCACATTCCGACGGGTTTAGGTCCCTTTTCTAGTCGAAACTCTGGCCAATTTTTGTTTTCCACATTCCGATAGGCAGTCATTGCGACAGCTTGTTTTTGAACATTCCGATAGTACCAAACATGGACATTCCGATGGTAGTTATGATTACATTCCGATACTTTTGATTTTCTTACATTCCGATAGAAATAATTTTAGTGTATTCCGATAGAACAAGTTTTTAAGCATTAATTCAATTAAGTGTTATTAGTTTAATAAAAGACAAACAAAACAACTCCTTTTTATAACCAAGAACAAATCATTCCACTTAAGGCCAAGATCAATTCGAGAAGATTCCGAGATTTAATTAGAACCCAAACAAAATAAGTGTATCATCATCTCTATGATTTCTGGTCCTTCGAGTGTTCGCTCGCCAACCAGATCCCAGCAGATTGGGGCGCGACACTTTCTGACATACAACATCTCAAATAGAGCACACTTGATGCTTGCGTGCCAACTGTTGTTGTATGCAAACTCCACCAAACAGATGTATTCGTCCCAATCACCCGTCCATTCCAACGCACATGACCTCAACATATCCTCCAATGTCTGAATGGTTCGTTCCGACTGTCCGTCCGTTTGAGGATGAAAAGCCGTGCTAAGCTTAAGTTGTGTACCCCAAGTTTTCTGCAGACTTTTCCAAAAGCGCGAAGTGAATCGAGGATCTCTGTCTGAGACGATGCTGGATGGTGCACCGTGGAGTCTCATGATCTCTCGTCTATACGTATCTGCGAGTTTACTTACCGGATCTTCCTTGCGGATCGGTAAGAAATGAGCTGATTTGGTAAGTCGATCAACGATAACCCAAATTGCATCGTGCTTCCTTTTGGTAGGCGGAAGACCGGTAACAAAATCCATGGTGATTTTATCCCACTTCCACTATGGAATGTCTAACGGTTGAAGGAGACCGCCAGATCGCTGATGCTCGATCTTAACCTGCTGGCAGGTAAGACATTTGGAGACGTAAGTGGCCACATCCTGTTTCATACCACTCCACCAAAAGTACTGTTTGATGTCATGGTACATCTTAGTCGAACCAGGATGTATAGAGAATGGGGAGCTATGAGCTTCAGCTAACAAAGCTTCCCGGAGTTCTTGGTCATCAGGAACACAAAGTCTCGTGCCCCGCTATACGATACCATCTGCATCTACTCTGAATTCTGTCTGCTTCTCCGAATTCTGAACTATCGACCAGATTTCTCCGTCATCTTTCTGAGATTCCTTGATCTTAGATAGCAACTCGGGTTCTACTCTAAGATTAGCCCAGTAACCGTGCTGTCCACGTACCATGTACTCGATGTCTAGTCGTTCCAAGTCTCTTATGATTTCCTCTTCGATTCTAATGTCGTTGATCATTCCGGACTTCCTGCTAAGGGCATCTGCTACTACATTTGCCTTTCCGGGATGATACTGTAGATTAATGTCATAATCCTTCAACAGCTCTAACCATCTCCTCTTACTTCAAGCTCTTGTGGTCCGTGAAAATGTCACATGATTCTCCATATAAGTAGTGTCTCCATATCTTCAATGCAAACACGACTGTAGCAAGTTCCAGATCGTGCGTGGGGTAATTCTCTTTATAAGGCTTAAGCTGCCGTGAAGCGTACACGATCACTTTCCCATGTTGCATGAGAACACAGACAAGTCCCTTCCCCGATGCATCGCTGTAGATTTGAAATCCACCTGTACCAGATGGTAGAGTAAGAAGCTTCTGCTTCAGGTCTTCAAAGCTCTTCTCTCGATCTTCAGTCCAGACGAATTTCTCCCCTTTCCGCATCAGTTTGGTCAATGGTAGTTCTAGGCGGGAAAAGTTCTCCACGAACCTACGGTAATAGCCAGCTAAGCCTAAGAAACTGCGGACTTCCGTCGCTGATGTCGGCCTCGGCCACTTAGTAATGGCCTCAACCTTCGCTGGATCCATAGTGATTCCTTCTGCTGATACAATGTGACCTAAGAATGCCACCTTGTCTAACCAGAACTCACACTTAGAGAATTTAGCATACAGCTGCTTCTGGCGAAGAATCTGTAGTACTGTACGAAGATGGTCTTCGTGTTCCTCCTTGGACTTTGAGAAAATCAGGATGTCATCGATGAAGACAATGACGAACTTGTCCAGAAATTCATGGAAGATTCTGTTCATCAGATCCATGAACACTGCTGGAGCATTTGTCAGGCCAAATGGCATAACTACAAACTCGTAGTGGCCATAACGGGTACGAAAAGCAGTCTTAGCAATGTCCTGCTCCTTGACCCGTAGCTGGTGATAGCCTGGCCTAAGATCGATCTTGGAGAAGTGTTTGGCCCCTTGGAGTTGGTCAAACAGATCGTCAATGCGTGGCAGTGGATACCTATTCTGAATGGTAATCTTGTTGAGCTCGCGATAGTCTATGCAAAGACGCATACTGCCGTCCTTCTTCTTAACAAACAAGTACGGTGCGCCCCATGGAGATGCGCTCGGTCGAATGAAACCTCGTTCAAGAAGTTCTTGCAGTTGATCCTTCAGCTCCTTCAGCTCTATGGGAGCCATGCGATAAGGAGCCTTGGAGATTGGTTCAGCTCCTGGAACTAGCTCGATACTGAATTCCACTTCTCGTGCAGGTAGTATGCCCGGAAGTTCTGCTGGAAACACGTCTTGGAATTCCGACACTATTGGTTGATCCTGAATCGATGGAGATTCAGCCTCCATGTCGTGAACCGTAGCTAGATAACCCTCGCAGCCATGTGACAGTAGTGCACGCGCTTGCAGGGTGGATATGACTTGTACAGACCGTTCGGGTATGAACCCATTATGAATGTACTCTGGTGCATTGACATCACCGAAGATAACTCGATATGAATGGCAGTCTATTGTAGCATGATACTTGGATAGCCAATCCATGCCCAAAATCATGTCGAAGTCATTCATGTCCAGCGGAAGTGCGTCGACAGGTCGAACCTTATCATCAAATTCTAAGGGAAGACTCTTGTATACATGGGTGATTAATACAGAGTCCCTCAAAGGCGTGGAAATAGTAAGCCTATTTTCTAGTGGCAAGGGAGGCATCCTAATGTTCTTAGCATAAGCAGTAGAAATAACCGAGTGAGTAGCACCCGTATCGAAAAGAACACATGCAGCGCGACCATACATATACAAGATTCCAGTGATGGTACCTGTAGACTTATTGGCCTGGTCTCGAGATGTCGTTTAGACACGCCCGGCAGTAGGAGGCGGCTTGGTATCAGCATGTCCCGATGCACCCTCCATCTCGCCCTTACGACAATCCTTCATAATATGGCCAGGAAGACCACACTTGAAGCACGCATCAGTATTACGGCGACATGGTCCTGGGTTCCTACGGTGGCAAGTAGAGCAAAGAGGATGAGTGTATCCTCCAGCAGGTGCTCTGGCTGGCTGAGGACCTGATAAAACATTTTACATGAGACATAATATTTGGGTACAAAGGACGAAGCAGATAATTGTAAGATTGAATACCAGTGATAGCTGGACGGCTAGGCTGCGAACCTCTCTGGTTCTGGTCCCTACCGTTTCCATGGTTCCTGGTAGAAGTTTGCTAAAGTGTCAGAATATGAGTTATAACATAAAACATAATGAATCTCGTAAGTATTAGGACCTGCTGTTGCTGGATTGCCCGGCGTTGTTACGGTAATTGTCATTACCGCCATGCCTATCCGTAGCAGAACGGTCGTTAGTCTGACCGTTTCCATTGGGCTGATGAGGCTGTTGCTGAGTAGCCGGCTGAGACCGGTCCCCAGTTTTCTGCCTGGAAGATACAGTTAAAGAGATGAATATTTGACATATGGAAAGTATACGGATTGGTCACCGCTTGAATACGAAGGTTTACCTCTTGTCGGGTCTTTCAGCTTCCCCGAACTCATCCCTCTCCTGCAGCATCTCCAGTTTCTGTGCTGCATCGGCCACTTGTGCTACAGTATTGAACGTAGCACACACCAGATTTTTTGCGACCGATGTGCGAAGAGCCCATCTGAAGTGATGTGCCTGCTCTTCAGGAGTACCTGCTGCCGCACCAAGGAAACCAGCCAAGCGAAGAAAGCGCTGCATAAACTCGTTCCTATTCTCCCCAGCTCTCTGACGGATCCCATGGTACTCTCTCTTGAGCTTGTCCTGCTCAGCCTTGGGAAAGAACTGCTCCATCACCCTGTCCTTGAACTGAGCCCAAGTCAAACCAGCAACCCACTCATCACCACCTTCAGATTGCATCAAAGCTAACCACCAGTTGAGTATATCGCCTTCGAACCGATAGCATGCCAACCTCGCCTTGTATGCGGGGTCACAACCCATAGCGTTGAAAATCTTCTCGATGTGAGCCAACCAGCTTTCAGCATCACTGGGGCTATCTGTCTTCTCAAAAGCTCGAGGGCGGAGCTTGTTGAATCTTTCCAGCCATACTGCTAATGTCACTAGAGGAGGAGGAGGAGGTGGCTGATTGTGCTGCTGATTGTTGGCAGCTTGAACTTCAGCCCGGATGTCATTCCTCAGTTGAGGAAGCAAGGCTTGCATGGCAGCCTGAATTGCAGCGTTGAGCTGCTCCTGTTCGCGTGTGAGAACCATCTGACAGTATAACATAAAACATATGATTAAACAAATCAAAACATAAAATATAAATATATACATGAAAAAAAATTTATACTAAAAATTTCACGAGAAAAAATTTATGCAAGAAAATTTTGTGTATGAATGCATGATGCAGTTTTATGAAAACTTTGTATGCTCGAGAGTGAACGCCTCTGGTCAGTTCACCCAAAACAAAAGACATAGTGAGGGGACGCCTATGGGTCGGTCCCAAATCTAAAAGTTTCGATAAAACACATGCGACTAAATAGGGCCAGTCCTGTACCAACCATTACTTAGTCAAAAACCCTATAACAATGACATGTATATATATACTTAAAAATGATGAATGCATGAAAACAACTGCCAGTTCTAGGAAGACCGTAGTGACTACCCACTAATCACAGGTCATATTTGAGAGCCTACAGGTCGAAGCCTTGGCTCTGATACCATAATTGTAACACCCCATTTTGGAAATGGAAATATCACAGTAATTATGGCGTGTCATCAAAGCATACAAGGTAAAATGTCTAAACATTACTTGACCATATAAAGGAAAATACCGGAATCAAACATCGGTAGTCCAAAAGTAAAGCTCATCACACACAAACATAGTATAGTAAAGGAAAAGGACTAAACAATGTCCAAAGCATAAGTATCATAATGTTGGGAATAAATTATGGGTCAGTTCACTAGACGCTGTTAAGAAGAATTCAAGCGCTGATAGGATGACATTGGACGCTGACAGTCAAGCGTTGACATTGAAGAAGTCAACGCTGACAGCCTTGAAGATTAGCACTGATGGAATATATCTTCATACGAATCTTTTTGTTTATTTGTTTCTTTATTTGTGTATGGTAAAGATAAGCTCGACATTGTATTTTCCATTATTATCTTTACCTAGAATAGTTGATTCGTAGCTTATTGTACAAGACTTCTTAATCTATAAAAGAAGATCTTTTAGGTTAATGTTAATCATCAGTTATCATAAGTTTTCACAAGTTAAACCTCTTTCATTGTAATCAAGTTCGATCATTCTAATACAAGTGAAAGTTTGTTTAACATCTTTGTGTTTTAGATTAAGTGTTAATTCCGCATAACACTTAGTTACTTTATTCATAAGCAAAGGTTTCTCTACGTGTATTACTTGATCTAATCTCGTATACACAAAGCTTAATCGATCTAAGTTTGGGATCAACAAGTGGTATCAGAGCTTGTTGAGAAACTTTTGATCTTTAAGTAACGCAAGAACCCTAAAACACCAAAAACCCTAAAAACATCATGTCTGGCACAAATCAGCCTCCTGCTTTGCTACAAAACAAATCCACAAACCCTAGTATCAAAATTCCCATGTTTGATGCCAGGAACTTCGAGCTTTGGAAGTCTAATTTTGAGCAATATATAGCTATTCATGACTACACTCTTTGGGAGATTGTTGAATATGGGAACACATTCGACAAAGCACAAAAGATTGCTAATGCTATTGCCACAAGGATAGCTCTTCCTAATTGTCCTGAAGCTGATAAGAAGGAAAAGCCTGAAGATGGAAGAGCTGTAGCTGCTGAAGATATAGCCAAGAAAAGGGTGGACATGAAAATCTTGAACATCATGAAACACGCCCTAGGTCATGAGAATCAGCACAAGTACAAACGCTTTGAGTCTGCAAAAGAGCTTTGGGAAGCTCTTGAAGTAGCACATGGTGGCAATGCTGACACAAAAGAAGAAAAGAAGAAGCAACTCATGCATGAGTATGCTGTCTTTAAGGCTCAACCCAATCAGAATCTTAGCAGTGTGAGAAGTAGACTGCTTGACATCACAAGTCAACTTTCCTTCATGGGAACACAGATTGATGACCCTGACTTGAATGCTACTTTTCTCAAAAGCCTTGGTGATGTATGGAAGATTGAGACAAGATCCATTCTTGTCAATAACACCCACAAGACCTCCAGGTTTGATGACATCTTCAACAAACTAAGACTGTTGGAGAATGAATGGCTTTTGGAGAGTGATAATAAATCTTCCAGTAGCAACATGGCCTTCTTCTCACAAAGTGAAGGCCAATTTGATTCCATGAACTCCTATGGACATCCAGTCACTGGATCTCAATGTGTCAACGCTGGATCACAGTCTGTCAGCGCTGGATCATATCCTGTCAACGCTTTATACTCAAGCGCTGACACACACAACTTTGGCGCTGATAGAATTAAACCTGATGGTTTAGATCTAGATACTGTGTGTGCATTCATTGCTTCTTTGCCCAGTGATTCAAGGATTACATATGAAGATCTTGAGCAGATAAGTGATGAGCAATTGGAAGAGATGGACATCAAGTGGACTATGGCTCTTGTAAGCTTAAGAGCAAACAGGTTTAATAAAAGGTTCAAGAAGAAGATGACCTTTGATGCTAAGGATGTCGCTGGATTTGACAAATCCAAAGTTGAGTGCTACAATTGTCATAGGATGGGGCACTTTATGAGGGAATGTAGATCTCCAAGAAGATCTGATGCTGGTAAGCCTTCAAGCCAAATGGTTAAGAGCCAAGATCCCAAGGCTATGGTTGCTGTTCAACAAATTGATGGCGTTGGAGGATGGGACTGGAGCTGGAACTTTTTGGCCAAGGATGAGGAAGAGGACAGAGCCTTGGTTGCTGAAGTTAAAGAAGAGCATGTTGAATATGCTCTCATGGCACACTCCTCCTCTTCATCAGATAATGAGGTATATGATGATGCTTTCTGTTCTAAGGGTTGTCGTTTAAATACTGAAAAACTAAATCAAGAGATAGTACAATTATTAGATGAGGCAAGTACTGAAAGATGCAAAGTATCTAATTATCAAATTGCTCTTACCCAAACAGAAAAGACAGTAGCTGAGTATAAGAAAATGGAGTTTGATTTAAAGGATCAAATAAATATCTTAAAACATGAGCTACATCAAAGTAAAGATATTCAAGATATCACAAACAGGGTTAATCTTGATTTGATAGCTCAGTTAGATGAGGCTAACAAAAATAAAGATAATGCGAGTCTTAAAATCCAGAGATTTGATAAAGCCACACAATCCCTAGGAGAGTGTGTTAGTAAACAAAGAGACTCTAAGGACATGAGTGGGATTGGGATGAAAGATTATACTGGTGTTCCACCACCAGCTGGGGATTTCTATGGTGTCCAATCAAAGGACTTATCTTGGACTGGCTTGCCAGAACTCCAAGAGAAGGAATTCATTCCTCCACCTAGAGTGACTTCCCCAGTTGAAGAATACAAACAAAAACTGACTGACCTAGATGAGTGGAAGAAAGCTAACCACACTTTGTTTGTTAAGGGAGGGTTGTTGTGTGAAAGTCCAAATGAGCCCACACCAATCACGAGCCATGATCCTACACCTATTAAAATCACACACCCAACCACTGGTAAAGCTGTTGACCTTGGCCCACAAACTGTTAGAAAACCTAGTGTTAAGTATGCAGAGATGTATAGGAATACTAGGTCACCAAAAAGCCAAGTTAGTAACCATGGAACAGGCTTCTTTGCTTCTAGACCTAAGACTATGTCTAGAAAATCTTGTTACTCATGTGGTAGCTTTTCACATTTGGCATACAAATGTGTCAACGCTTCCAATGTCAACGCTGATAGGAACCATTTCAGCGCTGACAAAAGTCAACATAGGTCAAACACTGTCAGACCCAATACCTTTGTGAACAAAAGTTCACAAGTTGTTAGACCAGCCCCATTCTTTTCTAGAGGGTCTAACACACAAGGCCTAAGACCTTTCCAAAAGTCAAACACTTGATCCAATAGGCAATGGGTTCCTGTAGCAAACCCTAGGTTCAACGCTGATAAAGGCAATCGGGGCGCTGACAAGAACAATTTCAGCGCTGACAAACACACTGCCAAACCTAGGTATTTGCAACCACAGGGAAATAGGTCTAAAGCTTCTACTAGCTTAACATGGAGACCAAAACAAGACCAAAACCCTAATTTTACTGGTCTTTCTATGACATGCAACAGGTTTCATTATATTTCAAAGGCCATGTCAACACCAGTTGGGGTTAACTGGGAATTTCATTCAAAAAGGGATGAAAATGGGGTTGTTATGAGAACCAAGTCTGTTCTTGTTGAACAACCAGATGAATCCAAGTCTTCCAAGGCTTGGGTTCCCAAAGAAAACTAATGTGTTTTCTTTATGTGCAGGGCATTCAGAAGAAGATCAATGATTATGGATATTGGGATAGTGGATGCTCAAGGCACATGACAGGAAAGGAAGACTATCTGACAAACTTCACTCCTATTCAAGATGGTGATAAGGTATACTTTGGACGGGGCTATGGCACCATCACAGGAAAAGGAACCCTTATTACCAATAATCTACGTTTTGATAATGTCTTCCTGGTAAAAGAACTGGATTATAATTTGTTTAGTGTATCACAAGTCTGTGATAACAAAAATAAGGTTCTTTTCACAGATACTGAGTGCTTGGTGTTAAGCAAAGATTACAAGCTCCCTGAGGAAAAATACATAGAATTTAGAACACCAAGGCATAAAGACATATATAATGTGAATCTTAATGGAATTAAGATGAATAATAAAATGATGTCATGTCTTTATGCTAAAGCCTCAGTAGATGAAAGTAATCTTTGGCACAGGAGATTAGGGCACATAAACTTTAAAAATATCAATAGACTTGTGAGGCTTGGTTTAGTTGATGGTTTGCCTGAAAAGGCTTTCCACAATGACCACTCTTGTGTTGCATGTCTTAAGGGCAAGCAGCACAAGGTCTCATTCAAATCTAAACAGGTGCACTCTAGTTCTAAACCACTTCACTTATTGCATATGGACCTCTTTGGTCCAACTAATATAGAAAGTTTGAAGGGTAAATCATATTGTTTTGTCATCACTGATGATTTTTCCAGGTTTACATGGACTTTCTTTTTAGCCAAGAAAAGTGAAACTGCCCAAAGTCTGATTAATTTCATTACCCAGATTGAGAAGAAGAATGGTAATGAGGTCAAAATTATTAGAAGTGACAATGGGGGTGAGTTTAGAAATCAGTTGTTAGATGATTTTTGTGCCAAGAAAGGGATTACTAGGCAGTTTAGCATAGCTAGAACCCCACAGCAAAATGGGGTTGCTGAAAGGAAGAATAGAACCCTAATTGAAGCAGCCAGAACCATGTTGGCTGATGCCCACTTTCCTATAGCCTTTTGGGCTGAAGCTGTTAACACAGCTTGTTATGTTCAAAATAGGGCATTGGTCAACAAAATACATAATAAGACACCTTATGAGTTACTTTGGGGAAGGAAGCCAAATATTGGCTTTCTCAAGCCTTTTGGTTGTCATGTAGTTGTTTTAGAAACTAGTAATGCCCTAGGTAAATTTGATTCAAAAGGTGATGAAGGCTACTTCATGGGTTATTTAGTGCAGAGCAAAGGATATAGGGTTTACATTAAAAAGGAAAAACGTATACTTGAAAAAGTACATGTTAGGTTTTTAGAGAGTAAACCTAGTGATCCTGAAAGTGGTCCAAATTGGTTGTTTGACTTGGAACCTTTATCTAGAGCTTTAAATTATATGCCTGTTACTGATCCAGACATTGTGAAGGTAACTTTAAGTGTTTTGGAAAAGAGAATTGGTAATGTTTCAGGTATACAGGTTGCTAAGAAGGATGGACCACCAGCAGTTGAGTCATCTCCCACACAAGAATATGTTACACTTCCTATATGGACAGATGAGTATTATGCTTCTGCTACTGCTGCTAGAAAAGATAATGGTGGTGTCCAAATACCACCAAATACAAACATGCATGGTTCTTCAGGCGCTGACAAAGGGAAATCAAGCGCTGACAAGAGCAATTCAGACGCTGATGGCTCAGACGCTGACAACACCAGTTCAAGCGCTGTTAGCCTAAGCGCTGACAAACAAGGTTCAGACTTTGATGACACCTTTGCACATCTTTTCTCTTCACATTTTGAACAAGGTGGACCTTCCAATGTCCATGAAGAGATTCCTGTTGATCAAAGAGAGTCTGATGAAGAAGATATTGGCAACATGGAGCGTGAAGTTGAGGACACCAGACTTTTTGAAGGAGGAGTTCTCACTTCCACACAAAAGGATCACCCCTCATCTCAGATCATTGGTGATGTTATGGCTCCAGTTCAGACAAGAAGATCCCATCAAAATCTTGGTGGATTTATTGCCAATATTCACAAGAAGGTTGATACCCCTCTTGTACAAGCATGTTTGTTTGCATGTTTTCTGTCACAAGAAGAACCCAAGAAGATTTTTGATGCTCTCAAAGAACCTAGTTGGGTGGAAGCAATGCAGGATGAGCTTCACCAATTTGCTATACAGGATGTTTGGGAGCTGGTTGACTGTCCTAGATATGTGAGACCAATTGGGACAAGATGGGTTCTAAGGAACAAGAAAGATGAAAGGGGTATTGTGGTCAGAAACAAGGCACGTTTGGTAGCTCAGGGATATACACAAGAGGAAGGAATAGATTATGAAGAGGTCTTTGCTCCTGTTGCAAGAATTGAAGCTATAAGAATTTTCTTAGCTTATGCCTCTTGTATGAACTTCACTGTTTATCAAATGGATGTGAAGAGTGCTTTCCTCTATGGGACAATTGTTGAGGAGGTATATGTCATGCAACCTCCTGGGTTTGAAGATCCTGAGAATCCAGACAAGGTTTATAGAGTGAAGAAAGCTATGTATGGACTTCATCAGGCCCCAAGAGCATGGTATGGTACATTGTCCACCTACTTGGTGGAAAATGGTTTTAAAAGGGGCACCATAGATCAGACATTGTTCACAAAGAAGAAAGGTAAGGATGTCTTACTTGTCCAGGTCTATGTTGATGATATCATCTTTGGATCAACTAATCCAAAGATGAGTGAAGACTTTTCCAAGCTTATGACAGATAAATTCAAGATGAGTGCAATGGGTGAGATGAACTTCTTTCTAGGTTTACAAGTTCAGCAGAAAGAAGATGGTATCTTCATCTCCCAAGACAAATATGTAGCTGAAATCTTGAAGAAATATGGTTTTTCTCCACATGAAAAGAGTGCTTCCACTCCTATGGATAGGGAAAACCCTTGGGGAAAAATTGGAGCTGGAAAGGATGTTGATGTTAGGCACTATAGATCAATGATTGGTTCATTGATGTATCTTACAGCCTCAAGACCTGACATCATGTTTGCTATGTGTGCTTGTGCACGCCATCAAGTGACTCCCAAAGAATGTCACCTTTTTGCTGTGAAAAGAATTTTTAGGTACCTAAGATGTTATCCAGATCTTGGCTTATGGTACCCAAAAGATTCTCCATTGGAGCTTATTGCATATTCAGACAGTGACTATGGTGGTGACAAGTTTGATAGGAAATCCACAACTGGTGGATGTCAATTTCTTGGGAGTAGATTGATATCTTGGCAATGCAAGAAACAAACAGTGGTGGCAAACTCTACAACTGAAGCAGAATATGTTGCAGCAGCTGCTTGTTGTGGACAAGTCTTATGGATTCAGAACCAGCTGTTGGATTATGGGTATAATTTCATGCATACCAAGATTTTTGTAGACAATAACAGTACTTTATGCATTATTAAAAATCCTGTACATCATTCTAAAACCAAACACATAGAAATTAGACATCATTTTATAAGAGATTGATTTGAGAAAGGTTTAATACAACCAGATAGGGTAGCCACAGAAGATAATGTGGCTGATTTATTAACTAAACCTTTTGATACTGGAAGATTTCAATATTTGGTAACAAATATTGGAATGGTTAATCTCACATAATATGTGTTTTGGAACCTTTTTGTAAAAGTATGTACAGGATAATGCATTGTTATTGGTCTTTGTGATGATTTAGATTTTTCCACTTTATTTTTCTAACACTGACAAAGGTAAATGTAACGCTGACAAGTGTTATTTTGCCGTTGTTAGAGATATTATTGTCTAACGCTGACAAGAGTTCCTTCAACGCTGATACGTGTTGTCGGGGCGCTGTCAGCAACAAATGTTAGTTTTGTGGTTTTCAATCTAAATGTGTAGGTGGTGATAGCTTTATGTCATTGGATACAGAGTTGCTTATGGATCTTTGAAGAGCTATTTGGACATGTTTTTGTTTATGGATGATGGTTGGAATATTTATATTCCTATCTTGACATAAATTTTTAATGTTCCTATATATTTTGAGAAACTCATGTATCATAGTTTAAGGGGAGGTTTAAGGAACCTTTAGGACTTTTGGGTATTCTTATAATACTCTCATCACAATTCTAGATTGTGTCCACAGGTGAGTATGGGTTAGTTTTACTAAACCATGAGGCACTGTAGCATGCAAAGTTGACAAACTATGCATGCTGCCAAGACATTTTTGGCCTAGAATTGGTTATGGTCTGATGGGAGACTTGGGAATAGTTTTGTTATGGGTTTACCTGGGAGTTACAAAGAATTTTATGAAATAACTTTGTTGGTAAGTATTTTGGTTAACAAGGGACACTAGAGGACATCTGTGTCTATCTTGCTTAAGCAAGTGTGCATAAATGGACAGTGCTTGCCGCCCAGTAATTATTATCACCTTGTAAGATATTTCCCTTAGGATAAATTACTTTGTTAAGGTCTTTTTCTTTTTAAATATTTTTTTTATTTTTTAGACGCTGACAAGTTTTTCTCCAAACGCTGTTACGTCCAATCATGACGCTGACAAGGCTTTAGGCAAACGCTGACAAGGAAATATAGCCGTTGGGCGTTGATGGGCTATTTTTGACCGTTGACACCTAGTGGGCCCTACCTAGTTGTTATTTTTGACTAATCTTTGGCCGTAATTTTGGGGAGTTGTTACTTTTAATTAATGCATGAGATAAGTTATATTTGATTCAATATTTTCATCATTGCTCTTTGAATATAACTGCCTCATTTTTGACCAATCCAAATCATGCATCTCTCCTATAAATTTGGCTAAACTTTTTGTTCTGGGTATTCATATTTTCTTGTCTAACATTTTTCTCCTAGATTTTTCCCATATCACATAACCTAAACAGCTTTAAACATGGCACCAAAGTTCAACTCAACCAATCTGACATTGGAGTTCAAGAGCCAACATAATATGGTCGCTTACTTGGCTGCTGATAATGATTTGTTTCCTCAGTATTCACAAATGGTGGCATTTTTAAATGCATCCTCTATAAGGTATGCAATTTCTTATGAACCATTAGTCCCTGTCGCACACATTAGACAGTTTTGGAACAATGTTAGTTCCACAACAGCTAATGGAGTGACCACATTAACATCTACTGTTCATGGAAGAACATGGGTGGTCACTGAAGCCTTGGTTCGCCAAGCTTTGCGTCTTGATGACGCTGATGGTGTGACTACTCTTGCCGTTGCAACAATAGAACAAGGTCTTAGGGAATTGGGTTATCCTATTCCTGCTGGTAAATCTTTAAATAAATATCATAAGCAGGAATTTCCCTCTGACTGGAAATATTTGATACATGTCCTTCTTCAATGCTTAAGTCCAAAATGTACTGCTTTTAATGAAATAAACAGGTCCATTGCAAGTGCTTTGGTTTGTATGTCACGTGGGCTTAAGTATAATTTTTCAAAAATGATTTTTGAAGGGATGTGTAAAAATAAGGGAAGTAAAATGACTTTGGCTTACCCAAGATTTTTGCAAATGGTGTTTGATTTACAAGAATATTGTACTAGGGATCATGACACTTTTTATGAGATCCCTAAGCAAAAGAAAACCATTTTTGACAAAATGAGCTCCACAAACAGATCTATCCCTCTCACCCAAGCCATGCTTGAAGTAATTCAGGCTGCTCAACCACAACCAGACCCTGCACCTCAACTTGAGCCTATCCATGAACCATTACCTTCACCTGATCACATGATTGTTGACCAACCCAATGTCAACGCTGACATTCAAAATGTTGGCGCTGACACAACCAATCCCAACGCTGATGACATCCCTAAACAATCCCAAACACCCCTTAACCAACCAACACCCACACAATCTACCTCATCTTCCACCCCATTACAATCTAGGTTGAATAAACGCCAAAGGACTACTGGAGTGTTCTCCTCTAGTGGTCCTAGCCTTGTTGCAGAGAGAACCACCTCCACAAGTGTGGCTGGTGCCATGGATGAGGCTGGGGCTATTGACACAAGCGTAGATGCTGGTCAAGACAGTCCCAACATCATTAAGACCTCATCCACGCCCTATGATTCTATTTTGGGAGGTCAAATTCCCATTCTAGCTGAGGGCAGATTGGAACCTATGACATTGCATGAATTGACGGCTGCTGTCATTAGCTTGCAAAAGCAAAATGTCAGCCTTGTACAAATTGTCAATAATCAGGGCCGTGAACTCCAAGTATTGAGGGAGCGGGTAACTGTTTTGGAGAATCCAAGTAGCAGGAGTAGAATGGAGGAATCTTCCAAAGGGGAGGATGAGCTGATTCATACAGCCAGTGAGAAGAGTTCACAATTTAGTGAATCTTTAAATGTTGCTGAAGTACTCACCAACTTGAAGAAGCACCCAGCTATTGATACATCCAAGGTAACTCCATTGAACTTGGAAGGATCTTTCACAGCAACAATGGGCGCTGATACAGGTTTGAACGCTGACACATCCAGCGCTGACAAAGGTAATCGGGGCGCTGATAGAGGTAACTTGAACGCTGACAAAGTTGTAGGTGGTGTTGATGTATTCCAGTCATCAGCAATCATCAAAGATGTGTCCACACAGGTTTCTTCTTCTACCTTACCTATTATTGATCCAAAAGACAAGGGTAAGGGGATTCTAGTTGAAGAAGATGTTCCAAAGGAAGATGCAGCACAAATTGCATTTGATGAACAGTTGGCTGCACAACTTTTGGAAAGAGATTTGAAGAGGAGTGGTAGATCACCATTTGTTGCCACTTCTGAGAGTGAGGAAGAAAGTGGTGATGAAAAAGAAGGAGATAGCTCAGATTCAAGTGTTCAAATTATTGAAGATCCAGAAAGACTTGAATATGGGGATGAGTTAGCAAGAGAAAGATTGAGTGATTTGAAGAATCAGATTGATTGGGACCTTCCAGAAATCACCAGAATGTACCATGCTTGGGAAGACAAGGTAATGGACAATCCAGGAATGAGTTTGTCAGATCAAATTTGGGGGTTGGAAGTTCTTCTCAGGGTACAAGATGATATAAAGGTGATTTTGAGGTTTAATGCACAAGAGGTCAAGACTTGGCTTAAAAGAGATAGAAGGCAGTTGTATTACAAGTTGCTTAGATGCCATCAACCTAGATGGACATACAAGAAGTTGCTGGCTTTATCTTTTGAGGAGCTAGAGTATAGGGCACATCCTATTTGGAGGAATGTGCAAGAAAGTAATGTCTACCAGTTTCTTTCAGAAGAAAGGAAACAAGAGCTTGCTGAGGAAATGCAGATTCAAAAGGAGATGAGGATTGCTCAAAGACCAGTGAAGAAAGGAGATCCTCTCCAATTTCCCAAAGATATGGATGTGTATTATCCAACTGAAAGTGTCATAAGGAAGCATCTCAAGCTTTCTCCATTGGAAGCTTCAGATTTGGTTAATGTAGTACCTCTAGATGACAGAAATCCAATCATTAGTTTTGATGAAGATGAGTGTGGATTTTGGAAGATTGGCAGGTTTGGAAAGGAGGTACACACTTTCACTTCAATTATTTCTATCTTTGCAAGCATAGACAGAGAAGACTTGGTGCATCTATGGAGATTGATAGAGGCCAAGTATACAGCTGAAGCACCTACTTCAGCAAATGGAATAAGACTATGGAACACATTTTTGACTTTATGTGGTCCAAGGGAAGCAGATCCTGCCATATGGAAGGATCTTGAAGATGATCTCAGTAATCTTCATTGGAGGCTTTATTCTACTTGTGGTGTATTTCATTTGAGCTCTACAAAGTTTTCAGAGTATCTACTTGTGGATGCTAACTATTTCTTGTCCAAAGAAGTATTGGAGAAGATGAAGGAGACACCCTTGGAGATTGATTATACTAGTGATGTGGCAAAAGACTTGATTAGATATGTTTATCACCAACATAAGAAGTTTTTGTAAGATTCCTCCTAAGCCTTAAGTTTTTATTCAGAAACTTGATCATTGGAATAGATATCAAGTTTAGGGGAGGAATGTTGGGAATAAATTATGGGTCAGTTCACTAGACGCTGTTAAGAAGAATTCAAGCGCTGATAGGATGACATTGGACGCTGACAGTCAAGCGTTGACATTGAAGAAGTCAACGCTGACAGCCTTGAAGATTAGCACTGGTGGAATATATCTTCATACGAATCTTTTTGTTTATTTGTTTCTTTATTTGTGTATGGTAAAGATAAGCTCGACATTGTATTTTCCATTATTATCTTTACCTAGAATAGTTGATTCGTAGCTTATTGTACAAGACTTCTTAATCTAAAAAAGAAGATCTTTTAGGTTAATGTTAATCATCAGTTATCATAAGTTTCCACAAGTTAAACCTCTTTCATTGTAATCAAGTTCGATCATTCTAATACAAGTGAAAGTTTGTTTAACATCTTTGTGTTTTAGATTAAGTGTTAATTCCGCATAACACTTAGTTACTTTATTCATAAGCAAAGGTTTCTCTACGTGTATTACTTGATCTAATCTCGTATACACAAAGCTTAATCGATCTAAGTTTGGGATCAACACATAAAGAAAGGAAATGCATAATTTAAAGAAGGCTAGACAGCTTCCAGTCCATATGCACGTACTCTTAGTGTCTACGAGCGTCCCTGAGTACCTGCCCTTTTGAGAACATAGAAAAGGAAAACGGCTGAGCAATACGCTCAGTGCACGGATGTACAATAAAGCATGAATAGGATAAGCATATAACATAATAACAGCGGAAGAAAACTAAGTCCCGAGTAACCTGGTTAAGTCTTAATAAAACTGGTTTTATAGTTTGAAAGTCTTATGTTTATCTTATAAAAACTGTTTGTCATATTTTACCATTAGCCAATATAGGTCATGAAAATCCACCGTGCATGAATAATTAGAGGGGTGACCTCATCATGCAAATTAGAGGGGCTGACTCTAATTTAATATACTAGTTTTATGGGTAGGAGGGATCAGCTCCTTGTGAAGGATGCAAGGCACACACCACATTCACCATGTAATCCTGAATAAAATGTGTAACTAGGATGCACCCATACGTCCCACATGATAAATATAAATAAATGGACAAAAGCTGAAGGGACGCCATGAGCAATCACTCCGCCGTGGTGAAGTCATAACATCAGTGCCTCTAATGTTATGGTTATGGTACCTCCATAACTATGTGAAACTGGTCATGCATGTATATGGCTATAGGTAATCATATTTAAACATAATCAATCAAACTCATACTTATACTACGGGAAAACAGTTGGCTGCATACGGGGAAATCCTAATAAGGAAAGAATGTCCATACTGAAAGGACGGGAATCTGTACCTTATGTCCAGTGAACGAGAACGATGAACTGCGAGAATCCTACTTCCGAAACACTAGTGCTACATAAATACGTACATGAAATAAGTATCTGCTTACTAAATACATAGCTGGTTTTATGTCATGTCTTAGCTTATTTTATATGTTCTTACTATGTTTTACTGTTTAACGCCTTAAACTGTGTTAAAACTTATATTCTGCTTAATCTGATTAAGTATTTCTGGTATTTCATGTGTTATTATACTTACTGTGTAATAATAAGTAACTTTCCAAGAATAGCAGGTTTCCTAAAATAGAAAGTTTCCAAAAATAGAAAGTTTCCAAAAATAGAAAGTTACCAAAAATAGAAAGTTTCCAAAAATAGAAAGTTTCCAAAAATAGAAAGTTTCCAAAAATAGATTTACTGCTTAAAATAGATAAGTTTCTAGAAAGTTTCCATAAATAGATTAGCTGCCATAATTAAATAAGTTTCCATAAATAGATTAGCTGCCTTAAATAAATAAGTTTCCAAAAATAGCTGGTTTCCATAAATAAATTAGCTGCCTTATTTAATTAAGTTTCTAAAAATAGAAGGTTTCCATAATTAGAAATAAGCTGGTTAAATAAGCTAAGTAAATAAACCTAAGTGTTTTCATGATTATTTTCTAAGTCATATGATATATTGTATAGTTTAATAAATATTTCATGTAATTTAATTAAACTATAGGTTATAACATTTAATTAAAGTATAACATGTTTTTAATTAAATATATTGAATACTTAGGTTAAAATATGTATTATTAAATATTAATAATATAACCTAAGTCATGTTAATTAATTAATTATATCCATGGTTTTTAAAATAATTAACTAATTATAAGTCTTAATAATATAAATACTTAGGTTAAAATAATTTCATGATTATTAATAGTTAATTAACCTAAGTCATGTTATTAAATTAATTACATCTTTATTAATTTAATTTTAACATAAGTTCATAACATAAAAAAAAACTAACATAACCATGAACCGGATCTAAGCTTAAAAACATGAACCGGACATGAATCGACGCCGTACCCCGAACCAAATCGGGGTACCCCTTGCTGACGTGGGACCCACACGCACCAACCAAGACCATATGGTCTTGGTGATGTCGGCTAAGCAAACTGAAACCCCCTTGGGGTCGGTTGCAGCCTGCGGCCCAAAACAAAACACCCCTTAATCAACCCTTTGATTTAATTAATCATCAAAACAAAACATCCCTCCTACCCTTTGTAGTTGTTGAACTTGATGAAGCTCTCTCTTGAACTTTCGAATTCAACAAGTCTATTGAAATTCGAGAAGCGTAATGAAATTAAAGATTACCAATCGATCAAGCGATGAAATCAATTATTGTGATTCTATTTATTTCTTTAAGAATACATTCTTTAGTATAAAAAATATACTCAATGTCCTGGCCCACTTGTAAAGAACGTGATTTAAGGCCCACTTGTAAAAAACTTCAATTGGTCTTAACCAACTTTACGCAATGTTATGATCCAACTTCACGGAACTTGATTTATTTTATAATCAAACTTGTAAAAGACGTGGCCTAATAAAGAATGAGAACCAAAAAAACAAAAAACGTGGCCCGCTATTGGGAAAGCCAAGATAATATGTGATACACGTGTTCCAACCCACCAAATATTGGAAAATATGGTGCAAGTGGTGGGGATATAAACTTCAAATCTGAGTCGCAATTAAATCTAATACCTTAATCTCCTATCTTGTTTCCGCCGCCCCCTATTCTTTCTAACCGTCTAAAACGATATTCGACTAACTCCAATCTGATCTCCAGCCAAAACAATATTTAACTAAGATCTATTATTTCTCCAACTATTCATATGCATCTTCAAACTCACAAGCAGTCACCAACCTTATTTATCTTTATAAAAACTCATTTCCATTGAATTTGTTGGCTGGTAACATACAAATCAAAAAGCAAGCTGACATAATCTTCTTTGCTTTATGACATACCCATAAGAAGAGAACCAATAATTTCGGCGTCAAGATCATCTATAAAGGGTCTCAGGTAGGGGTTTGACTTTCTTTATATGTTAGATCGATGATGGTTTTCAGTTGTTCGTGTATACGCTGACTCTTAAAGGTCTCGGACGAGAGTGTAATATACGAAAAACAGAGAACTGAGATCTTGATTAAGAGGTTTGTTTTTGTTGGAGTCTATGTGATTGAGAATTGAGATAGTTGTGAGTCGAAGAGTTCGTTATAGCTGTCGAGTCCGTTTGTGTTCGAGTTAGGTTCAAGTTTTGTCGAGGTTGTGGTGTTGGAGTCTATTCAGGTTCTTGAGTCGTGTCTATTCGAATCGAGTCAGTATGTTGGTGCTCGATTCGAGTCAAGACACGCAAATTCGGAATATGAAAAGGAGGAAATGTCGGAATATGAAAAGGAGGAAATGTCGAAATGTCGAAATGTCGGAATATGAAAAGAAGGAAATTTGGAAAAATGAAAAGGAAATGTATTCCGAATTGTTGTTGGAATGAAAAAAGATTGGATTCTTTTTTTTTTTTTGGTAACCGTGATTTCCGACTCATTGGCCGACTAATCCACGCGGTTTGAGGAAAAAAAAGAAGATTGGATTCGGAATATGAAAAAGATGAAGTAGGATTCGGAATATTAAAAAATGAAAATGTCAGAGTAGTTTTCTTGAACAAAGTATAGAATTCGAAATGAATAACCCAAATACAATTAAGAATTCGGAATATGAATATAAAACAATGATAACTCGATTTTACTCAGGTTAAAAATTATCTTTGTACCAATCTCTTCGAATTGAAAACCGGATTTAATGTGCGACTCAGTCGTTCTTTGGTGAAACAAAAGTGTGTCGTTGTAGTATATAAAATAAAAGTGCAAAACAATTAAAGTAAATGACTTAAAAGTAAATCTAAAACTAATTTAAAGTAAATGGTGCAAGTATTTAAAAGCGTGATTAAAATTAAAGGGCACTAAAAGTAAATAACGCAAACTTAAATCTAACTAAGGCAAACTTAAAACGCAACTAAAACTAAAACTTAAACTAAGGCAAGGCTAGAATAAATCTAAGGCAAATAATCTTAAAGTGCAACTAAGTAAAAATGCGGGAAAAATAAAGTTCGAAATTAAAAAGGCAGAAAATTAAAAACTAAGATTTCCCTATCCGGAATAAACCCCTATTCGGAATAAATGGCTATTCGGAATATGTCACCTATCCGGAATGTCACCCTACTCGGAATATTGGTCTATGCGGAATCTTCATGCCTATTCGGAATAACAAGCTTATGCGAAAAATCTCTCTTATGCGGAATATTACCCCACTCGGAATAATACCTATGCTGAATAAATCCACTATGCTGAATATTGATCCTATGCTGAATAAGACCTCTATTCGGAATACTTTGACTGTTCAGAATATCCAGCTTATGCGGAATGTCCAGCCTATTCGTAATAATGAATATTCCGAATAGAGTACTTTGGTCAAAACCTTACTCGGAATATCCTCCCTTATCCGGAATAATGGATATTCCGGATTGAGCACTTTGGCTTTGAACTTGATTCGGAACAATTGGGAGATCAGAACCTGCAAACACAGAGACAAACACCCCGAAGAACAAGGAAACAAAAACTATACGAATCTAATAAAAATTAAGCTAAATCAACCACAAGATTAAACCAAACGAATTAATAAACAACTATTAATGATAAACAATCAATCCAAAATAACAAAACTAACAAAACTAATCAAGAAAATCAAAACCCACTTTGATCAAAATAAGAAAAATAAGAACATGAACATGAACATAAAAAATAAGAATCAAAGATTAAGAAAGCTAGAATGAGATTAACAAGATAAAGATAAAGATTAACTAGAATTAAAAGAAAAACTTACTTGAAATTAAATGGTAATTAAGGTGCAAGACAGGAATTTAAATTTGACAAGTATTTAAATGACAAGGTAATTAAAAGTGGAAGAACTAATTGTCACGATTAGCCAACAAAATGAAAGTAATTAAGATCTAATCTATATATATAGGGGAGGATTAGGAAGCTTCCTCTCCTCCTTCATTTTCTCTTAATTACAAGATTAAGTCCTTCCTTCTTTAATCTTCTTTTAATTGCACCATTAGTCCTTAAGCCTTTATTCTTCATTAATCTTGGACTTTAAATGGTTTTGTCTCGGGATTTCTTTGAACTCGTCTTTTAATTCTTCAATAAAGTAGACTTGAGTTCTTCGGCTTTAAGTAAACTTTCGTCTTTCGACTTTTTCTTCGATAAATCTTCAGAATTGGTCTTGGAGTTCCGTTCTTTTTCCACTCTTGACTTCTCGACTTCATCTTTCATCTTTTTTTTTCTTCAATAAAAGCCCATAAATGCCGTATTTTCTCCACTTTTCACAATTTCGTCCTAAATCACAACAAAAACACAAACCACGTATAATTCCGACATAAAAGACATAAAATACACGTTTTGGCTCGGTTATTATTGTAATTAAGTGGTAGAAAAGATGGGTGCTTACACACCTATCAATTCCCCTACACTTGACCATTGCAATGTCCTCATGCAATGCATTAGTTACAAAGCACGTTTACATTTTTCATCATAATCAATCCATAGTGGCCTTTATTAAAGAGATAGAAAACTATAAACATTCAAAGTAAAGAAATCAAAAACATACCTTGGGTTTTAGGAGTGTCATGAATAATCATCATCCTCAAGTTTTCACTTTCTCCAAACCAAGCTTATAAACGAGATCATTGTTATTATAAGTTAGCAAACTAACACGAACTAACTCATGTGGGCCAATTATTCACTTAGACTCCCTTATTCCTAGGGGTATCACTTATATTTTATTGTTTGTCTTGAATGATCATGAGGATGCATTGTTGACTTATTTTGATAGTTATTTAGTCCGAAAATAAGTGAACGATTTAATCAATAGTTAGCTAAAGGACAAAATCTTTTAAAACTGCTTCTTGGGACCTCATAAAGTTCATATCTTGGCATAACTCGCTTCGCGATTTGAGACCTTTCTCGGACCGATATTTGGCAGCGACTTCATACTTCAAACCTTGAGAGACTTTCATGAAATTATGGTCTTCTCTTCATATAGGAATTTCTTCACATGAAGTTTTGAGAGATTCATACTTGGACCACGACTTCTTCATTTTTCTCCAATCATTATTTTGGACTTTGATATACAACGATCCGCCTCCTTTTATGACTTGGATCTATTTATCCTCATACCTTGTTAGGGTCTTTTCGGATACACTTCTCCATGACTTTTGGGAGTTTCTGCTTTTCGTCGTGTGTCTCGATCCTTCATATTGATTTTCGATAAATGATTCTTCACATCACTTTGGATCTTTAGCAACAAAATATAGCCCTCATGTCTTGTTAGGACCTTTTTGGACTCGCCAATCTTCGCGTCCTGCTTCAATAAGTTATGCCTTGGCTATGAACTCTAATCCATACCGAGCAACTTTTAAACGATCTTGGGCTAGAAGCTAAGTAACTTTTCAAATCGTACAACCTTATTTATTGCAGATAAATTTATTAGCAAGCGATGGGAGAATAGGCTTATAATTAACTCACATAAATTCACGAAAGAATACCAAACTTATAATTGGCTCTATCATCTCTCGTTCTCCACAGTTTAAAATCTCAAGGAATGAGACTCGTGGATGCTTAGCCTATTAAATCAAAGTTTTGGGTTTTCGAGTCGCCTATAGGATCTTGCAAACTCTTAGACTTTTCCAAGTTTAGAAATCGCATTTTAAAGTTCTCTTGATAAACGACTCTCTAGGATCAATTATAGGAACTTGCGAAAAGTTCTTGTTCTTAACCCGTGAGAGTTAAGACTTTCGCGTTTTATAGCTCCCTATATAAAAGCCTAGCAAAATTTGACTTAAACATGTTAAGGATACTAGCTAGAGTAACTTAGATAAGTAAACTCGGGTTGAGTCAAAAGATCTACAACGTTTTGAAAATTAAAACCACTTTATTAAAGATTATTCTAATAAAGAAAGGAAAATAACTATACAAAGGGAAAAACTAATAGGCCAAAATAGATCAAAAATTTTGAAAAATATGAAAAAATGATTTTCCGGTTAAAATGAGGACAAATACAAGCAAAAGGCCACTTAACTTCGATAGAAGTCCCCCCTACACTTAACATAAACATTATCCTCAATGTTTAAGCATGTGAGAGTAAACTCCCCTACACTTCGGACATTGTGCACTTTGTTTAAATCTTGCTAAGGAAGAGACAACTAAAGAGATTCCTATTTTAATATTGAGAAAATATAAAATAGTGAATTGAAAAGAGTTTAGGATAGAACCGGGAAGAAGTGAACACGGAATCACAGGTCGTCAAGAATCATCAAGAGTGGATCATTGAGCGCGAATCCCTGATTATAAGAAGGGAGGAGAGGAAATAGCAAACCAACGGGTCTCCCCTACACTTAGGATAAAGAAAGCCAAAAGATAGATACGTGGGTTGCCTCCCAAGAAGCGCTTGATTTTTGATTACCGAGTCGTGAGCCTGACTCGACCTTGATCATCATAGGAGGAAGCATGAAAAATATCCACCAGGATCAAAGACATAGTTTTCGTCCATCAAATAGCACAAGCTTAAGGCGAACAAGGCAAGCCAAAGAAGAGTAGGCAAGGTTCCCTTAAGCAGCGATGGAGCACGGTGGAAGCAAGGGTGAAGTGGAGCAAGAAGATTTCCATAAGGTCCAAAGATATTTCCTTTTATTTCATCAGGTGGATACTGAGATGGCTGCAGAATATCGATACCGGGGTCGAACACCTTTTCCTTTAGGGAAAAAATAGCACTCAGGCTCAGCAGAATGGGAAGAAGATCCGCGAAGAAGCACAACCTCGTCCTCAGAAGATGGACAAAGAGGTGTTAAATCATATGTGCTGCGGATATTGGTGTCGACCGGTTTCTTCTCCTTTGAAAGAATGTGCTTCAAATCCAAAGTAGGATCAAGATGATAATCTTCAAAGTCCAAAGAAGGAGCATCACTCTCATGAGGGAAGTAAGTGTTGAGAAACATAGAGAAGTCTTCCTCAAATGAGTATTCATCCAAAGTAGGATCGAGTGATGGCGGAGGACCTTCATCATGTGAATAATCGCTCGAAAGAGTATCAGCCTCATCAAAATCATCATATTGGGGCAGCTCGGGATACTCAGAAGTAAGGTCATCATAATCATCCGAATCTGAGCTAGAATCATCATCATCGTCATAAGCATCGAAGATCGGTGGAGAATCATAAATGGGAGAAGGTTCCAAGTTCGATAGAGAATCATCCACGTCATCTTGAAAAAGTGGATTATCAATGGAAGAATCGAATAGAGGATTGTTGTAGACAACAAAGTCATCATGCACATTAATCATATTCACTGATTCTCGGCCCCTAAAGGATTTACTTGTAAGCTTTCTCATTTTAAACACTTGTGCATCATCCCCGACTCGTAAGATTAACTCACCTTCGGCCACATCCACTAAAGCTCGTCCGGTTCTCAAGAATGGCCGACCAAGTATTAAAGGAATACGAGGGTCCATTTCATAATCAACAACGACAAAATCGACCGGGATAGTAAATGTGCCAACTTTAATGAATACATCTTCGGCTATACCAACGGGGTAAGCGAGAGTGCGATTTGCAAGTTCAAGAGTCATCTTTGTTGGAGTGAGGTCGGGCAATGATAGTGTTTTCCAAACAATCAAAGGCATCAAATTAATACTGGCCCCGAGATCAGCAAGGGCAGTAAATTCCTCAGTTTTGTTGAACACGCAAGGCAACACAAAACGACCGGGATCTCCAAGCTTTTCTGGAAGTTCTTTAAGAATAACTGCAGAGCAGTTTTCATTTAGGCGTGTGTTGGCGAGCTCAAGCAACTTCTCTTTCTTGTTAAGCAATTCCTTAAATGCTTTGACAAATTTGGGCATGTGGACAAGTGCTTCAAGAAAGCTAATGTTGAAGTTCATTTGAGAAATCATCTTGATATAGCTCGTCACTTGAGAGTCCTCCTTGGTTAGCATTTTGTTCTTGCCCAAGCGAGAAGGATAAGGGATATTAGGTTTGGGTGGTGAAGGTGCAGGTGTAGTAGGTAAAGGTTGATATGTTGAAGGGTCCTTCCTAGAAACATTGTCATGACGAGGCTGAGACGGTAATGGTGCACTAATACTAGGTGTAGGAGGAGTAGGGATAAATGGTGGTGGAGGAGGTGTAGATGATGGGGGTGGGATTGGTGGATCGACAATGGTAATTCCACTACGAGTAGTAATAGCACTCACATTAGCTCGCGGATTGGTGACGGTGTTTGAAGGTAGAGAACTTGAAGTAGAAGGTTGAGCTGCGGGCAAGAAACTAGCAAGCATATTCTTCAAATCATTGGTTTGATTGCTGAAGGAGGATTGAATATTATCTCGAAGCTCGAATCTTATCTCATTTCCTTGCTTTGTGATATCTCCTTTCAGATTGATAATTTGGCTTTGTAGATTCTTGATTTGCTCACCTTGGGTTCTCATGATGGCTTCAACATCGTGGTTAATGGGTGGGGTTTGTTGGGCGGGTGGGTGATAAGGATTAGAAGCTCTTGGTGGGATTTGGTTGCTTCTATTGTAATTGTTGGCGGGGTTTTGGTTTTGAGGAGAAAAATCGGGTGAAAGGTAGTTGTTTGACCGGTAGCTCAGCAAATTTCTATCCCCTTGAGGTCGAGCTTGGTAATTTTCCGGTGAATAATTACCATAAGCTGCTTACACATTTTCCGGATTTCCTTGAGTCGATGGACAATCGGTGTATGAGTGAGGACCGCCGCATGTTTCACATGGGGTAGCAACAACTTTAACTTGTTGTTGTTGGTTTGAAGCCAAAATTTGCATACTTCTGCTCATTTCGGTCAACACGCGTGTGAGTTCGGTCATATCAGGGTTTGCTGAAGTAGAGGAAACATTGACTCTCGGGTTGTTCCTTGAAGAAGCAGAAGAATCCCAGTTTTTGTGGTGAGTAGTCATGTTCTCAATAAGCTCTCTACACTCCTCAGGTCTCCTTTTCATGAATGTGCCACCGGCGGATGCATTAATCGTATCACAATCACGAAAAGTCAAACCGTTGTATAAAGTATCAATTAAGGTCACAGGGAGCATGTTGTGGTTTGGACAACGGTCAATCAAGACATTATATCTTTCCCAAGCATCAAAAATAGATTCATCGGGTTCTTGCATGAAACCGTTGATTTAATTGCGAAGGCTTGTGACCATGGATGGTGGAAAGTAGCGCAACAAAAAGCGTTGAGTCATATCATCCCAAGTGTGAATAGAATTCTTTGGAAGACGATCAAACCATTTCTCGGCATGATGCGATAAAGTATGTGGAAAGAGTTGTAGGCGAAGAACATCCATTGTGGCACCAGGAAACTTCATGCTTTGGGTGATTGTAATGAACTTGTCGAGGTGTTTGTTGGCATCATCATCAGGCAATCCACGGAATGGGTTAGTTTGCACTTGCTAAATCATGTGGTGCTTCAACGAAAACTCAGGATCGTTGATTTGCATCGGCGCAATCGGTCCTCCTCGTCCAAACATGGTAGGTTGACAAAGCTCCTCCATTGTCCGAAGATCGGGCTGTGGAAGAACATTTTTGTTATTGTTGAGGTGTGGTGGATGATTATTGTTGTTAACACAAGACATACTTAAATTCTTGAGTCTCGGGCTCTTGATAATTAGAAGATCTAGTACGCATACACCTGAAAATGCAAAAGAAAAAGAAACCAAACACAAAGACAATATATATACACAATAAAGAGAAAATCTTTTTGGATTTTTGAAATTTTTAATTTTTTATGGATTTTTATCAATTTTTAATTTTTATGGTTTTTTGAAAATTTTTGTGCAAGAAAAATAACGTTCACAAGTGAACGGATCCCAAAAAGCAACGCGTCTTTCACAGAAAACCGTTAATCTTTACGAAAAGAGCCGGCAGCGGCGCCATTTGATAACTCGATTTTACTCAGGTTAAAAATTATCTTTGTACCAATCTCTTCGAATTGAAAACCGGATTTAATGTGCGACTCAGTCGTTCTTTGGTGAAACAAAAGTGTGTCGTTGTAGTATATAAAATAAAAGTGCAAAACAATTAAAATAAATGACTTAAAAGTAAATCTAAAACTAATTTAAAGTAAATGGTGCAAGTATTTAAAAGCGTGACTAAAATTAAATGGCACTAAAAGTAAATAACGCAAACTTAAATCTAACTAAGGCAAACTTAAAACGCAACTAAAACTAAAACTTAAACTAAGGCAAGGCTAGAATAAATCTAAGGCAAATAAACTTAAAGTGCAACTAAGTAAAAATGCGGGAAAAATAAAGTTCGAAATTAAAAAGGCAGAAAATTAAAAACTAAGATTTCCCTATCCGGAATAAACCCCTATTCGGAATAAATGGCTATTCGGAATATGTCACCTATCCGGAATGTCACCCTACTCGGAATATTGGTCTATGCGGAATCTTCAGGCCTATTCGGAATAACAAGCTTATGCGGAAAATCTCTCCTATGCGGAATATCCTATGCGGAATATTACCCCACTCGGAATAATACCTATGCTGAATAAATCCACTATGCTGAATATTGATCCTATGCTGAATAAGACCTCTATTCGGAATACTTTGACTGTTCGGAATATCCAGCTTATGCGGAATGTCCAGCCTATTCGGAATAATGAATATTCCGAATAGAGTACTTTGGTCAAAACCTTACTCGGAATATCCTCCCTTATCCGGAATAATGGATATTCCAGCTTGAGCACTTTGGCTTTGAACTTGATTCGGAACAATTGGGAGATCAGAACCTGCAAACACAGAGACAAACACCCCGAAGAACAAGGAAACAAAAACTATACGAATCTAATAAAAATTAAGCTAAATCAACCACAAGATTAAACCAAACGAATTAATAAACAACTATTAATGATAAACAATCAATCCAAAACAACAAAACTAACAAAACTAATCAAGAAAATCAAAACCCACTTTGATCAAAATAAGAAAAATAAGAACATGAACATGAACATAAAAAATAAGAATCAAAGATTAAGAAAGGTAGAATGAGATTAACAAGATAAAGATAAAGATTAACAAGAATTAAAAGAAAAACTTACTTGAAATTAAATGGTAATTAAGGTGCAAGACAGGAATTTAAATTTGACAAGTATTTAAATGACAAGGTAATTAAAAGTGGAAGAACTAATTGTCACGATTAGCCAATAAAATGAAAGTAATTAAGATCTAATCTATATATATAGGGGAGGATTAGGAAGCTTCCTCCCCTCTTACATTTTCTCTTAATTACAAGATTAAGTCCTTCCTTCTTTAATCTTCTTTTAATTGCACCATTAGTCCTTAAGCCTTTATTCTTCATTAATCTTGGACTTTAAATGGTTTTGTCTCGGGATTTCTTTGAACTCGTCTTTTAATTCTTCAATAAAGTAGACTTGAGTTCTTCGGCTTTAAGTAAACTTCCGTCTTTCGACTTTTTCTTCGATAAATCTTCAGAATTGGTCTTGGAGTTCCGTTCTTTTTCCACTCTTGACTTCTCGACTTCATCTTTCATCTTTTTTTTTCTTCAATAAAAGCCCATAAATGCCGTCTTTTCTCCACTTTTCACAATTTCGTCCTAAATCACAACAAAAACACAAACCACGCATAATTCCGACATAAAAGACATAAAATACACGTTTTGGCTCGGTTATTATTGTAATTAAGTGGTAGAAATGATGGGTGTTTACACACCTATCAAACAACAATCCGGAATAAAGTTGTGAACGAAAATTCGGAATAGTTGAAACAGAATAAATGTCGGAATATGTTAATCCAAAGTAAACTTCGAAATATAAATTCATACAAGAATTCAGAATAAAATGTGATGTGAGTGGAATTAGGAATAAAATAAAATAAAGAAAGAAGGATATAATTTCGGTTTGGAATCTATATACGGAATAAAACTTGTATACCTCAATTCGGAATAAAACTTGTATACCTCAGTTCGGAATAAAAATTGTATACCTTAATTCAGAATAAAATTTGGCCGACTTTTATTGAACACAAACCCATTGTTATCCAAAATATAGCTCGAAAATGATCCAAATGACCAAAAAATGCGATTTTGACCAAATCAAGTAACCCAAACCACTACCACACCTATGTAGTCGATTTGTCTACAAGTTTAAACCACAAAAACGCAAAAATTTTCAAGATTCGAGCTTTATTATATCAAAACCCACGAAAATGAATTAAAACTAACACAAGAACAAACTAATCATCCCATGGCTCTTGATACCAATTATAGGTCCACGTAATCCTTGGATTGTCTATGTGTTAGAATGATTAAAAGAGAGAGAATGAGATGAAGAACCAGAGAAAGAAAGTGGACAGAGGTTGGAGAGATTGAGAGAGAAAGTAATATTTGATTATGTGAAATGAGAACCAACCCCTCCTAAGATGCCAGGAGGGGGTATATATAGCCCACCCTACATGTAGGCTTGATGGGTTATATGTTTACATACTAGATCAGGAGCCCATACTAGATGTATCTCGTTGGAATGACCGATCCTTTCTAAATACGTAAAAACGTATTTCCAACAATCTCCCCCTAAGGGAGGTCACTCCAAGAGACAAAGTCCTAAATAGTCTATAGCTCGTGATCTATGCTAACAATGATGTGACCGAGAATTTCTTTGGAATTTCGTATTTCCAACACTTCTTATACCCACTAATGATACAGCATATTGCGAATATTGCATTCGTATTAAGACCAACAAAAGACGTACTTCTGTGGTAAGGTGATGCGGATATTACATCCGTCTTATGGTTACGACTTTGATAATGACTTAAAAAATTTCACGGTTTTTCCTAAACTAAACGCAGTTGATCAGGCTCCATCTAATTAAGGTCAAACAATGTAAACTTTGGAAAAATAATTATGTGGTCGGGCCAAGTTATTTGCCACGAAAGGCGTACTTCCGCAACAAATATATGAACCAACGGAAGACTTACTTCCGCGGCAAAAATAATGAGCTCGTGGAAGGAATACTTCCACGGCGAAAACAATGCGCCAGCGGAAGGAGTACTTCCACGGCGAAAGATAATGAGCAAGTGGATAAGTACTTCCACGGAAATATATAATGAGCACGCGGAAGAGTATTTCCACTGCGAAAGATAATGAGCACGTGCAAGAACACTTCCATGGCAAAAATAATGTGCCAGTGGAAGGAGTACTTCCACGACGAAGGATAATGAGCACGTAGAAGAGTACTTCCACGGAGAAAACAATGCGACAGTGTAAGGAATACTTCCACGGCGAAGGATAATAAGCCCGTGGAAGATTACTTCCACGGCGAAAGATAATGAGCCCGTAGAAAAGTACTTACACGAAGAAAGATAATGAGCACGTGAAAGAGTACCTCCACGGCGAAGGATAATGAGGCCGTGGAAGAGTACTTCCACGGCGAAAGATAATGAGAACGTTGAAGAGTACCTCCACAGTGAAAACAATGCGCCAGTGGAAGGAGTACTTCCACGGCAAAGGATTATACGCCAGTGGAAGGAGTACTTCCACGGCGAAGGATAATGAGCACGTGGAAGAGTACTTCCACGGCGAAAACAATGCGCCGGTAGAAGGAATACATCCGTGACGAAGGATAATGAACTCGTGGAAGAGTACTTCCACGGCTAAAGATAATGAGCACGTGGAAGAGATACTTCCACTGCGAAGACAATAAGCACGTGGAAGAGATACTTCCACTACGAAGACAACAAGCACGTGGAAGAGATACTTCCACTGCAAAGACAATAAGCACGTGGAAGAGATACTTCCACGACGATTATAATGAGCCAGTGGAAGAAATACGTCCATGACGAAGATAAATAGCCAGTGGAAGAAATACTTCCACGACGAAGACAATAAGCACGTGGAAGAGATACTTCCACGGTGAAGATAATAAGTACGTGGAAGAGATACTTCCACTGCGAACACAAGAAGCACGTGGAAGAGATACTTCCACTGCGAAGACAACAAGCACGTGGAAGAGATACTTTCACTGCGAAGACAATAAGCACGTGGAAGAGATACTTCCACGACGAAGATAATGAGCAAGTGGAAGAAATACTTCCACGACGAAGATAATGAGCCAGTGGGAGAAATACTTCCATGACGAAAACAATAAGCACGTGGAAGAGATACTTCTACGGCGAAGATAATAATCACGTGGAAGAGATACTTCCACGGTGAAGATAATGAGCCAGTGGAAGAAATACTTCCACAACGTAGATAATAAGTACGTGGAAGAGATACTTCCACGGCGAAGATAATAAGCCAGTGGAAGAAATACTTCCACGGCGAAGACAATAAGTACGTGGAAGAGATCCTTCCACGGCGAATATAATGAGCCAGTGGAAGAAATACTTCCACGACAAAGACAATGAATCAGTGGAAGAAATAATTCCACGGAAAACAAAAATGAGTCAGTGGAAGAAATACTTCCACGGCGAAAGAATTAAATCAGTGGAAGAGGTACTCCCGCAGCGAAAATAATGAAACAACGGAAGGCGTACTTTCGCGACAAAAAATAAGCATAAGTTCGTGGAATGAGTACTTCCGTAGCGAAGGGATAAGCCAACAGAAGAAATACTTCCGTGGCGCAAACCGGCAGAAGGCGGACTTCTGAGGCAAAGGAATATATCCAAAGATATTTACGTGACATACACAAAAATAGTGGTGTTATTATACCCTGCTAGCCCTCCAAGTTTAATGGTGCTACATTCGATTAGAAGTATTAAACTTAATCAAGTATTCAAAAATGACGGTCGCGTAGACCAACACGAATGGACGTACCAAAACCGCGTTCAAAAGATAGAAATTGGTCCGATTGTGTGGACCAACGCGGATGGGCGTACCATAACCACGAATTGTCACATAGTATAAGACGTCCTTAACTAACTTATGGGATGGGCTATGCCAATACGTGCGGCATACCGCTACTACCATAAGTGATGTCAAAATTTTGACAAAATTTTGTTAGACGTGCACAGTGTGTCTTTTGCAAGTCCATCACGAGTCATGTGATTTGCGTAACTTACTACAACCTCTTGATAGCAAGGTGTCTAACAAGGATGCATGAGGCGTGGTCGTTGGGGTTTGCATCCCTCTTACACGCCAAGTTGAATTATTAGGTTTACTCAATCCTCTTAATCCTCATGGGAACGATAAGTACATGTACGGATGTAGGCTAATGATGTTCGAAACGTGCACACAAGTGCGGATGGACGTACCATAACCGCGGATGAAAAATAAAATATAATATTTAAAGAAAATATATGTAATATATCTTACCGATTTAAAAGATATATATAATATCTTTTATAAATAAATAATATCGGAATATATCCTAACAAAATTTAAAAGATAGATAATATCTTTTTAATAATTGAAAAGATTTGTGAAATATCTTTTTATTAATTAAACAATATATCCGGACTTGATGACTAACACGGAAGGACGCTGTAACACCTGGTAATATTCCCTACTTTGTAAAATGACTATTTTACCCTTTGACTTTTTATTTAGTCAACTATGTGATTTAACTGTGTTGGAACCGGGAAGTTATCCCGCGTCTTCTGAAAAACTGTTTGATGACGAGTAATGACCTGACACTGTGCTCAGTCATTATTCTGAACATTTTCTGTGAACCTGACCAAAGTGCTGAGACGGTCAATGAATTGATGATAATCCATGAGATTATTCGTTATCTGTGAATTATGTGCTTAACTGTTTAGTTTTTAACAGCGTGATCGTACTTTCTTGAGCAGCGTATTTAAATATTTCTGTATATGTTTATATATGCCTGTATTTTAGTATTTTTGCTATTTATAGTAATAAATCGTATTTACTGTGAATATTTAATTAACGTATCGCGTTTTCGTATTTTACGTCGTTTTTACGTTTAACCGTCGTTAGCGTGCATAAAATACTTTACCAATCATAAAATGTCAGTTTTCGTCGAAAAATCGTAAATTTAATATATTTCGTCAAATTTTTATGTTTTACGTAATTTTTAACTTAACTATATACTTTTTGATATTTACCTAAAACTAACTAACCTTTTTACCTTAAACCTTTTAACTAGTTACCATAGTAAAAATTTTGAATAATTTACCCCCATATGGGACCCCATAACCGGCCAAAAACAAGCACCATGTGCAAGATGCACCAAAATCATACACTTCGCCATATGTAGCTTAAGGTTACATATCTTACACACTTTAACTTACTAACCAAAACCACCTCAAATAATTCACTTATTCACTTCATTTCACTTCAAAAAAAAAACACACATACCTCTCTTTCTCTCCCAAAACACACGGCACACAAACACAAACATTTTCCACCATTGTTGATTTCTAAAAGCTTCATTTTAACACGAATTAACACAAAACAAAATCACCCTAGGGTTTGTACAAGCATAAAGAAGAATGGTCTTTCTTGGTTTGTTGATTTGAGTAGTTTTTGGGTTGAAGTTGTAGAGTAGAGTTCTTGCTGATTATTAGTGGGTTAGAGCGTAGATCGGGTCATTGTGATTACGTAGAGTCGTTACTCAAGGTTACTTCTTAAACCTTTTTTATCTTTTCATTTTCCATGCATAATCTTTGTAGATCTATGCATGCATGTTACTCATCGAGTATTTTCTTGAAATAAAATGATAAAAACTATTTTGGTCATGAAATATTTTAAGATCTATGGAAATTATGTGTGGATCTATTAGATCCATACATGAAAATGGTTTAATTGAAAGACTTGTGAAAAATATAAGTATGTATATTTTGGATTTGTGAACTTGAAGTAAAATCTTTGATTTTGTTGATGTTTATGAATAATTTGAGGGAATAGTAGTGTTACTACTAGTGGTTACGCTTGAAAATGGTCGAAAACGAGTTTTTACGAAAAACATACAATCTGTCTGATTTTTGTAAGAGGCGTAGAGGGTCGTAAAAATTGTTTTGACACTAGTTTACTACGATATTATGAGAATATAAGTTAATACCTTCGTTTCGATATATTATGGACTAAAAACGGAGCTAAAATGATTAAGATATGGTCGTTTAAATTTCGTTGTCGGAAAACTTAATTTTTGGTGCAAAACACTGTAAGTGGTTGCTGTCCAGATATTTAAAGTGGTCGAAACGACATTTTCGAGTTAAACGGAGTTTTTTTAAGTGTCGAAATGGTTACTAAATGGTATGTATGAATGTTGGACTTGTTTTGTAAAAGCGTATTAGCGCGAAATGTGAGTACTTGGTGTAACGTTAAAAGTTTGAACGTTGGAAGTGGAAATTGATAATATTGCGGAAAATGACTTGTTGAAATATTGGCGATTGAGAAATTGTTGAAAATAGGGGTTTTAGGACGATATTTGAGTACTTACTAAAAATGGCAAATTTTTACGTGACGCCGAAAGGCTGCCGAATTTTCGTTAGAAATCGTGTTGGAAAATTTATTAAGATAAATTTTGGTAAATTAAAATTTACGCCGAAAGGCTGTCGAAATTTCGTCGAGTCAAAAATAAATATTTTTGCCTAAGTATATATATACTATAATGTTTATAACGATATAACATTTACAAGTCACGATTTTAACTACAAAATATATGTATGATTGATGAGTAACGTACGTGATGAACTATTGTGACTTATTTGCTAGCGCCTAAACTATTGTATTATATTTAGGTTGTTGCTAGAGTTGCTCGCTACTATTTGATCTTACTTGTGCGGTTTGAATCGTTGCTTGAGGTGAGTTTATAGATCCCTATTAAACTGTTTTTATATGTTTAATGTTTTGGGATGTGATAAATGCTTTGATGCTTGCTTCTGGACGCAAGTAAAACTTGATTTCTATGAACGCTTTGTGAACACTATTTATGAGATAGCTTAAGTTGCTTTAGCCATAGTCCCCACTATCGTGAATCGTTAGTTACTCTGCTGGAGTAAGCTCTTATGTTACGGATAGATCTATTGAGGGTTGACAACCTCCACTCGGGCATTCTGACGCCGGACGAGTGTGTACCATTTGTATGAACGGAGTTATCTCGGCTAGGTACTCTATTTGGGCAAAATTTATGTATGCAATCTATTGTATGCACTGGATCACTAGTTTCGATGTCACGAGCTTAGCTATCATAAATATCGTGAACACCCAATTTATCCTACACTTGGCACTATATCTCCTATAGTTGCACGCGTACATGAAATGAAATCTGAAAATGAATTACTGTGAACTTTTACTTGAAACCTATACTCTCACCAACTTTATGTTGACCCAATTTAGCATTTATCTCAGGTAATTGATGGTGAGTTGTATCTGCTGTGTGAAGTACTTGGAGTCCGCATGCATTTCTTGGCTATCTTCGGACATTTATTTACTTATGCTTTTGAACTATTATCTCGTTGATGTTTAAAACTTTTACATTCCGCTGCATTATATTTTGAAACTGAGATCTTTTGTACTGTGATGCTTTTAATTTAAATTCAACGAGGTATTTTTATAAAACGTCTCATTTAGAGTCGTTCTCTTGTACCTTGAACTATGATACAATGACGTAACAGCCCCCGAGCTTCACCGCTTCCGCATATCACATTTTGGGGTGTTACAGAATTGGTAATCAGAGCCTTGGTTATAGAGAACTAGGTTTGCATCTTAGGCCTAGACTATAACCGATGTGGCTACTTGTTACTCTATATATATATATGTGTACTACGTAATGTATTACGTAGGATAACACTATAAGTAATATGTAATATATATTATGTAATACGTAATATGTATTATATACATATGCATTTCACTGATTTGCATACTTTAATTTCTATACATGATTATTTCATGCATACCCTACAACTGCTTTAATACGCATTTTGGTTGTTGCAGGTTATGTCGTCATCTACTGTTTCTTACCAGCCCGACTCTGCTGACGAAGAGTGGGAAGACGGGATTGAGATGGTACCAGATCATGTTGAGCCGGAGAATGACCCAGAGGAGGCTGATCCTGAGGAGGAAGGTGCGGAGTATGACCCTGACGAGGATCCGGAGGAGGATGATGAGGGTGAGCCTGATGTGTTGTCTGATACTTCCGATGTTGTTGATGGGATGCCACCTGTTGTCCATCGTACTTTGATCGAGTGGGTTAGTGGTAGTGAGGACGATGAGGATGATGAGGATGACGTGGATGGTATTGAGGTAGGTCATGAGGATGATATGGATGGTGTCGAGGTAGGTCATGAGAATGATGTGGATGGTGTTGAGATAGATCATGAGGGTGATGATGATATGGATGGATATGAGGTAGATCGTGAGGATGATGAGGACATGGATGATGAGATTGAGAGTGATACTGACGTTAGGATGGTTGTGGCTAGTAGTGATAGCGAGGATGCTGAGGTTGATGATGATAGTAGGGTTGATGCTTTGACTGTTGTACCTGAGAGAGTTGAGCCTAGTAGGAGGAGTGAGATTAGGAAGACGTCCAACTTGAGGAAGAAGCCTACTGTTCCATGTCAGCAGTTTAGAGAGGAGAGGGAAGCTTTATGGGGTACGCCACCAGCTGAGGTTTATACTGATTCCGATGATACTGTACCACCTGCCGATGGAGCTGGACCATCCGGTGTTAGATCTCGAGCCTTGTCCGATTCTGATTCGTCATACCCACGGAAGAAGATTCGTATGTCTGATTCACACCCTACACCTGAGGCATCGCCTACTCATGGGATTTGAGTTGCTACTACTGTTTCTACACCACCTACTCATCATGTTGGAGAGACCTCTAGACCTAGGTCATGTGTTGTTATGATAGGATCTGCTAGGGATTCAGATGTTGTTCGCTTTTGTCTACTTGAGGATGCGGTTTTTGGATTGTTAGAGGATAACGAGGATACCCGTGACTTGTTGGATACCACACTTGAGGAGGTTGCTAGGTTGAGACGTGAGTTGGAGTCAGTTCGTGGAGGAGACCGAGCTGTAGATGGAGACCCGAGGAGTGATTCACCGAGATGTGCTGAGTGTGATCGTCTTCGTCGCACTTAGAGATTCATCGTTATTGTGCTTAATTCTAGAGTAGATTGACATCTTTATCTTTTGGGTATTGTATCCACTAAACTAGAGTAGTACTCGGTTAGTTGGAGTAGACTAGATGTAATCATACTCTTATTTTATGACTATGTACTTGATATTTTGATTATGAATGGGAATTTAACTTTATAACCTTGACTAGTGACTATCCTTTTTATGTTGTTGTACTATTAAATTCTGCATTCTATTTTAGCATATGAAATATATAATGTGTATATTCGTGCTTGAACCTTATTGGCATTGTTGTCTTAACGTAGAGAAACAATGGTGAACACACGTAACGGAATGACTGACGCACAATTGGAAGAACTGATTACGCAACGAGTGACTGCTGCACTGGCAAACGTTCAAGCTAACAACAACGTGAACGAAGCACCACCGAACAATGTTGACAATCGACCGCCTAAGCCGTGTACTTACAAGGACTTTAGGAGCTGTGACCCTTTGACTTTTAATGGTACTGAAGGAGCTGTCGGATTAGCTCGTTGGGTCGAAAAGATGGAAGTTGTGTTCCGTGTTAGTGGATGTGTTGTTGAAAACCAAGTGACTTATTCTACTTGTACTTTAGCTGCTGGAGCGTTGACATGGTGGAACACCCATGTGCAGACGACTGGAGCCGAGGAGGCGTATGGAATGAGTTGGGAGGAACTTAAGAAGTTGTTGACTAAGGAGTACTGTCCTCGTAATGAGATTCAGAAAATGGAAATCGAATTGTGGAACCTGACTATGAAGAACAATGACATTGGTACGTACACTAGGAGGTTCCAAGAATTGTGTTTGCTATGTCCTGGAATGGTTCCGGATGAAGAAAAGAAGGTTGAGCGCTATATTTGGGGTTTACCGGGTAGAGTTCAAGGGAATGTGACATCGTCTGGACCGACAAAAGTTAGTGATGCTATAGGGATGGCTCACAGTTTGATGGACCAAGTTGTTCGAGCAAATGCTGGGAATGCCGCGGACAACAAGAGAAAATGGGGGAATAACCAAAGGAACAACCATGGGAACTATCCTAATAAGAGGCAAGACACCGTGAAAGCGTACACTGCTGGTACTAGGGAAAAGGGAGTGTACAATGGGACGTTACCTTTGTGCAATCGATGCAAGCGTCACCATAATGGACAATGCAATGTACAATGTCACAACTGCAAGAAAACTGGACACATTGCTAGAGATTGTAAGTCACCACCCAACACGAAAGCCAACGTCACTTGCTTTGAATTTCAGCAAAAGGGACACTACAGCAATGAGTGCCCAAAGAAAAAGAACAAGGACAAGGACCAAAGAAAGAATGCTAAAGCTGGGGAAGCTCGTGGAAGGGTCTATGTGATAGGAGGAGGAGAAGCGCAACAAATTCCCGACGTCGTGACGGGTACGTTTCTTCTCAATGATCGTTATGCTTCTATTTTAGTTGATACTGGAGCCGATAGGAGTTTTGTGTCGACTGCTTTTAGTGTTTTACTTGATGTGACCCCTTCGCCCTTAGAAACTAAGTACACTATCGAGTTAGCTAATGGGAAGTTGATAGAAGCCGACACTATACTTCGCGGATGCACTTTAAATCTTCTAGGTCATCCTTTCGTAATAGACCTTATGCATGTTGAGTTAGGGAGTTTTGACGTGATTGTCGGAATGGATTGGTTGTCGAGATATCGTGCTACGATTGTATGTGACGAGAAGATCGTTCGTTTACCATTTGGTGATGAAGTTTTGGAGGTACAAGGGGATACAAGTAACGGAAAAGGGAAGTCACGACTAAACATTATCTCGCGTGTCAAGGCTCAGAAGTTGTTGTCGGAAGGTTGCCACGTATTTTTAGCCTGTGTTACTGAAAAGCAGACGGAAGAAAAATGGTTGGAAGATGTACCTATCGTACGGGATTTTCCGGAAGTCTTTCCTGAAGATTTGCCTGGATTACCGCCGGCTAGACAAGTTGAATTTCAGATCGATTTAATACCAGGAGCTGCACCTGTTGCTCGAGCGCCTTACCGTTTAGCACCGTCGGAATTGCAAGAACTAGCGACGCAACTACAAGAGTTGACTGATAAAGGATTCATAAGACCGAGTTCTTCACCCTGGGGAGCTCCAGTCTTATTTGTGAATAAGAAGGATGGAAGTTTTCGGATGTGTATCGACTATCGTGAGTTGAACAAACTTACCATCAAGAACCGTTACCCGTTACCTAGGATCGATGATCTGTTTGATCAGTTGCAAGGATCGAGCGTTTACTCGAAGATTGACCTTAGGTCTGGTTATCACCAATTGAGAGTCCGTGAGGAAGATGTTGTAAGGACTGCTTTTAGGACTAGGTATGGACACTATGAATTCTAAGTGATGCCGTTCGGTTTGACAAACGCACCTGCTGTGTTTATGGACCTCATGAACCGGGTGTGTAAACCGTATTTGGACAAGTTTGTCATTGTGTTCATCGATGACATACTGATTTACTCAAGGAATGAGAAAGAACATGAGTAACATCTTAAGATAATATTGGAATTGCTTAAGAAGGAGGAATTGTACGCTAAGTTCTCGAAGTCTGATTTTTGGTTGCCAAGAGTACAATTTCTAGGTCATGTTATTGATAGCAAGGGGATTCATGTTGATCCTGTCAAGATTGAATCAATTAGGGAGTGGACTGCTCCTACGACACCGACTGAAATTCGCCAATTCTTAGGACTCGCCGGATACTACCGAAGGTTCATCGAGGGATTCTCGAAGATCGCGAAACCATTGACGAAGTTTAATCAAAAGAAGGTGAAATAAGAATGGGGAGATAAGGAGGAATTAGCATTCCAGAAGTTGAAACAAATGTTGTGTAGTGCGCCTATTCTATCGTTACCAGAAGGATCGGAAGACTTTGTGGTCTACTGTGATGCATCAGCAAAAGGATTGGGAGTTGTGTTGATGCAGAGGAAGAAAGTTATCGCCTACGCGTCACGACAATTGAAAACGCATGAGAAAAACTACACTACGCAAGACATGGAGCTTGGAGCGGTAGTATTTGCCTTAAAGTTGTGGAGACACTACTTGTATGGAACCAAGTGTGTCGTCTATACCGATCACAAGAGTTTACAACATATTCTTGACCAGAAGGAACTGAACATGAGATAACGTCGATGGATCGAGTTGCTCAGCAATTATGACTGTGAAATCCGCTACCACCCAGGGAAGGCCAATGTAGTGGCGGATGCGCTAAGTAGAAAGGAACAACTGATTACACGTAGAGTTAGATCGTTAGCTATGGTTATTAATCCGAACTTACCTGTGCAAATTCGTGAAGCACAAACCGAAGCTCTTAAGCCTGAACATGTTGAAGCTGAGAAATTAGGGGGAATGGTTACAAAGAAATTGGAGAATAGCACAAATGGAAGGCTATGTCTGAATGGTAGAAGTTGGTTACCACGGTTTGGAGGACTAAGGGACGTGATTATGCACGAGTCACATAAATCTAAGTATTCGATTCACCCAAGATCTGACAAAATGTATCAGGATATGAAGAAGCTATATTGGTGGCCAAATATGAAAGTTGAAATCGCTACTTACGTAGGGAAGTGCCTGACTTGTACTAGAGTGAAAACAGAACACCAAAAACCATCTGGATTGTTGGTTCAACCTGTAATTCCTATGTGGAAATGGGAAAACATAACCATGGATTTCATAACTAAGCTACCTAAAACGAAAAACGGATACGACACAATTTGGGTAATTGTGGATCGACTTACGAAATCTGCACACTTTTTGGCTATGAAGGAAGATGATTCGATGGATAAGCTTACGAGACTTTATCTGAAGGAAGTAGTCGCAAAACATGGGATACCGATCTCGATAGTTTCTGATAGAGATTGTAGATTTACTTCGGAATTCTGGAAATCCCTTCAGAAAGCGTTGGGTACGCAATTGGACATGAGTACTGCTTATCAACCGCAGACTGACGGACAGAGTGAGAGAACTATTCAAACGCTGGAGGACATGTTGCGTGCTTGTGTGCTTAACTTTGGAAAGCAATGGGACAGACATTTTCCTCTTGTGGAATTCTCTTACAACAATAGTTATCATACCAGTATTAAGGCTGCACCGTTTGAAGTGTTGTATGGTCGTAAATGTCGCTCGCCTGTGTGTTGGAGTAAGGTTGGGGATAGTCAACTCACTGGCCCTGAACTCATCCGTGAAACGACTGAGAAGATTGTTCAAATCAAGAGCCGAATTCAAGCAGCCCGTGATCGTCAGAAGAGTTACGCTGACGTTCGACGTAAGCCTCTCGAATTTCAAGTGGGAGACAAAGTGATGCTAAAAGTATCACCTTGGAAAGGTGTGGTACGTTTTGGCAAGCGAGGAAAGCTGAACCCCCGTTATATTGGACCTTTCAAAATTCTGGTAAAGGTTGGAACCGTAGCCTATCGTCTCGAATTACCGCAAGCGTTGAGCCGTGTGCACAACACTTTTCATGTGTCGAACTTGAAGAAGTGCCTATCTGATGAGACACTCGTTATACCGTTGGAGGAACTCCGAATCGACGACAAGATGCAATTTGTCGAAGAACCTGTTGAAATCATGAACCGTGAGGTCAAACGATTGAAACAGAGTCGTATCCTATCATCAAGGTGAGGTGGAATTCTAAACATGGACCTGAATTCACTTGGGAGCGTGAGGATCAATTTCGCAAGAAATATCCGCAACTCTTTGACAACTCTAGAAACCATGACACTCCTAAGCTTTGAGGACAAAGCTTCTCTATCAAGGGGATGATGTAACACCTGGTAATTTTCCCTACTTTGTAAAATGACTATTTTACCCTTTGATTTTTTATTTAGTCAACTATGTGATTTAACTGTGTTGGAACCGGGAAGTTATCCCGCGTCTTCTGAAAAACTGTTTGATGACGAGTAATGACCTGACACTGTGCTCAGTCATTATTCTGAACATTTTCTGTGAACCTGACCAAAGTGCTGAGACAGTCAATGAATTGACGATAATCCATGAGATTATTCGTTATCTGTGAATTATGTGCTTAACTGTTTAGTTTTTAACAGCGTGATCGTACTTTCTTGAGCAACGTATTTAAATATTTCTGTATATGTTTATATATGCCTGTATTTTAGTATTTTTGCTATTTATAGTAATAAATCATATTTACTGTGAATATTTAATTAACGTATCGCGTTTTCGTATTTTACGTCGTTTTTACGTTTAACTGTCGTTAGCGTACATAAAATACTTTACCAATCATAAAATGTCAGTTTTCGTCGAAAAAACGTAAATTTAATATATTTCGTCAAATTTTTAAGTTTTACGTAATTTTTAACTTAACTATATACTTTTTGATATTTACCTAAAACTAACTAACCTTTTTACCTTAAACCTTTTAACTAGTTACCATAGTAAAAATTTTGAATAATTTACCCCCATATGGGACCCCATAACCGGCCAAAAACAAGCACCATGTGCAAGATGCACCAAAATCTTACACTTTGCCATATTTAGCTTAAGGTTACATATCTTACACAGTTTAACTTACTAACCAAAACCACCTCAAATAATTCACTTATTCACTTCATTTCACTTCAAAAAAAACACACATACCTCTCTTTCTCTCCCAAAACACACGGCACACAAACACAAACATTTTCTACCATTGTTGATTTCTAAAAGCTTCATTTTAACAAGAATTAACACAAAACAAAATCACCCTAGAGTTTGTACAAGCATAAAGAAGAATGGTCTTCCTTGGTTTGTTGATTTGAGTAGTTTTTGGGTTGAAGTTGTAGAGTAGAATTCTTGTTGATTATTAGTGGGTTAGAGCGTAGATCGGGTCGTTGTGATTACGTAGAGTCGTTACTCAAGGTTACTTCTTAAACCTTTTTCATCTTTTCATTTTCCATGCATAATCTTTGTAGATCTATGCATGCATGTTACTCATCAAGTATTTTCTTGAAATAAAATGATAAAAACTATTTTGGTCATGAGATATTTTAAGATCTATGGAAATTATGTGTGGATCTATTAGATCCATACATGAAAATGGTTTAATTGAAAGACTTGTGAAAAATATAAGTATGTATATTTTGGATTTGTGAACTTGAAGTAAAATCTTTGATTTTGTTGATTTGTATGAATAATTGGAGGGAACTAGTAGTGTTACTACTAGTGGTTACGCTTGAAAATGGTCGAAAACGAGTTTTTACGAAAAACATACAATCTGTCCGATTTTTGTAAGAGGCGTAGAGGGTCGTAAAAATTGTTTTGACACTAGTTTACTACGATATTATGAGAATATAAGTTAATACCTTTGTTTCGATATATTATGGACTAAAAACGGAGCTAAAATGAGTAAGATATGGTCGTTTAAATTTCGTTGTCGGAAAACTTAATTTTTGGTGAAAAACACTATAAGTGGTTGCTGTCCAGATTTTTAAAGTGGTCGAAACGATATTTTCGAGTTAAACGGAGTTGTTTTAAGTGTCGAAATGGTTACTAAATGGTATGTATGAATGTTGGACTTGTTTTGTAAAAGCGTATTAGCGCGAAATGTGAGTACTTGGTGTAATGTTAAAAGTTTGAACGTTGGAAGTGGAAATTGATAATATTGCGGAAAATGACTTGTTGAAATATTGGCGATTGAGAAATTGTTGAAAATAGGGGTTTTAGGACGAGATTTGAGTACTTACTAAAAATAGCAAATTTTTACGTGACGCCGAAAGGCTGCCGAATTTTCGTTAGAAATCGTGTTGGAAATTTTATTAAGATAAATTTTGGTAAATTAAAATTTACGCCGAAAGGCTGTCGAAATTTCGTCGAGTCAAAAATAAATATTTTTGCCTAAGTATATATATACTATAATGTTTATAACGATATAACATTTACAAGTCACGATTTTAACTACAAATATATGTATGATTGATGAGTAACGTACGTGATGAACTATTATGACTTATTTGCTAGCGTCTAAACTATAGTATTATATTTAGGTTGTTGCTAGAGTTGCTCGCTACTATTTGATCTTACTTGTGCGGTTTGAATCGTTGCTTGAGGTGAGTTTATAGATCCCTATTAAACTGTTTTTATATGTTTAATGTTTTGGGATGTGATAAATGCTTTTGTTAGCCTCAAAATATTGAGCCAAACAAGAATGCTCGGTCATAGGTTATTATTGTAAGATTAGTTAGAACGTTGTAATAGATAGTTAATTAGTCGTGGTTTACGGGCTTGGATTTAAACTAATTAAAGTCCAAAAGACAAGCCCGGCCCAATATATAGTCCATTAAAGCCCGCATGTGGTAGGACTATATATACTACCCTCCTAGCATGTTAGGAGGGTGTTTGGTTCATTTGTATTCTCATTTCTCAATCTAACATTCACCTAGTTCCAACCATTTTCTCTATATTTTCTCTCACTACTTTCTCTCTCTAGAATTCTTCTCATTTCTACCTTTCTTTCTTTAAATTCGTGATTATACAATCATCATATATTAGGGACAACAATTGGTATCAATCGCCATGGGGTAGTTTTTCTGATTGGTTGTTGTGTTTTCATATGATCCGTTTGATTTGATCCATATTTCTTCCTCGAATTCAAGATTTTTCTTGTTTTTGATTGTGTTTCTTAATCGTATAACTTCTTTAATCATGTTGTAGTGATTTTGGTATCTTCGTTTTGATTAAAAACAAAAACTTTCTTGGATCAAACGTTCAAAAATCCTTGGTTTTTCATCTTTCCGAAATTCTTGCAAAGGTACCCATCGGAAAGTACAAGTATTTTGAGGTCAGATCGCAGTAACCACTAGGTTCTACTTTGCGATCTAAGGATTCCGATACCCTATTCCGATCTGGACATTCCGATCGTACATTGCGATCTGGGATTCCGACGGTTTCAAGGGACTTTTGAGTCGTTACTCTGCCAAATTTTTTTTAGACACATTCCGATCTGAACATTGCGATCTGAACATATTCCGATCTGAACATTGCGATCTGGGATTACGACAGCACATTGCGATCTGGGATTCCGACAGTGCATTGCGATCTAAGCGACATTCCGATGAACATTCCGATGGCACATTCCGATGCACATTCCGATGACTTGTTTAGCTAAATTTTGTTCGAGTATTTTTTCGACTTAGCCACCATCTAGACTTGTTTAGCTAAATTTTTGGCGGGAAAACCATTTTAAAATTTTCTTTTTCCTAGACCATTTTTAGTCCATTTAAGCTTCGATTTCAAATTTTGGCGATGCGAAAAATTTTTCGACCAAAAATTCAAATTTTCGGACCAAAATTCAAATTTTTAGGCCATTTTTAGGTTTTATTTTTGTCAAAATTTTTCTTTTTTCAAAATTTTTCCCTATTAGTTTTTGGCTATTTCGGACTTGATTTCAAAATTTGGTAAGACAACATTTTCAGTTTACCGTTTTGTCGGACTGAGGAATTTACTGTCGGACTGGGAAAAAATTGGAATTTTCGAAATTGCAACCACAAACCAATCACACCATATCTACTTAAGATCCGAAGTCACTTCATCAACTGAGACACCATCATCATGGAAACGAGCAATGCGTGTTCAGACAGAGAAGAACGAGAGATGCAACTACAAGATCCTTAAACAACGTTGTATGCAAGCTTTCAGTGATCTTAAAACGAATCTAAAACGTCTGGAAAGAGAGACCTTCTCGTACAATCCTTTGTATATGCGTGCTTTTCATTCCTTTTTCGGAAATGATCATCGCACGTTCACTTATGACTTAAGAGACCACTTGAAGAATCTTGAGAATGAATTACTCAACAAAAACCTCCATGAGACAAATTCCAAGAAAGCCTTCAAAACACTCAGAACACCGTTTCAACCATTCTTTGCTTCAAAGCTATTCAAGAATCCCAATTTTGAGTCCGAAGTTCGAGATGCAAATCAACACTTCAAAGACTACACTACAATGGAAGCAAAATCATTCAGAGACTTGATTTTTGGAAACATGGAATCAATTGAAAGGCTTTTGGATGAACGCCTACTTCATGCAAAAGACATGATCAAGAAGATGAATGACAAAAGGCTGAAAATGCAAGAGTGCACGGTTGCAAAGATTCATGGAGTGGATACGAGTCCAGTCTCAACTGTAAGTAACGAGACAATATCGAGTAATGCAACTGACAGCTGCAGAACAGGGAAAACAACGCATGGTGAGCAGAATGAACATAACAACTCTGGGAAAGACAACAGCAGCTCTGACAAACAACACATCGACTCTGAGAATGTCATCAGCAATACACCTTCCTATGATAATGGTCCTGTTTACGATTCTGAGCCATTGGAAGAGGTACACAATGCTGAATTTAATGTGTTTGCCAATGCCAATACGCATGAGCATAGTGATCAAACAACAAACCTTATTGACACATGTATGATAGAAAAGGTTGATAGCAATACCACACCAAATTCATCAGACATGTACAATAATGAGTTTGAGGATGATCAACATGCAAATGAGTATGATGATGAGGAGCGTGTCGCGCTTGCTAATTTAATTGCTAGTTTACAAAAAGATGTCAATGAAACTAGAAAGAGTCAAAAGCAATTAAAGAAGGCAAACGCAGCGCTCACTCAAAACTTTGAAGAATGCAAAGCCGCTCTAATTAAATCTAATGAGACCCTTGAAAGTAATAGGGCTGAGCTTCTTCAAAAGACCAAAGAGCTTGAGGGGTACAAGGGAAGTGCGTTAAAAAGTCAAAAGGACGATTTTGAAAACAAATATAATACAACTCTTGAGTTATTAGCTAAAGAGAAGCGTCAGTATAATGTTTTCTTAATGGATGAACGTCAAAAAACGTACCTTGCCAATACCAAAGTTAATGAACTTGAACAAAAACTCTCTATGACCACTACTGATTCTGCTAAAATTCTTGAGGATAAGAAACAAGAGGTAGATGCGTTAAAACAAGACTTCAAAAGTAGATACGATAAAGAAACTGAAAAAGTAACAAAATTAGAAGAACAAGTCAAATTTTTGAAGAAAGTTGTTTATAAAACGCATGATTCTATTCAATCCGTCAGAATGCTAGCACCTCCGTCCATGTTTAAGGGTCAAGCTAGCTTTGCAAGTCCTGAGTACCTTGCCAAAGCTCAAACTGCGAACCCATGTCTTTACCTTGATGAGACTGAAAGGACCGATCTTGATTGCATGCCTGTAAGTGCTGATAGTGAAGAGACTGCCCTTTGGAATGATGATAGTCAACCACTTGTCAATAAGAAGTTTGTGAAACCATATAATTATGCTTATGAGAATAGTCTTTATGGTCTTTTCAACAAACAAACTCAGAAAACTCGTGAGGAAGTGTTTCTAGAATGCAAACAAAAGGGAATTCAATGGAAGAAAGCATTTGCCCCTAAGAAATCTAATGTTTACAAATACATCAACTACCTCCCTCTAGATGAATCTAAAAGCAAGAGTAGGAAAACATTAGGTATTCTTAAACACCACATAGATAATGTTAAATCTATTGTCGAAAGAGATTGGGCAAAACGTGAAAATGCTGAGTGGACACGTCCGATTCCTCAAGATATTACCTTGCTTGTGAAAGAACTCTTAATTCCAAACATGGCATTGATTAAAGAAACTGTCCTTCAACTTGAGGAGTTTATTCGGACTGAAATGTTTGATGACTTAAAATATGTTGAATCTCTTGAGAAACACATTGATGATCTTCAAATGGAGAAGTCTGATTTCTCAGATGAATATGATTTACTCTTGCAAGAATGCGTTTCTAAAGATGTTATGTGTGCTTATTTTACATCTTGTGCTGATATTGATGAATATTCTGAAGTTGCATGCCAATATCTTGATAAGAGCAAAGAATGTGAACGTCTTGAAATTGAGCTTTCGAAACGTAAAGAAAACGTTGACAAAAAGGCTTTTGAGTTACTTCAACACAAAACTGATTTCCTTCAAAAACATTGTCATTCACTTGAACTTGCTCTGCAAAAAGAAGTTGGTAGTTTTCCACATGATAATAAATTGCAAGAAAAACTTTCCCAAACATTTCGAGAAATGAATGAACAAAATTTGGAAATTAAAGGGTTGAAAGCTCAATTACAAGACAGGGACAGAGCAATAGCAGAGTTGCAGAAACTCGTTGCTAAAATGGGTGGGAAAATCGTGGAACCTAGCATTAAGAAACCTGTCGTTCGACAACCCAATGCCTACAAGGATCCAAAGCTGTCTATCTTAGGAAAACCGACTCCGTTCTCCAATTCTTCTCATATGAAATCTAGGTTACCCCCTAAGACTGATGTGCAACCAAGTGTTCCAAAACCATCCATATCACCCTATGTTCCTCCATTTAGAAAGCACACTGTTGCTAAACCCAACCATGTGAATGCACCTAGCACTTCTAGGACTCCTCCAAAACGTATGACATTCACGTCCACAAAGGAATCTGTAGGTTCAAATGACCTCGTTCATACCCACAACCTAGAGGATGCAAAACAAAAAGGGAAGATTCAGAAAGACAAACCAGTGTATGAAAAACCTAGTTCACCAAATACCGCTAGAGTTCCACACACTCCTAATGGTCGTCAACCAAAACCTAGGATCCCTCTTCAGCAATCTAGGAATTGGAAACCATCCATGAATAGTCGTGTTTCAAACACTACGCGTGAACGATTTGGAAAACAAAGGAATACAAGTACTTTCGTGAATCCCAAATTCCCTGTATGTCCCACTTGCAAAAAGGGCATTCAAAATGGAAATCATAACCATTGCATTTTGCAATACCTCTATGAGGTCAAATCTCGTTCCTTTGAACGGAGATCGAATACAGAATCCCACAAGACAACAAGGAGATACAAACCCGTCGTAAAGAAAAGTAACCACACCAAATCTGAAACGTGGATTCAACAAGGACATAGTTTCTCTCCAAAGAAGTCTTCCGTTGTGCAAGAGAAAGCTACTCCTAAATCTAGTCTTCAGTGGAAACCAACGGGTCGGATCTTCACAGAAGTTGGTCTTAAGTGGATTCCAATAGAGAAGAGTGATGACACCTGCACCAGCACTAATGCTACTGTTCTACACGCTGAAAAGGAATTTGTTACTCCTAATTCTAGTATTTGTGCAAATTCTTCTTCTGTGATTGCAGGTACAACAGCGGATTCTGAACCCACTTCTCCTTCTTCAAAGGGTTCCAATTCTGTACATTCTATATCACCTTCTTCTGCTGTACAAAAGTCTATTTTGGATTATTTTCGAAAAACTTGAGAAAACACAAAAATATAATAAAATGTAAATATCCATAGAAAAACAAAATAAAAAAAATGGAAAAACTTTCAAAAGACTAAAAATATTCTTTTCGACATGTCTTTCAGTATCGATAATATGGACGTACCTAGAAATGTCGCTCAATAAAGACACGGGTGTGTACATAAAGCTCGAATGAAAGTTGTAAATAGTTTTCAAAGCATGTCATTTCAATGATTTACAATTACCTCAGATTGTGACTCGTACTTCAAAGAAAGGAAAGTTGATCACGATGATTACTTATCCTCAACAACGGGAAAATAAAATTTCTCGGTCATGAGCTATCGATAAAAACATTCAAAGTTTTTAAGCTCATGTAAACGACTTACAGTTAAATGTCAGACTGTAACTCGAACTTCATATAAAGGAAAGTGTATCTTTAAAGATAACTTATCCTAACCAACGGGTAGAGCAATCTATCTTGGGTTGAGCTTGTCACAAAACATTCAACGTTTTGAGCTCAACACGATGGCTTGTAATCACTTTCAGATTGCAACCCGAAACTATATTCACGGGGGAGTGTACGATTTCGTGCTCTTACCCTTAGCAAAAGAAGTTAAATCTTCTTACACTTGAGTAGATTCGTCAAGACATTCAAAGTCTATGAACTCAAGTTTATGCTTTAGAAAAACCTTTCGACAAAAAGAATTGATTTTTCAAAAAGCGTTGAACACAATTTTTTCAAGATTTTTTCAATGATATTCAAAATCTCTCAAAAATTGTGTGTTCAACAACTCCCATCCTCAAAAAGCGACATGTGGATAATATCCTCACAAAGACAATTCAATTGGATCAATTTTTGAGGGGGAGCATTCTAACTTCATGCAAAAGATTAACACATCTTTCTCCCTGAGATTTCAAGACTATTTTTTCAAAATATATTTTAATCAAATTTGGTATCTCTAATATCAAAAAGATTTTATATATTAGAGATAGGGGGAGAAAATGTGATTAAAATGTGATCTAATATAAGACTCAAACACTTTAACTCTTACCTACATGTGCGAAACACTTTCGATTATCGATGCACATGTGAAGGGGGAGCATTTCTAAAACGACAAAACTAGCAAGGTGTTAAATGTTTTTCAAACACTTTGTTAGAATTTAAAATGGTTTTCATGGTTATGATAAAATACCCACAACATCTTTAATTCACGACGTTATTGGTGTAAAAAGGGTGGTTAGGTTTAAGTCCTATGATCCAACCAGAACCGGAGGGATCTTCCCAGGGACAATCCAATAGATTATTAGAAGTCCTTAGGAAAGATGGAGTAGAATGTGAACGTAGCTGAATGCCGACTAAGTACTGATGATAGCACTGGAACAATCACAACAAGGTGCTATTAATGATGTCTTGGTAAGCATTGAAGGGGTTGAAGAATGAAAAAGAAATGTAAGGATAAAGGGTCTAAAGAAAGAAGCCCTCCATACAACTTAGGCAGAAACCGGGTCAACTCATCATGAAGACAAACTCATCATGGACCCAGTGATGTGAAGCACAACCCTTTCCTAGCTACTCAGGCTTCTCTCAAAAGAAGTTTGTTTTATTGTCACGGAGATCAACACGATTTCTATTGACTTTCTCACTCCGAGATAGTTGATATTGAATAGGTGGCATCTGCTCCAGCCTCCGACCACTAAAAGTGCACAAATAGAGTCTAGAGCCAAGAGATCAATCAAATCTCGTTAGGACACACGGATGAAGATCAAGAGAGTCCTACGCTATATCCTTGTGATATTGCTAGAACACTCAGAGTGATACTACTTAGTATTCACAATGATGAGTGGAAATCCTTCTAGTGTTAACATCAAACAGCACTGCGGTAGGTCATATGCAAGATTCTTTATGAATTGAACATGTCCAAAACTGAAAAGCAACAGTGGTTTGATTCTTAATTGATTCAAACTCGTTTCAGGTTTCTACGCAATATCTTTATGGTCTTGCCAGAACATTCAGAGTGATATTCATTAATATTCACAGTGACGAATGGAAATCCTTCTAGCGTCAACCTCAAACAGCGTTACGGTAGGTGACTTGTGAGATTCTTATGAATCAAACTTGTGTCAACTGGAAAGCAACAATGGTAAGATTCTTAATGAATCAAACTTGTTCCAGGAACTTGAATTGACGACTTTAATCAAGCGGATATTTATCCAATTGATTCACTCTTTATGTTCGCAGTCTTGCTTTGAGACGGTCGAGTAAAGAGAACGGCTGGTACAGCCGCGAAACCCTGTCAAGGAGATTCTTAATTGAATCTACCTGATCACAGGTATGATATTTAATATCGTATAACGGTCTTCACCGACCGGAGGTAAAACGCTACCGATTTAGGACGAATGTCAAAGCCATTCTGTCCGTGTCTATGTTTTGTCTCGAGAAGGTGGCGTCACGGTGTACTCATCAAAGTCAATGATTCAGAAACCACATACTCATGCCTAAAGACATATTCAACAATTAATAGTGTGAGCATGTGGATGAAGACACAAGATCGCAAGATGGCAAAGACAAGTCAAGGATGATTTGAAGATCTCAAGCTTAAAGACAAAGTCGAAAGACAACGACAAAGGCTCAAAGATCACAGCATGAAGGAACAAAACTACTGTTACACGTTCAAGGCTCATTTATGACGAGATTCGTAATCTCCTTTGATCTTCAAATATCAAAAGGGTATGACCTCACATTGGGGGAGATTGTTAGCCTCAAAATATTGAGCCAAACAAGAATGCTCGGTCATAGGTTATTATTGTAAGATTAGTTATAACGTTGTAATAGATAGTTAATTAGTCGTGGTTTACGGGCTTGGATTTAAACTAATTAAAGTCCAAAAGACAAGCCCGGCCCAATATATAGTCCATTAAAGCCCGCATGTGGGAGGACTATATATACTACCCTCCTAGCATGTTAGGAGGGTGGTTGGTTCATTTGTATTCTCACTTCTCAATCTAACATTCACCTAGTTCCAACCATTTTCTCTCTACTTTCTCTCACTACTTTCTCTCTCTAGAATTCTTCTCATTTCTACCTTTCTTTCTTTAAATTCGTGATTATACAATCATCATATATTAGGGACAACAGCTTTGATGCTTGCTTCTGGACACAAGTAAAACTTGATTTCTATGAACGGTTTGTGAACACTATTTATGAGATAGCTTAAGTTGCTTTAGCCATAGTCCCCACTATCGTGAATCGTTAGTTACTCTGCTGGAGTGAGCTCTTATGTTACAGATAGATCTATTGAGGGTTGACAACCTCCACTCGGGCATTCTGACGCCGGACGAGTGTGTACCATTTGTATGAACGGAGTATTCTCGGCTAGGTACTCCATTGGGGCAAAATTTATGTATGCAATCTATTGTATGCACTGGATCACTAGTTTCGATGTCACGAGCTTAGCTATCATAAATATTGTGAACACCCAATTTATCCTACACTTGGCACTATATCTCCTATAGTTGTACGTGTACATGAAATGAAATCTGAAATTGAATTACTGTGAACTTTTACTTGAAACCTATACTCTCACCAACTTTATGTTGACCCAATTTAGCATTTATCTCAGGTAATTGATGATGAGTTGTATCTGTTGTGTGAAGTACTTGGAGTCCGCATGCATTTCTTGGCTATCTTCGGACATTTATTTACTTATGCTTTTGAACTATTATCTCGTTGATGTTTAAAACTTTTACATTCCGCTGCATTATCTTTTGAAACTGAGACATTTTGTACTGTGATGCTTTTAATTTAAATTCAACGAGGTATTTTTATTAAACGTCTCATTTAGAGTCGTTCTCTTGTACCTTGAACTATGATACAATGACGTAACAACCCCCGAGCTTCACCGCTTCCGCATATCACATTTTGGGGTGTTACAGACGCGACTCATTACCGCGAATAAAAAATAAAAATATTCCCGACTGAGTGGACGAGCGCGAATGAAAGTACAATGACGCGACATAAAATAACAAAATCAATAAATATATGTAATATCTCTTTACTAATTCAAAAGATATGCATAATATCTTTTACTAATACATAAAATATATGTTACATATATTTTATTAAAATAAAAAGTATATTGATAATCTTTTTACCAGTTTTAAAAAATATTGACAATATCTTTTATCAACTCAAATGATATACATTATCACTCTATTTTTAGTTATATCATATTATCTCCCCTGAAATCGTGCATCAAATCGACTTCATAACATACGGCATAGGTTGGATTATTATCGTAACACTTAGTTATGCGAATACATATATTAAATTGTAACACCTATACCATAGGCATACCACATATGTACTCGTCCATAATTATGAAGTAACTTGGTCTACGGAACACATGTGCAGACTTATTGCAAATGTGTATGTTTGGATTTATAGCAACTTTTATGATGATACAAAAACGTAAGGCCAAATAATACATGACTATCATGGCATGTGCGTCTTTTAGAATATCTTTTCAGAAAGGAAATGTATTTTCTACGCACATAGTGTGTACTGTTCATGATAGAAGATATTGTTTTAATTATAACCATGGTAAAGATATTTTGGTTATGCAAGATAATAACTTAAGCATATCATAACTTGTTTTTACGCATGGCAAAAGCGGAGTAAATTGCATGGCAGTTGTACGGAGATACAACAATAATACAAAGGTTTTGTATACAAGTTTTCATATTGTAATTGGTGAACGTTCAATATAGAACAGGATAAATATTTAGAGATATCACGATCCGAGGATCAAGGCAAGCATAATATAGTAAGCGAAAACCGAAAGCACGAAGGTTTAGAATTAATGACTTTCGAAATTGATCTTTTGCCTTTCAGTAACATGAGAACACGAAACATGTTTTAGTCGCGGTCCTACGGATGGCGCCAACTTGTTGAAGCATAGTT